>JAAFYQ010000199.1:0-15297 GCA_013389735.1 Phaseolus lunatus | reverse complement strand
GCAACCCAAAAACAGGGAGTTTTCGCAAACAACGCCAAAACCGGCGATCTAGTTCAAAAACAGAGTATTTCGAAGACTGCATTTAAAACCGGCGACCACGTCGCCCAAACCATAAACAGAGCATTTTACAAGGATGAAAACGAAACCGGCGACCACGTCGCCCTCACTTCAGAAAATAGCTAACCTATGGCTGTATTGAAAATGAAGTCTAGCTTCCCTTACCTGGACTTGCGCAAACACCAGGAGCATCCGAAAACCCAACGAAGCTTGAACCCCGCCTTGTCTTTGTTTTCAGCGCCTGGTCTGTAGAACTTGCAGAGAACCTCTTAGGTGCTCTACGGGCAACGTAGCGTGTCGCACTGATGCTGGAGGTTGCCTGAGTCTCAACGCAAGGAAGGGAAGAAGGGAGGGAGGAAGTTTGCACTCAACTCTAACACTCTTGAGTCTGTAACACTCTTTGCCTTCCCGCAGTGGCTTTTGAATCCCAGCTTACCTGTCCACGTTTGCTGCTGCTGCCACCCCTCCTGCAGGAAAGTCTGAGAACCACTGCCCTGAACAGTACGACCACTGCTGTCGTTTATGCATGCCAACCACTGCTCTGAACAGTACGACCACTGTTGTCGTGTGCATGCCAACCACTGCTCTGAACAGTACGACCGCGAGTGTCTCTTGCGCATGCCAACATTCTGATGTCACCACTCTGAATCATCCTTTTTGTCTACGTGGCGCGCGTGCAGGACGTTTCATGCTGAGAGTCTGGGTCCCCACTTTATCTGTGTGAGGCTCGCCATCGCGACAACTTCCAACGCTGACTCATCCTGGCGAACGACCGATGTCTCCTTCGCCCTAGAAGACGACCGATGACTTCCTCTGGGAGACGACCGATGTCTTCCCTGGCGACGCCCTCATAACTCTCGCGCCTTGGCCACGTCCACATGCCTCGCGCCCTGGCAATGCCCGCATGCCTCGCGCCCGCGCGATGCCTGCATGCCTCTCGGGCCCGCGCGTTGCTGCATGCCTCTCGCGCCCGCGCGATGCCTGCATGCCTCTCGCGCCCGCGCGATGCCTGCATGCCTCTCGCGCCCGCGCGATGCCTGCATGCCTCTCGCGCCCGCCGATGCCTGCATGCCTCTCGCGCCCGCGCGATGCCTGCATTGCCTCTCGCGCCCGCGCGACGTCCAACTGGCGCTCATGTGTAGCAGGCGACCGACGATCTCATAGCCTTCCATACTTAACTTTTTTCCTCCCTTTCTATTCTAAATAAAACATACATAGAATTCTTTTAAAATATATCTCTTTTTATTCCAATTCAATTTTACAGGTCCTTACATTCTCCCCAACAAGAAAAATTTTCGTCCTCGAAAATTGAATTACAAGGAAAAGAGGTATGGATAGGCTTCTCTCATGGTTGCTTCTAACTCCCAAGTTGAGTCACCCGATCGCTCATCCCACACCACTTTCACCATGTTAATGGTCTTGCCTCTGAGCTGTTTTACTTTGACGATCTTCAATCCTGATTGGTTTCGCTTCAAAGGACAAGTCATCCCTGATCTGCACGTTGTCCACTTCCAGCACATGACTAGGGTCTGCCATGTACTTCCTCAGCTGTGAACCGTGAAAGACATTGTGCAGATTCGCTAAATGGGGAGGCAGGGCGATCTCATAAGCTACTGGGCCAATCCTCCTTAAGATCTGATATGGTTCCACGAACTTAGGGGACAACTTCTTTGACCTGATCGCTCTTCCTACACCCTTGGTTGGTGTCACTTTTCATGAACACGTGGTCTCCAGCAGCAAACTCCAAAGGCTTCCTCCTCTGGTCTGCATATGACTTCTGCCTACTTTGAGAAGCCTTCATTCTGCTTTGTATTTGCTGCCACCTTCTTCGGTCTCTGGCTGAATCAACTCTGGCCCAACCAAGACTCTTCTTCGCCTTCCTGGTACCAACATAAGGGAGTCCCTCATTTCCTCCTCCCTACAGGGCTTCATATGGTGCTATCCCTATGCTAGCGTGATAACTGTTATTATATGTAACTCCACCAGTGGCAACACCTCGTCCCAATTCCCCAATTGATCCAAGACACACGTCCTCAGCAGGTCTTCCAAGGACTGGATCGTTCTCTCTGACTGACCATCTGTTTGGGGATGATATGCAGAGCTCATCCTCAACTTAGTTCCCAAGCACTCTTGCAAGGTCTGCCAAAACCGTGAAGTGAACCTGGGATCTCTATCTGAAACGATGCTGGAAGGCACTCCATGCAGCCTCACTATTTCCTGGATGTACAACTGTGCCAACTTGGCCATGGGCATCCTCATATTCACTGGGAGAAAATGAGCACTCTTCGTCAGCCGATCAGTGATGACCCATACTGCATCATGGCCCTTTACCGATCTGGGTAAATGGGTGACAAAATCCATGGCAATGCTGTCCCATTTCCACTCAGGGATATCCAATGGTTGTAACAACCCGCCAGGCCTTTGATGTTCTACCTTTGCCTTCTGACACGTCAAACAGGTAGCGACATACTGGGCGATGTCTCTCTTCATGCCTGACCACCAAAATGACTCCTTCAAGTCATGGTACATCTTAGTCATGCCTGGATGGAGGTTAAGGCGACTCTTATGACCTTCATCTAGGATCATCTTCTTCAATTCTCCATCTGCAGGGATGCAAATCCTACCATTAAATCTCAAGATCCCATCATCGCCCATCACAAAGTCTCTAGCCTGGTCGGTCCCTAGTGACTCCACAGTACGCTTTAGACTAGGGTCCTCCAACTGCTTATCCCTTAACACCCCAAGGAAGTCATTAGTTATAGCCAGCTTACTACAACTAATGTGATTCACGTGGAACTCTACCCCAAGGTTTAAATCTCTGAATTGCTCGATCAGTTTCTGCTCTTCCATCATCATGGTGGCTACTTGTACTGATTTTCTACTCAAGGCATCTGCCACTACATTGGCCTTCCCTGGATGATACATGAGTTGAAAATCGTAGTCCTTAAGAAACTCCATCCACCTTCTTTGTCTCATGTTTAGTTCCTTCTGATCGAACAGATATTTCAGGCTCTTATGGTCACTGAACACCTGGAACCGAGCTCCATATAAATAGTGCCTCCAGATCTTCAAGGCAAATACCACAGCCGCCAACTCCAAATCATGCGTGGGGTAGTTCCTCTCATGAACCTTGAGTTGCCTTGAAGCATATGCAACCACTCTTTTCTCTTGCATCAAAACACATCCCAAGCCCTGATGTGAAGCGTCACAGAAGACATCAAAAGGTCTTCCTACTTCGGGGATCACCAGCACTGGAGCACTAGTCAACCTCTCCTTTAATTCCATGAAGCTCTGCTCACATCGGTCGGTCCAAGCAAAAGGTTGATCCTTGCGGGTCAGCTGTGTTAAGGGAGCCACTACCTTGGAAAAGTCCTCAATAAACCTCCGATAGTAGCCCGCCAACCCCACAAAGCTCCTTATCTCGGTGACTGTTCTTGGACGTTCCCACTGCAGCACTGCCTCTACTTTGGCTGGATCCACCGAGATCCCCTGGGCAGATATCACATGTCCTAAGAAGTTGACTTCCCTCAGCCAGAACTCACACTTCGAGAACTTGGCATAGAGCTGCTTCTCCCTCAGTATCTCCAATACTGTCCTCAGGTGTTCTTCATGCTCTTCCTCGGTCCTTGAGTAAATGAGTATGTCGTCTATGAAGACCACCACAAACTTATCCAAGAAAGGGCGAAAAATCCTATTCATGTAGTCCATGAACAGGGCTGGAGCATTTGTGACCCCAAACGGCATCACCACATACTCATAATGCCCATACCGAGACCTAAAAGCTGTCTTTTGCACATCATCAGCTTTAACCAAAATTTGGTGGTACCCCGATCTCAGGTCAATCTTGGAGAACACCGAGGCTCCATGTATTTGATCCATCAAATCATCAATCCTAGGCAGGGGGTACTTGTTCTTGATGGTCAACTTGTTCAACTGCCTGTAATCTATACACAGCCGAGACCCTCCATCCTTCTTCTTGACTAGGAGCACTGGAGCTCCCCATGGAGATACACTGGGTCTGATGAATTGCTTCTCCAGCAACTCTTCCACTTGCTTCTTCAACTCTACTAACTCGGCTGGTGCCATCCTGTAAGGTGCCATTGACACTGGTCCAGCTCCAGGTACCAAGTCAATAGAGAATTCCACTTCTCTCTTTGGGGGTAACCCAGGTACTTCTTCTGGGAATACATCCGTGAAATCTTTCACCACGGGTATTCTGCTTACGTCCCCTTTATTCTCCACCTCCGACCGAGCGAGTATCACGAAGCACCTCGCGCCTTCTTCCAACTCTGACTGCCCTTGCTGAGCAGAAATTACATCTGATCCTTGGAGGTCTGGAAACGCAATCCTCTGACTACCGCAGTCAATGAGAACGTGATTGGCGGCTAACCAATCCATTCCCAGGATAACATCTAGGTCCTGAAGAGGTAGGCAGATCAAGTTCACCTTGAATCTGCGTCCCTCTACAATCACTGGACATTCGGGGCACACTGTAGAGGTCGACACCTGTCCTGATGCAGGTGTAGAGACCAACAGTTCGAAGGGTAACTCCTTCACTAGAAGGCCCAACTCGGCTACACACAGGCTTGACACAAAGGAGTGTGTCGCTCCAGAATCAAACAAAGCTTTTACACCCCTACCAGCTATAAAACATATACCTGCACGAGGTTACCTGACTGAGATGCTTCTGCTCCAGACATGGCAAACACTCTCCCTGTCGCCTGAGGTCTGCTGCCTTCGTTTCTCATCTGCTGGGAGCCACTGGGTTGGGTCGCCCCATTCCTGCTAGGGCATTCTCTAGCAATGTGCCCTGTCTTTTGGCAGGTAAAACACCTTCTCTCTGAGGGCTGCTTGGGGCACACGTTGGGCGTGTGTGGTCCACCACAATGGAAACACTTGGGTTTCCAAGGTTGCCGCTGCTGAAACTGGGATGACGTTGTTCCCACCCGATGTGGTGGAGGCCTCGTATAGGGCTTGCTTTGTAAGTGCTGTGCCTTAGCTTTCCCACTGGAAGAACCTCCTGGGTGTGACCTGATCACCCGAGAATCACCCTTCTCCAGGGTCTCCACCATCTTCGCCTTTTCTACTAAGGCGTGAAATTCCCTGATGCACATCGGGGCTATGGTCTTCTTCAGCCCATGCTTCAGTCCCTCTTCAAACTTCCTACACCTCCAGGCCTCAGAGGTCGCCTGGGTATAGAACCGGGCGAGGTACTCAAAACGAGCAGCATAGGCGTTCACTGACATATCCCCCTGCTCCAGCTTCAGGAACTCAGCTTCCCTCGCAAACTTGGCGCTGTCAGGGAAGTATTTCTCCAAGAACTTCACCCTGAAGCTCTCCCAATCCAAAACATCCCCTCGGGCATCCATCATCTGCTGAGCTCCCATCCACCAGAACTCAGCTTCTCCTGATAGCAGATAAGTGGCGAACAGCAATTTCTTCTCTTCAGGGCAGGAGGTCGCCCTAAAGATTTTCTCCAGCTCTCTGACCCACTGATCTGCCTGATCAGGGGTAGCATTCCCACTAAACTTGGGTGGGTTGTGTCTCATGAACTCGGTCAGTCCCATCTGTTCTTGAGGCTGACCGCCGTGGGAGTTTGTCTCAGCCGACCGAGCAGTTTCCCAGTGGTGCATTGTAGCTTGATGGTTCTGAGCCATCGCTGCATTCTGCTGCTGGATGGCAGTTGCCATCATCTCGATAGCCTTAGCAATCTGGCTCATCTCCGAAGAAGATTGGGGAGGGGTAGAAGGTCTACGTGCCATCTCTCTTTGTTTCAGAGTTGAAACTACAGGTTTCTATATTCCCTACAACTACAAGAATGAGATCGATAAGAAATCAATTCATTCAGGAGGTAACATATAGACCTTACAAAGGTCAGCATCTCAAAATCATTAAGAATTTGAGCTCAACAACAGAATCATAATGCTTATAACATCAAGCATAACACCAGAACAACTACTAGTATGCAGTCATCAATCCAATCAACCATTTTCAATCCATTACAAGGACACTCAAGAAAATGAAATAGCTCACACCAGAATTCAATATATGCTAAACATCAAACCTTTGGAATTAAGGTTGAGACTCATCCCGATCCAGTTATGAGTGTGCACCCTCACTACTTTATCAAGACCTTCTCATTCTTAATACTAAGATTTTCAATTAGAACATATATTCACCAAAGCACACACAAAATTTCAATACAAAAACGTTTGAAAACCTTTCACTATAGTTATTATTTTAAACTCAAATAACTTTCATGAGCAGAAGAAACACAATGGATCCACAGCCCTCAGGTCATCCTAAGGACGAACTGCTCTGATACCATTAATGTAACATCCCGCCAAAATACTATACAAATGTATATAATGAAAATAAAGGTAACAAATAGATTCTATGAACAAAATATATATATATATGAAATGTAGTTTCTCCTCACAGGGAGTTTAATACAAATTCGGTCAAATTTTTCCAGAAACATAAACAAAATACAGTAAAAAAAAAAGGCAGGCGATCTCCTATCGGAAGAGACCGATCTCCTATCGGACGAGGCCGATCGCCCATCGGGGGACCCAAAAACAGCCGATCTCCTTTCCGGCGACCACTTCACTAAGGAGCTCTACTTCCTGGAAGATCATCTGCTCCCGTGTAAGTTATACACGATCATCACAGTTTTAAGAGAACAGCCACAGAACCAAAACACGCAGGGTAAGCTAGATATTTTAAAGAGAGTTTAAATAAGAACATTAAAATCAGAGTAAGCAATTTTCAAGATTTTCTCGTAAAGCTATAGATTTTCTCAATGCCCTTCACCTGATCACCCAGAAATCACACATTTCACAATATTCACAAGAGTCATTCTATTTCACAAAACTGCATCAAGTGTCTATGAATTTCAAGTTCCTCATTTCACATGTCAGACCACCACTGACCCAGCACACAAGACACTTGACCTACTTCCGGAAGACTCGTGCATTGACTAGACTCAGGGATTCTGCACCTATCATACAAGCTGTAATGTTTACCAGCTATGCGCATCAACACAATCTCAATCTCAAGTTCACCATTCTCACAGTATGACAGGGTTAATCCATATGACAGGCCGAGCTCGTTCTGTTTCACACGACTCACCCATACATATGAACCTCCTTCGACTCTCAACGCCTGAATAACCTCATCTATATGAATCCATTATCTCAGGAGAGTCAGGATAATCCCATTATAGACATCACCGATCAATGCACATCCTACACGATCTTACACGGTATTTTCTTTCCTGAAAATACTATGCCTCGATCCACATTCACCACATCCAACACATCACATAACACTTAAAGGAATGATTTCAATCACAGCAAAACTCAATCCAAGGTTCTTATTTTCGAATATCTCATTTAAATCTCAACAGTTTCAAAGCAACACCAAAATCAGAGAGTTTCGCAACACAACGCCCAAACCGGCGACCTGGTTCAAAAACAGGGTATTTCGAAGTCTGCATTTAAAACCGGCGACCACGTCGCCCAACACATAGCACAGAGCATTTTACAAGGATGAAAACGAAAACCGGCGACCACGTCGCCCTCACTTCAGAAATAGCTAAACTATGGCTTGTATTGAAAATGAAGTCTAGCTTCCCTTACCTGGACTTGCGCAAACACCAGGAGCTCCGAAACCCAACGAAGCTTGAACCCCGCCTTGTCTCTGTTTTCAGCGCCTGGTCTGTAGAACTTGCAGAGAACCTCTTAGGTGCTCTAAGGGCAACGTCGCGTGTCGCACTGATGCTGGAGGTTGCCTGAGTCTCAACGCAAGGAAGGGAAGAAGGGAGGGAGGAAGTTTGCACTCACTCTAACACTCTTGAGTCTGTAACACTCTTTGCCTTCCCGCAGTGGCTTTTGAATCCCAGCTTACCTGTCCACGTTTGCTGCTGCTGCCACCCCTTCTGCAGGAGGTCTGAGAACCACTGCTCTGAACAGTACGACCACTGTTGTCGTTTGTGCATGCCAACCACTGCTCTGAACAGTACGACCACTGTTGTCGTTTGTGCATGCCAACCACTGCTCTGAACAGTACGACCGCGAGTGTCTCTTGTGCATGCCAACATTCTGATGTCACCACTCTGAATCATCCTTTTTGTCTACGTGGCGCGCGTGCAGGACGTTTCATGCTGAGAGTCTGGGTCCCACTTTATCTGTGTGAGGCTCGCCATCGCGACAACTTTCCAACGCTGACTCATCCTGGCGAACGACCGATGTCTCCTTCGCCCTAGAAGACGACCGATGTCTTCCTCTGGGAGACGACCGATGTCTTCCCTGGCGACGCCCTCATAACTCTCGTGCCTTGGCCACGTCCACATGCCTCGCGCCCTGGCAATGCCCGCATGCTCGCGCCCGCGCGATGCCTGCATGCCTCTCGGGCCCGCGCGTTGCCTGCATGCCTCTCGCGCCCGCGCGATGCCTGCATGCCTCTCGCGCCCGCGCGATGCCTGCATGCTTCTCGCGTCCGCGCGATGCCTGCATGCCTCTCGCGCCCGCGCGATGCCTGCATGCCTCTCGCGCCCGCGCGATGCCTGCATGCCTCTCGCGCCCGCGCGACGTCCACCTGGCGCTCATGTGTAGCAGGCGACCGGCGATCTCATAGCCTTCTATACTTAACTTTTTCCTCCCTTTCTATTCTACATAAAACATACATAGAATTCTTTTAAAATATATCTCTTTTTATTCCAATTCAATTTTACAGGTCCTTACATTCTTTGCCTCTCAGAAGTGGGTTTTGAATCTAAACCAACTTGTCCACAAAAAGCCGCTGCCACCACCCACTCTGCAGGGAAGTTTGCGTGTACGCTTCCTGAACAGTACGACTACGCGTGCCTCTGCGCAGGCCAACACTCTGATGTCACTATTCTGAACCACCCTTTTTGTCTACGTGTCGCGCGTGCAGTACGTCTGATGCTGAGAGCCTGGGTCCCACCTTATCTGTGTGAAACTCGACATCGCGCGATAACCTTCCACCGATGACCTCTCGCGCGATGACTAACCACCGATGCCTCATCCTGGCGGACGACCGATGTCTCTCCGTGGGAGACGACCGATGTCTCGCCCTGGCGATGACCGCATGCCTCGCGCCCTGCGATGCCCGCAAGTCTCGCGCCCTGGCGATGCCCGCATGCCTCGTGCCCTGGCGATGATCGCATGCCTCGTGCCCTGGCGATGCCCGCATGCCTCGCGCCCGGCGACGCCGCATGCCTCGCGCCCTGACGATGCCCGCATGCCTCGCGCCCTGGCGATGCCTGCATGCCTCGCGCCCGGCGATGCCCGACGACACATCGCCACGCCTTGCTGAAGGTTCTTCATCCCACTATGTTACGTCCAAGGTATCATCTCCACATGACTTGGTGACGTCGGTAGCTTCACATTTCCAAGAGTAGATCAGCATTACTCCTCGTGCGCCCATGCATGCAACACTAAGGACGATTTCTTATGCTGAAGCATAGAGCTTCGCATGCACAGCGTATCTAAGGCTTAACCCACACCTCGATACGCGTGGTTTTTTGAACCCACTCTGGTTGATCCAGTATCCTGACCACATACTGAGTGCACTTTCGACGATCATGTGCACCATAGGCGACTGGCGATCACGTGTAACCTAGGCGACAGGCGATCATGTACTAACCAGGCGATCTCATAGTCTTCTAAACTACACTTTCCTTCCTTTTTATTTTAAATAAAAACATACTTAGAATTCATTTAAAATATATCCCTTTTTATTCCAATTTAATTTTACAGGTCCTTACATTCTCCCCAACAAGAAAAATTTTCGTCCTCGAAAATTGAATTATAAGGAAAAGAGGTATGGATAGGCTTCTCTCATGGGTTCTTCTAACTCCCAAGTTGAATCACCCGATCTCTCATCCCACACCACTTTCACCATGTTGATGGTCTTGCCTCTGAGCTGTTTACTTTGCCGATCGTCAATCCTGACTGGCTTCGCTTCAAAGGACAAGTCATCCCTGATCTGCACATCGTCCACTTCCAGCACATGACTAGGGTCTGCCATGTACTTCCTCAGCTGTGATACGTGAAAGACATAGTGCAGATTCGCTAAATGGGGAGGTAGGGCGATCTCATAAGCCACTGGACCAATCCTCCTTAAGATCTGATATGGTCCCACGAACTTAGGGGACAACTTCTTTGATCTGATCGCCCGTCCTACACCCTTGGTTGGTGTCACTCTCATGAACACATGGTCTCCAGCAGCAAACTCCAAAGGTTTTCTCCTCTGATCTGGATAGGATTTCTGCCTACTTTGAGAAGCTCTCATTCTGCCTTGTATTTGTTTCACCTTCTCGGTCGTCTGCTGAATCAACTCTGGTCCAACCAATACTGTTTCCCCTCCTGGTACCAGCACAAAGGAGTTCTGCATTTCCTTCCATACAAGGCTTCGTATGGCGCTATCCCTATGCTGGCATGATAACTGTTATTATAGGTAAACTCCACCAGCGGCAACACCTCATCCCAACTTCCCAATTGATCCAAGACGCACGTCCTCAGTAGATCTTCCAAGGACTGGATCGTTCTCTCTGACTGTCCATCTGTTTGAGGATGATATGCCGAGCTTATCCTCAACTTAGTTCCCAAACAATCTTGTAAGGTCTGCCAAAACCGTGAAGTGAACCTGGGATCTCTATCCGAAACAATGCTGGAAGGCACTCCATGCAACCTCACAATTTCTCTGATGTACAGCTGTGCCAACTTGGCCATGGGCATTTTCAAATTCACTGGAAGAAAGTGGGCACTCTTCGTCAGCCGATCTACTATGACCCAGATTGCATCATGACCCTTTACCGATCTGGGTAAATGGGTAACAAAATCCATGACGATGCTGTCCCATTTCCACTCAGGGATATCCAGTTGCTGTAACAACCCGCCAGGTCTTTGATGCTCTACCTTTGCCTTCTGACACGTCAAGCAGGTAGTAACATACTGGGCGATGTCTTTCTTCATGCCCGACCACCAAAATGACTCCTTCAAGTCATGGTACATCTTGTTCATGCCTGGATGTAGGCTAAGGCGACTCTTGTGACCTTCCTCTAGGATCATCTTCTTCAACTCTTCATTTGCAGGTATGCAAATTCTGCCATTAAATCTCAAGATCCCATCATCGCCCATCACAAAGTCTCTAGCCTGGTCGGTCCCTAGTGACTCCACAGTACGCTTCAGACTAGGGTCCTCCAACTGCTTATCCTTTATCACTCCAAGGAAGTCATTAGTTATAGCCAGCTTACTACAACTAATGTGATTTACATGAAATTCTACCCCAAGGTTTAAGTCTCTGAATTGCTCGATCAGTTTCTGCTCTTCCATCATCATGGTGGCTACTTGAATTGATTTTCTACTCAAAGCATCTGCCACTACATTGGCCTTCCCTGGATGATACATGAGTTGAAAATCGTAGTCCTTTAGAAACTCCATCCACCTTCTTTGTCTCATGTTTAGTTCCTTATGATCGAACAGGTATTTCAGGCTCTTATGGTCACTGAACACCTGGAACCGAGCTCCATATAAATAGTGCCTCCAAATCTTCAAGGCAAAACACCACCGCCGCCAACTCCAAATCATGAGTAGGATAGTTTCTCTCATGAACCTTGAGTTGCCTTGAAGCATATGCAACCACTCTTTTCTCTTGCATCAAAACACATCCCAAACCCTGATGTGAAGCGTCACAGTAGACATCAAAAGGTCTTCCTACCTCTGGGATCACCAGCACTGGAGCACTAGTCAACCTTTCCTTTATTTCCATGAAGCTCTGCTCACATCGGTCGGTCCAAGCAAAAGGTTGATCCTTGCGGGTCAACTGTGTTAAAGGAGCCACTACCTTGGAAAAGTCCTCAATAAACCTCCGATAGTAGCCAGCTAAACCCACAAAGCTCCTTATCTCAATGACTGTCTTAGGACGTTCCCACTGCAGCACTGCCTCCACTTTGGCTGGATCCACCGAGATCCCCCGGGCAGATATCACGTGTCCTAAGAAGTTGACTTCCTTCAGCCAGAACTCACACTTAGAGAACTTGGCATAGAGTTGCTTCTCCCTCAGAATCTCCAACACTGTCCTCAGATGTTCTTCATGTTCTTCCTCGGTCCTTGAATAAATGAGTATGTCGTCTATGAAGACTACCACAAACTTATCCAAGAAAGGGCGAAAAATCCTATTCATGTAGTCCATGAACAGAGCTGGAGCATTTGTGACTCCAAACGGCATCACCACATACTCATAGTGCCCATAACGAGACCTAAAAGCTGTCTTTTGAACATCTTCAGCTTTTACCAAAATTTGGTGGTACCCCGATCTCAGATCAATCTTTGAGAACACCGAGGCCCCATGTATTTGATCCATCAAATCGTCAATTCTAGGTAGGGGGTACTTGTTCTTGATGGTCAACTTGTTCAACTGCCTGTAATCTATACACAACCGAGACCCTCCATCCTTTTTCTTAACTAGGAGCACTGGAGCCCCCCATGGAGATACACTGGGTCTGATGAATTGTTTCTCCAACAACTCTTCCACTTGCTTCTTTAATTCTACCAACTCGGCTGGAGCCATCCTGTAAGGTGCCATTGACACTGGTCCAGCTCCAGGTACCAAATCAATAGAGAATTCCACTTCTCTCTTAGGAGGTAATCCAGGTACTTCTTCTGGAAATACATCCATGAAATCTTTCACCACATGTATCCTGCTTACGTCCACTTCATTCTTCACTTCCAACCGAGCTAGAATCACGAAGCACCTCGCCCCTTTTTCCAACTCCGACCACCCGTGCTGAGCAGATATCACATCTGACTCTTGGAGGTCTGGAAACGTTATCTTCTGACTACCGCAGTCTATGAGAACGTGATTGGTAGCTAGCCAATCCATTCCCAGGATAATATCCAGGTCCTGAAGAGGTAGGCAGATCAAGTTCACTTTGAATCTGCGTCCCTCTACTATCACTGGACATTCGGGGCAAACTGTAGAGGTCAACACCTGTCCTGACGCAGGTGTAGAGACCAACAGTTCAAACAGGTAACTCCTTCATTAGAAGGCCCAACTCGGCTACACACAGGCTTGACACAAAGGAGTGTGTCGCTCCAGAATCAAACAAGGCTTTTACACCTCTACCAGCTATAAAACAAACACCTTGCACGAGGTTACCTGACTGAGACGCTTCTGCTCCCGACATGGCAAACACTCTCCCTGTTGCCTGAGGTCTGCTGCCTTCGTTTCTCAACTGCTGAGAACCACTGGGTTGAGTCACCCCATTCCTGTTAGGGCACTCTCTAGCAACGTGTCCCGTCCTTTGGCAGGCAAAACACCTTCTCTCCGAAGCCTTCTTGGGGCACACATTGGGCGTGTGTGGTCCACCACAATGGAAACACTTGGGTTTCCAAGGTTGTTGCTGCTGAAACTGGGATGACGTTGTTCCCGCCCGATGTGGTGGAGGTCTCGCATAGGGCTTACTTTGTGGGTGCTGCACCTTAGCCTTCCCACTGGAAGACCCCCTGGGTGTGACCTGATCACCCGAGAATCACCCTTTTCCAGGGTCTCCACCATCTTCGCCTTCTCTACTAAGGCGTGAAATTCCCTGATGCACATCGGGGCTATGGTCCTCTTCAGCCCATGCTTCAGTCCCTCTTCAAACTTCCTACACCTCCAAGCCTCAGAGGTCGCCTGGGTGTAGAATCGGGCGAGATACTCAAACCGAGCAGCATAAGCATTTACTGACATCTCCCCCTGCTCCAATCTGAGGAATTCTGCTTCCCTCGCAAAACTTGCACTATCTGGGAAGTATTTTTCCAGAAATTTCACCCTAAAGCTCTCCCAGTCTAATACTTCAGCTCTGACTTCCATCATCTGCTGAGCTCCCATCCACCAGAACTCGGCCTCTCCAGATAGCAGATAGGTGGCGAACACCAATTTCTTCTCTTCAGGGCAGGAGGTCGCCCTAAAGATTTTCTCCAACTCCCTGACCCACTGATCTGCTTGATCAGGGGTAACATTCCCACTGAACTTGGGTGGGTTGTGCCTCATGAACTCGGTCAGTCCCATCTGTTCCTGAGGCTGACCGACGTGGGAATTTGTTTCAGCCGACCGAGCAGTTTCCCAGTGGTGCATTGTAGCTTGATGGTTCTGAGCCATCGCTGCATTCTGTTGTTGGATGGCAGTTGCCATCATATCAATAGCCTTGGCAATCTGGCTCATTTCCGAAGAAGGTTGGGGAGGGGTAGGAGGTCTACGTGCCATCTTCTTCGTTTCAGATTTTGAAACTATGGGTTTCTATATTCCCTACAACTACAAGAATGAGATCGATAAGAAATCAATTCATTCAGGAGGTAACATCTAGACCTTACAAAGGTCAGCATCTCAAAGTCATCAAGAATTTGAGCTCATCAACAGAATCATAATACTTATAACTCAAGCAAAATACCAGAACAGCTACTGGTATACAACCATCAATCCAAACAACCACTTTCAATCAATTACAAAAACACTCAATAAAATGAAATAAATCACACCAGAATTCAATGTATGCTAAACATCAAACCTTTGGAATTAAGATTGAGAATCATCTCGATCCAGTTATGAGTGTGCACCCTCACTACTGTATCAAGATCCTCTCATTCTTAATACTAAGATTTCAGTTAGGGCATATATTCACTAAAGCACACACAAAATTTCAATACAAAAACGTTTGAAACCTTTCACTATAGTTGTTATTTAAAACTCAAATAAATTTTATGAGCAGAAGAAACACAATGGATCCACAGCCCTCAGGTCATCCTAAGGACGAACTGCTCTGATACCATTAATTGTAAATCCCGCCAAATCTTTTTCATAATTATAAATGAAATAAAGGTAAAACAATAATATTGAAGTGAACATAATTATTATATGTAATGAAGTATCTCATGTGTAAATCCTGCCAAATTCTTTTCATAATTATAAAACGCATAAAGGTAAAAACAATAATATTGAAATGAACATAATTATAATATATATGTAATGAAGTTTCTCCTTCCCATGGAGTTTAATACATAATCGGTCAGTTTTCCAAAACTTAAACAAAATTACAGCAAAATAGAAAGACAGGCGATCTCTGTAAGGGACCTGTAAAATTGAATTGGAATAAAAAGGGATTATATTTAAATAAATTCTAAGTATGCTTTTATTTAAATAAAAAGGAAGGAAAGTGCAGTTTAGAAGACTATG
>JAAFYQ010000198.1:0-268866 GCA_013389735.1 Phaseolus lunatus | reverse complement strand
TGCATGCCTCTCGCGCCCGCGATGCCTGCATGCTTCTCGCGTCCGCGCGATGCCTGCATGCCTCTCTCGCGCCCCGCGCGATGCCTGCATGCCTCTCGCGCCCGCGCGATGCCTGCATGCCTCTCCGCGCCCGCGCGATGCCTGCATGCCTCTCGCGCCCCGCTCGATGCCTGCATTCCTCTCGCGCCCGCGCGACGTCCACCTGGCGCTCATGTGTAGCAGGCGACCGACGATCTCATAGCCTTCCATACTTAACTTTTTCCTCCCTTTCTATTCTAAATAAAACATACATAGATTCTTTTAAAATATATCTCTTTTATTCCAATTCAATTTTACAGGTCCTTACATTCTCCCCAACAAGAAAAATTTTCGTCCTCGAAAATTGAATTACAAGGAAAAGAGGTATGGATAGGCTTCTCTCATGGTTGCTCTCTAACTCCCAAGTTGAGTCACCCGATCGCTCATCCCACACCACTTTCACCATGTTAATGGTCTTGCCTCTGAGCTGTTTACTTTGACGATCTTCAATCCTGATTGGTTTCGCTTCAAAGGACAAGTCATCCCTGATCTGCACGTTGTCCACTTCCAGCACATGACTAGGGTCTGCCATGTACTTCCTCAGCTGTGAAACGTGAAGACATTGTGCAGATTCGCTAAATGGGGAGGCAGGGCGATCTCATAAGCTACTGGGCCAATCCTCCTTAAGATCTGATATGGTTCCACGAACTTAGGGGACAACTTCTTTGACCTGATCGCTCTTCCTACACCCTTGGTTGGTGTCACTTTCATGAACACGTGGTCTCCAGCAGCAAACTCCAAAGGCTTCCTCCTCTGGTCTGCATATGACTTCTGCCTACTTTGAGAAGCCTTCATTCTGCTTTGTATTTGCTGCACCTTCTCGGTCGTCTGCTGAATCACTCTGGCCCAACCAAGACTGCTTCGCCTTCCTGGTACCACCACATAAGGGAGTCCTACATTCCTCCCATACAGGCTTCATATGGTGCTATCCCTATGCTAGCGTGATAACTGTTATTATATGTAAACTCCACCAGTGGCAACACCTCGTCCCAATTCCCCAATTGATCCAAGACACACGTCCTCAGCAGGTCTTCCAAGGACTGGATCGTTCTCCTCTGACTGACCTTCTGTTTGGGGATGATATGCAGAGCTCATCCTCAACTTAGTTCCCAAGCACTCTTGCAAGGTCTGCCAAAAACCGTGAAGTGAACCTGGGATCTCTATCTGAAACGATGCTGGAAGCACTCCATGCAGCCTCACTATTTCCTGGATGTACAACTGTGCCAACTTGGCCATGGGCATCCTCATATTCACTGGGAGAAAATGAGCACTCTTCGTCAGCCGATCAGTGATGACCCATACTGCATCATGGCCCTTCACCGATCTGGGTAAATGGGTGACAAAATCCATGGCAATGCTGTCCCATTTCCACTCAGGGATATCCAATGGTTGTAACAACCCGCCAGGCCTTTGATGTTTACCTTTGCCTTCTGACACGTCAAACAGGTAGCGACATACTGGGCGATGTCTCTCTTCATGCCTGACCACCAAAATGACTCCTTCAAGTCATGGTACATCTTAGTCATGCCTGGATGGAGGTTAAGGCGACTCTTATGACCTTCATCTAGGATCATCTTCTTCAATTCTCCATCTGCAGGGATGCAAATCCTACCATTAAATCTCAAGATCCCATCATCGCCCATCACAAAGTCTCTAGCCTGGTCGGTCCCTAGTGACTCCACAGTACGCTTTAGACTAGGGTCCTCCAACTGCTTATCCCTTAACACCCCAAGGAAGTCATAGTTATAGCCAGCTTACTACAACTAATGTGATTCACGTGGAACTCTACCCCAAGGTTTAAATCTCTGAATTGCTCGATCAGTTTCTGCTCTTCCATCATCATGGTGGCTACTTGTACTGATTTTCTACTCAAGGCATCTGCCACTACATTGGCCTTCCCTGGATGATACATGAGTTGAAAATCGTAGTCCTTAAGAAACTCCATCCACCTTCTTTGTCTCATGTTTAGTTCCTTCTGATCGAACAGATATTTCAGGCTCTTATGGTCACTGAACACCTGGAACCGAGCTCCATATAAATAGTGCCTCCAGATCTTCAAGGCAAATACCACAGCCGCCAACTCCAAATCATGCGTGGGGTAGTTCCTCTCATGAACCTTGAGTTGCCTTGAAGCATATGCAACCACTCTTTTCTCTTGCATCAAAACACATCCCAAGCCCTGATGTGAAGCGTCACAGAAGACATCAAAAGGTCTTCCTACTTCGGGGATCACCAGCACTGGAGCACTAGTCAACCTCTCCTTTAATTCCATGAAGCTCTGCTCACATCGGTCGGTCCAAGAAAAAGGTTGATCCTTGCGGGTCAGCTGTGTTAAGGGAGCCACTACCTTGGAAAAGTCCTCAATAAACCTCCGATAGTAGCCCGCCAACCCCACAAAGCTCCTTATCTCGGTGACTGTTCTTGGACGTTCCCACTGCAGCACTGCCTCTACTTTGGCTGGATCCACCGAGATCCCCTGGGCAGATATCACATGTCCTAAGAAGTTGACTTCCCTCAGCCAGAACTCACACTTCGAGAACTTGGCATAGAGCTGCTTCTCCCTCAGTATCTCCAATACTGTCCTCAGGTGTTCTTCATGCTCTTCCTCGGTCCTTGAGTAAATGAGTATGTCGTCTATGAAGACCACCACAAACTTATCCAAGAAAGGGCGAAAAATCCTATTCATGTAGTCCATGAACAGGGCTGGAGCATTTGTGACCCCAAACGGCATCACCACATACTCATAATGCCCATACCGAGACCTAAAAGCTGTCTTTTGCACATCATCAGCTTTAACCAAAATTTGGTGGTACCCCGATCTCAGGTCAATCTTGGAGAACACCGAGGCTCCATGTATTTGATCCATCAAATCATCAATCCTAGGCAGGGGGTACTTGTTCTTGATGGTCAACTTGTTCAACTGCCTGTAATCTATACACAGCCGAGACCCTCCATCCTTCTTCTTGACTAGGAGCACTGGAGCTCCCCATGGAGATACACTGGGTCTGATGAATTGCTTCTCCAGCAACTCTTCCACTTGCTTCTTCAACTCTACTAACTCGGCTGGTGCCATCCTGTAAGGTGCCATTGACACTGGTCCAGCTCCAGGTACCAAGTCAATAGAGAATTCCACTTCTCTCTTAGGGGGTAACCCAGGTACTTCTTCTGGGAATACATCCGTGAAATCTTTCACCACGGGTATTCTGCTTACGTCCCCTTTATTCTCCACCTCCGACCGAGCGAGTATCACGAAGCACCTCGCGCCTTCTTCCAACTCTGACTGCCCCTTGCTGAGCAGAAATTAAATCTGATCCTTGGAGGTCTGGAAACGCAATCCTCTGACTACCGCAGTCAATGAGAACGTGATTGGCGGCTAACCATCCATTCCCAGGATAACATCTAGGTCCTGAAGAGGTAGGCAGATCAAGTTCACCTTGAATCTGCGTCCCCTACAATCACTGGACATTCGGGGCACACTGTAGAGGTCGACACCTGTCCTGATGCAGGTGTAGAGACCAACAGTTCGAAGGGTAACTCCTTCACTAGAAGGCCCAACTCGGCTACACACAGGCTTGACACAAAGGAGTGGTGTCGCTCCAGAATCAAACAAAGCTTTTACACAACCCTACCAGCTATAAACATATACCCTGCACGAGGTTACCTGACTGAGATGCTTGCTGCTCCAGACATGGCAAACCTCTCCCTGTCGCCTGAGGTCTGCTGCCTTCGTTTCTCATCTGCTGGGAGCCACTGGGTTGGGTCGCCCCATTCCTGCTAGGGCATTCTCTAGCAATGTGCCCTGTCTTTTGGCAGGTAACACCTTCTCTCTGAGGGCTGCTTGGGGCACACGTTGGGCGTGTGTGGTCCACCACAATGGAAACACTTGGGTTTCAAGGTTGCCGTTGCTGAAGCTGGGATGACGTTGTTCCCACCCGATGTGGTGGAGGCCCTCATATAGGGCTTGCTTTGTAAGTGCTGTGCCTTAGCTTTCCCACTGGAAGAACCTCCTGGGTGTGACCTGATCACCCGAGAATCACCCTTCTCCAGGGTCTCCACCATCTTCGCCTTTTCTACTAAGGCGTGAAATTCCCTGATGCACATCGGGGCTATGGTCTTCTTCATCAGCCCATGCTTCAGTCCCTCTTCAAACTTCCTACAACCTCCAGGCCTCAGAGGTCGCCTGGTATAGAACCAGGCGAGGTACTCAAAACGAGCAGCATAGGCGTTCACTGACATATCCCCCTGCTCCAGCTTCAGGAACTCAGCTTCCCTCGCAAACTTTGCGCTGTCAGGGAAGTATTTCTCCAAGAACTTCACCCTGAAGCTCTCCCAATCCAAAACATCCCCTCGGGCATCCATCATCTGCTGAGCTCCCCATCCACCAGAACTCAGCTTCTCCTGATAGCAGATAAGTGGCGAACAGCAATTTTCTCTTCAGGGCAGGAGGTCGCCCTAAAGATTTTCTCCAGCTCTCTGACCCACTGATCTGCCTGATCAGGGGTAGCATTCCCACTGAACTTGGGTGGGTTGTGCCTCATGAACTCGGTCAGTCCCATCTGTTCTTGAGGCTGACCGCCGTGGGAGTTTGTCTCAGCCGACCGAGCAGTTTCCCAGTGGTGCATTGTGCTTGATGGTTCTGAGCCATCGCTGCATTCTGCTGCTGGATGGCAGTTGCCATCATCTCGATAGCCTTAGCAATCTGGCTCATCTCCGAAGAAGATTGGGGAGGGGTAGAAGTCTAACGTGCCATCTCTCTTTGTTTCAGAGTTGAAACTACAGGTTTCTATATCCCTACAACTACAAGAATGAGATCGATAAGAAATCAATTCATTCAGGAGGTAACATATAGACCTTACAAAGGTCAGCATCTCAAAATCATTAAGAATTTGAGCTCAACAACAGAATCATAATGCTTATAACATCAGCATAACACCAGAACAACTACTAGTATGCAGTCATCAATCCAATCAACCATTTTCAATCCATTACAGGACACTCAAGAAAATGAAATAGCTCACACCAGAATTCAATATATGCTAAACATCAAACCTTTGGAATTAAGGTTGAGACTCATCCCGATCCAGTTATAGTGTGCACCCTCACTACTTTATCAAGACCTTCTCATTCTTAATACTAAGGTTTTCAATTAGAACTATATTCACCAAAGCACACACAAAATTTCAATACAAAAACGTTTGAAAACTTTCACTATAGTTATTATTTTAAACTCAAATAACTTTCATGAGCCAAGAAACACATGGATCCACAGCCCTCAGGTCATCCTAAGGACGAACTGCTCTGATACCATTAATGTAACATCCCGCCAAAAAACTATACAAATGTATATAATGAAAATAAAGGTAACAAATAGATTCTATGAACAAAATATTATATATATGAAATGTAGTTTCTCCTCACAGGGAGTTTAATACAATTCGGTCAAATTTTTCCAGAAACATAAACAAAATACAGTAAAAAAAAAAATGAAGGCAGGCGATCTCCTATCGGAAGAGACCGATCTCCTATCGGACGAGGCCGATCGCCCATCGGGGGACCCCAAAAACAGCCGATCTCCTTTCCGGCGACCACTTCACTAAGGAGCTCTACTTCCTGGAAGATCATCTGCTCCCGTGTAAGTTATACACGATCATCACAGTTTTAAGAGAACAGCCACAGAACCAAAACACGCAGGGTAAGCTAGATATTTTAAAGAGAGTTTAAAATAGAACATTAAAATCAGAGTAAGCAATTTTCAAGATTTTCTCGTAAAGCTATAGATTTTCTCAATGCCCTTCACCTGATCACCCAGAAATCACACATTTCACAATATTCACAAGAGTCATTCTATTTCACAAAACTGCATCAAGTGTCTATGAATTTCAAGTTCCTCATTTCACATGTCAGACCACCACTGACCCAGCACACAAGACACTTGACCTACTTCCGGAAGACTCTGCATTGACTAGACTCAGGGATTCTGCACCTATCATACAAGCTGTAATGTTTACCAGCTATGCGCATCAACACAATCTCAATCTCAAGTTCACCATTCTCACAGTATGACAGGGTTAATCCATATGACAGGCCGAGCTCGTTCTGTTTCACACGACTCACCCATACATATGAACCTCCTTCGACTCTCAACGCCTGAATAACCTCATCTATATGAATCCATTATCTCAGGAGAGTCAGGATAATCCCATTATAGACATCACCGATCAATGCACATCCTACACGATCTTACACGGTATTTTCTTTCCTGAAAATACTATGCCTCGATCCACATTCACCACATCCAACACATCACATAACACTTAAAGGAATGATTTCAATCACAGCAAAACTCAATCCAAGGTTCTTATTTTCGAATATCTCATTTAAATCTCAACAGTTTCAAAGCAACACCAAAAGCAGAGAGTTTCGCAACACAACGCCCAAACCGGCGACCTGGTTCAAAAACAGGGTATTTCGAAGTCTGCATTTAAAACCGGCGACCACGTCGCCCAACACATAGCACAGAGCATTTTACAAGGATGAAAACGAAAACCGGCGACCACGTCGCCCTCACTTCAGAATTAGCTAAACTATGGCTTGTATTGAAAATGAAGTCTAGCTTCCCTTACCTGGACTTGCGCAAACACCAGGAGCTCCGAAACCCAACGAAGCTTGAACCCCGCCTTGTCTCTGTTTTCAGCGCCTGGTCTGTAGAACTTGCAGAGAACCTCTTAGGTGCTCTAAGGGCAACGTCGCGTGTCGCACTGATGCTGGAGGTTGCCTGAGTCTCAACGCAAGGAAGGGAAGAAGGGAGGGAGGAAGTTTGCACTCACTCTAACACTCTTGAGTCTGTAACACTCTTTGCCTTCCCGCAGTGGCTTTTGAATCCCAGCTTACCTGTCCACGTTTGCTGCTGCTGCCCCCCTTCTGCAGGAAGTCTGAGAACCACTGCTCTGAACAGTACGACCACTGTTGTCGTTTGTGCATGCCAACCACTGCTCTGAACAGTACGACCACTGTTGTCGTTTGTGCATGCCAACCACTGCTCTGAACAGTACGACCGCGAGTGTCTCTTGTGCATGCCAACATTCTGATGTCACCACTCTGAATCATCCTTTTTGTCTACGTGGCGCGCGTGCAGGACGTTTCATGCTGAGAGTCTGGGTCCCACTTTATCTGTGTGAGGCTCGCCATCGCGACAACTTTCCAACGCTGACTCATCCTGGCGAACGACCGATGTCTCCTTCGCCCTAGAAGACGACCGATGTCTTCCTCTGGGAGACGACCGATGTCTTCCCTGGCGACGCCCTCATAACTCTCGTGCCTTGGCCACGTCCACATGCCTCGCGCCCTGGCAATGCCCGCATGCCTCGCGCCCGCGCGATGCCTGCATGCCTCTCGGGCCCGCGCGTTGCCTGCATGCCTCTCGCGCCCCGCGATGCCTGCATGCCTCTCGCGCCCGCGCGATGCCTGCATGCTTCTCGCGTCCGCGCGATGCCTGCATGCCTCTCGCGCCCGCGCGATGCCTGCATGCCTCTCGCGCCCGCGCGATGCCTGCATGCCTCTCGCGCCCGCGCGACGTCCACCTGGCGCTCATGTGTAGCAGGCGACCGGCGATCTCATAGCCTTCTATACTTAACTTTTTCCTCCCTTTCTATTCTACATAAAACATACATAGAATTCTTTTAAAATATATCTCTTTTTATTCCAATTCAATTTTACAGGTCCTTACATTCTTTGCCTCTCAGAAGTGGGTTTTTGAATCTAAACCAACTTGTCCACAAAAGCCGCTGCCACCACCCACTCTGCAGGGAAGTTTGCGTGTACGCTTCCCTGAACAGTACGACTACGCGTGCCTCTGCGCAGGCCAACACTCTGATGTCACTATTCTGAACCACCCTTTTTGTCTACGTGTCGCGCGTGCAGTACGTCTGATGCTGAGAGCCTGGGTCCCACCTTATCTGTGTGAAACTCGACATCGCGCGATAACCTTCCACCGATGACCTCTCGCGCGATGACTAACCACCGATGCCTCATCCTGGCGGACGACCGATGTCTCTCCGTGGGAGACGACCGATGTCTCGCCCTGGCGATGACCGCATGCCTCGCGCCCTGGCGATGCCCGCAAGTCTCGCGCCCTGGCGATGCCCGCATGCCTCGTGCCCTGGCGATGATCGCATGCCTCGTGCCCTGGCGATGCCCGCATGCCTCGCGCCCGGCGACGCCCGCATGCCTCGCGCCCTGACGATGCCCGCATGCCTCGCGCCCTGGCGATGCCTGCATGCCTCGCGCCCGGCGATGCCCGACGACACATCGCCACGCCTTGCTGAAGGTTCTTCATCCCACTATGTTACGTCCAAGGTATCATCTCCACATGACTTGGTGACGTCGGTAGCTTCACATTTCCAAGAGTAGATCAGCATTACTCCTCGTGCGCCCATGCATGCAACACTAAGGACGATTTCTTATGCTGAAGCATAGAGCTTCGCATGCACAGCGTATCTAAGGCTTAACCCACACCTCGATACGCGTGGTTTTTTGAACCCACTCTGGTTGATCCAGTATCCTGACCACATACTGAGTGCACTTTCGACGATCATGTGCACCATAGGCGACTGGCGATCACGTGTAACCTAGGCGACAGGCGATCATGTACTAACCAGGCGATCTCATAGTCTTCTAAACTACACTTTCCTTCCTTTTTATTTTAAATAAAAACATACTTAGAATTCATTTAAAATATATCCCTTTTATTCCAATTTAATTTTACAGGTCCTTACATTCTCCCCAACAAGAAAAATTTTCGTCCTCGAAAATTGAATTATAAGGAAAAGAGGTATGGATAGGCTTCTCTCATGGGTTCTTCTAACTCCCAAGTTGAATCACCCGATCTCTCATCCCACACCACTTTCACCATGTTGATGGTCTTGCCTCTGAGCTGTTTACTTTGCCGATCGTCAATCCTGACTGGCTTCGCTTCAAAGGACAAGTCATCCCTGATCTGCACATCGTCCACTTCCAGCACATGACTAGGGTCTGCCATGTACTTCCTCAGCTGTGATACGTGAAAGACATAGTGCAGATTCGCTAAATGGGGAGGTAGGGCGATCTCATAAGCCACTGGACCAATCCTCCTTAAGATCTGATATGGTCCCACGAACTTAGGGGACAACTTCTTTGATCTGATCGCCCGTCCTACACCCTTGGTTGGTGTCACTCTCATGAACACATGGTCTCCAGCAGCAAACTCCAAAGGTTTTCTCCTCTGATCTGGATAGGATTTCTGCCTACTTTGAGAAGCTCTCATTCTGCCTTGTATTTGTTTCACCTTCTCGGTCGTCTGCTGAATCAACTCTGGTCCAACCAATACTGTTTCCCCCTCCTGGTACCAGCACAAAGGAGTTCTGCATTTCCTTCCATACAAGGCTTCGTATGGCGCTATCCCTATGCTGGCATGATAACTGTTATTATAGGTAAACTCCACCAGCGGCAACACCTCATCCCAACTTCCCAATTGATCCAAGACGCACGTCCTCAGTAGATCTTCCAAGGACTGGATCGTTCTCTCTGACTGTCCATCTGTTTGAGGATGATATGCCGAGCTTATCCTCAACTTAGTTCCCAAACAATCTTGTAAGGTCTGCCAAAATCGTGAAGTGAACCTGGGATCTCTATCCGAAACAATGCTGGAAGGCACTCCATGCAACCTCACAATTTCTCTGATGTACAGCTGTGCCAATTTGGCCATGGGCATTTTCAAATTCACTGGAAGAAAGTGGGCACTCTTCGTCAGCCGATCTACTATGACCCAGATTGCATCATGATCCTTTACCGATCTGGGTAAATGGGTAACAAAATCCATGACGATGCTGTCCCATTTCCACTCAGGGATATCCAGTTGCTGTAACAACCCGACAGGTCTTTGATGCTCTACCTTTGCCTTCTGACACGTCAAACAGGTAGTAACATACTGGGCGATGTCTTTCTTCATGCCCGACCACCAAAATGACTCCTTCAAGTCATGGTACATCTTGTTCATGCCTGGATGTAGGCTAAGGCGACTCTTATGACCTTCCTCTAGGATCATCTTCTTCAACTCTTCATTTGCAGGTATGCAAATTCTGCCATTAAATCTCAAGATCCCATCATTGCCCATCACAAAGTCTCTAGCCTGGTCAGTCCCTAGTGACTCCACAGTACGCTTCAGACTAGGGTCCTCCAACTGCTTATCCTTTATCACTCCAAGGAAGTCATTAGTTATAGCCAGCTTACTACAACTAATGTGATTCACATGAAATTCTACCCCAAGGTTTAAGTCTCTGAATTGCTCGATCAGTTTCTGCTCTTCCATCATCATGGTGGCTACTTGAATTGATTTTCTACTCAAAGCATCTGCCACTACATTGGCCTTCCCTGGATGATACATGAGTTGAAAATCGTAGTCCTTTAGAAACTCCATCCACCTTCTTTGTCTCATGTTTAGTTCCTTATGATCGAACAGGTATTTCAGGCTCTTATGGTCACTGAACACCTGGAACCGAGCTCCATATAAATAGTGCCTCCAAATCTTCAAGGCAAACACCACCGCCGCCAACTCCAAATCATGAGTAGGATAGTTTCTCTCATGAACCTTGAGTTGCCTTGAAGCATATGCAACCACTCTTTTCTCTTGCATCAAAACACATCCCAAACCCTGATGTGAAGCGTCACAGTAGACATCAAAAGGTCTTCCTACCTCTGGGATCACCAGCACTGGAGCACTAGTCAACCTTTCCTTTATTTCCATGAAGCTCTGCTCACATCGGTCGGTCCAAGCAAAAGGTTGATCCTTGCGGGTCAACTGTGTTAAAGGAGCCACTACCTTGGAAAAGTCCTCAATAAACCTCCGATAGTAGCCAGCTAAACCCACAAAGCTCCTTATCTCAATGACTGTCTTAGGACGTTCCCACTGAAGCACTGCCTCCACTTTGGCTGGATCCACCGAGATCCCTTGGGCAGATATCACGTGTCCTAAGAAGTTGACTTCCTTCAGCCAGAACTCACACTTAGAGAACTTGGCATAGAGTTGCTTCTCCCTCAGAATCTCCAACACTGTCCTCAGATGTTCTTCATGTTCTTCCTCGGTCCTTGAATAAATGAGTATGTCGTCTGTGAAGACTACCACAAACTTATCCAAGAAAGGGCGAAAAATCCTATTCATGTAGTCCATGAACAGAGCTGGAGCATTTGTGACTCCAAACGGCATCACCACATACTCATAGTGCCCATAACGAGACCTAAAAGCTGTCTTTTGAACATCTTCAGCTTTTACCAAAATTTGGTGGTACCCCGATCTCAGATCAATCTTTGAGAACACTGAGGCCCCATGTATTTGATCCATCAAATCGTCAATTCTAGGTAGGGGGTACTTGTTCTTGATGGTCAACTTGTTCAACTGCCTGTAATCTATACACAACCGAGACCCTCCATCCTTTTTCTTAACTAGGAGCACTGGAGCCCCCCATGGAGATACACTGGGTCTGATGAATTGTTTCTCCAACAACTCTTCCACTTGCTTCTTTAATTCTACCAACTCAGCTGGAGCCATCCTGTAAGGTGCCATTGACACTGGTCCAGCTCCAGGTACCAAATCAATAGAGAATTCCACTTCTCTCTTAGGAGGTAATCCAGGTACTTCTTCTGGAAATACATCCATGAAATCTTTCACCACATGTATCCTGCTTACGTCCACTTCATTCTTCACTTCCAACCGAGCTAGAATCACGAAGCACCTCGCCCCTTTTTCCAACTCCGACCACCCGTGCTGAACAGATATCACATCTGACTCTTGGAGGTCTGGAAACGTTATCTTCTGACTACCGCAGTCTATGAGAACGTGATTGGTAGCTAGCCAATCCATTCCCAGGATAATATCCAGGTCCTGAAGAGGTAGGCAGATCAAGTTCACTTTGAATCTGCGTCCCTCTACTATCACTGGACATTCGGGGCAAACTGTAGAGGTCAACACCTGTCCTGACGCAGGTGTAGAGACCAACAGTTCAAACAATAACTCCTTCATTAGAAGGCCCAACTCGGCTACACACAGGCTTGACACAAAGGAGTGTGTCGCTCCAGAATCAAACAAGGCTTTTACACCTCTACCAGCTATAAAACAAACACCTTGCACGAGGTTACCTGACTGAGACGCTTCTGCTCCCGACATGGCAAACACTCTCCCTGTTGCCTGAGGTCTGCTGCCTTCGTTTCTCAACTGCTGAGAACCACTGGGTTGAGTCACCCCATTCCTGTTAGGGCACTCTCTAGCAACGTGTCCCGTCCTTTGGCAGGCAAAACACCTTCTCTCCGAAGCCTTCTTGGGGCACACATTGGGCGTGTGTGGTCCACCACAATGGAAACACTTGGGTTTCCAAGGTTGTTGCTGCTGAAACTGGGATGACGTTGTTCCCGCCCGATGTGGTGGAGGTCTCGCATAGGGCTTACTTTGTGGGTGCTGCACCTTAGCCTTCCCACTGGAAGAACCCCCTGGGTGTGACCTGATCACCCGAGAATCACCCTTTTCCAGGGTCTCCACCATCTTCGCCTTCTCTACTAAGGTGTGAAATTCCCTGATGCACATCGGGGCTATGGTCCTCTTCAGCCCATGCTTCAGTCCCTCTTCAAACTTCCTACACCTCCAAGCCTCAGAAGTCGCCTGGGTGTAGAATCGGGCGAGATACTCAAACCGAGCAGCATAAGCATTTACTGACATCTCCCCCTGCTCCAATCTGAGGAATTCTGCTTCCCTCGCAAATCTTGCACTATCTGGGAAGTATTTTTCCAGAAATTTCACCCTAAAGCTCTCCCAGTCTAATACTTCAGCTCTGACTTCCATCATCTGCTGAGCTCCCATCCACCAGAACTCGGCCTCTCCAGATAGCAGATAGGTGGCGAACACCAATTTCTTCTCTTCAGGGCAGGAGGTCGCCCTAAAGATTTTCTCCAACTCCCTGACCCACTGATCTGCTTGATCAGGGGTAACATTCCCACTGAACTTGGGTGGGTTGTGCCTCATGAACTCGGTCAGTCCCATCTGTTCCTGAGGCTGACCGACGTGGGAATTTGTTTCAGCCGACCGAGCAGTTTCCCAGTGGTGCATTGTAGCTTGATGGTTCTGAGCCATCGCTGCATTCTGTTGTTGGATGGCAGTTGCCATCATATCAATAGCCTTGGCAATCTGGCTCATTTCCGAAGAAGGTTGGGGAGGGGTAGGAGGTCTACGTGCCATCTTCTTCGTTTCAGATTTTGAAACTATGGGTTTCTATATTCCCTACAACTACAAGAATGAGATCGATAAGAAATCAATTCATTCAGGAGGTAACATCTAGACCTTACAAAGGTCAGCATCTCAAAGTCATCAAGAATTTGAGCTCATCAACAGAATCATAATACTTATAATCTCAAGCAAAATACCAGAACAGCTACTGGTATACAACCATCAATCCAAACAACCACTTTCAGTCAATTACAAAAACACTCAATAAAATGAAATAAATCACACCAGAATTCAATGTATGCTAAACATCAAACCTTTGGAATTAAGATTGAGAATCATCTCGATCCAGTTATGAGTGTGCACCCTCACTACTGTATCAAGATCCTCTCATTCTTAATACTAAGATTTTCAGTTAGGGCATATATTCACTAAAGCACACACAAAATTTCAATACAAAAACGTTTGAAAACCTTTCACTATAGTTGTTATTTAAAACTCAAATAAATTTTATGAGCAGAAGAAACACAATGGATCCACAGCCCTCAGGTCATCCTAAGGACGAACTGCTCTGATACCATTAATGTAACATCCCGCCAAATCCTCTTTTCATAATTATAAAATGAAATAAAGGTAAAACAATAATATTGAAGTGAACATAATTATATATATGTAATGAAGTATCTCCTGTAACATCCTGCCAAATTCTTTTCATAATTATAAAACGAATTAAAGGTAAAACAATAATATTGAAATGAACATAATTATATATATATGTAATGAAGTTTCTCCTCCCATGGAGTTTAATACATAATCGGTCAGTTTTCCAAAACTTAAACAAAATTACAGCAAAATAGAAAGACAGGCGATCTCTGTAAGGACCTGTAAAATTGAATTGGAATAAAAAGGGATATATTTTAAATAAATTCTAAGTATGCTTTTATTTAAAATAAAAAGGAAGGAAAGTGCAGTTTAGAAGACTATGAGATTGCCGGTCGTCTACTACACATGATCGCTAGGGCGCGAGAGGCATGCGGGCATCGCTAGGGCGCGAGGCATGTGGTCGTCGCCAGGGCGCGAGAGGCATGCGGGCATCGCCAGGGCGCGAGAGGCATGCGGGCATCGCCAGGGCGCGAGGCATGTGGACGTCGCCAAGGCGCGAGAGGCATGCGGGCATCGCCAGGGCGCGAGGCATGTGGACGTCGCCAGGGCGCGAGAGGCATACGGGCGTCGTCGGGACGCGAGGCATGCAGGCATCTCCGGGTCGCGAGAGGCATGCGGGTGTCGCCAGGGATAGACATCGGTCATCTTCCAGGGAGAGACATCGGTCGTCTTCCAGGGAGAGACATCGGTCGTCCTCCAGGGAGAGACATCGGTCGTTTGCCAGTATGAGACCTCAGTGGATAGTCATCACGCGAGCGGTCATCGGTGGAAGGTTATCACGCGATGTCGAGTTTCACACAGATAAAGTGGGACCCAGACTCCCAGCATGGAACGTCCTGCATGTACGCCACGTAGACAAAAAGGATGATTCAGAATAGTGACATCAGAATGTTGGCATGCGCAGGAGACACTCGCGGTCGTACTGTTCAGGAAGTGGTTGGCATGCGCAAGAGACAAACATGGTCGTACTGTTCAGAGAAACGTACACTCAGACTTCTCTGCAGAGTGGGTGGTGGCAGCTGCTTTTGTGGACAAGCTGGTTTAAGATGCAAAAACCCACTTCTGAGAGAGGGGAACGTTGCAGTTGTTCAAGAGCGAAAGAGTGAGTTTACCTCCCTTCTCCTCCATTCTCTCCTTCGCACTGCGATTCTGGCACCTTCACACAAGAGTACGACGAGCGACGGCCACCATTAGAGCACCTGGGAGGTTCTCTGCAAGTCCTTCAAACCAGACGCAAAAACAGAGCCAAGGCATTCTTTAAGCTTCGTTGGGTTTCGGAGCTCCTGGTGTTTTGCGCAAGTCCAGGTAAGGGAAGCTAGCCTTCATTTTCAATACAAGCCATAGATTAGCTGTTTCTGAAGTGAGGGCGACGTGGTCGCCGGTTTCGTTTTCATCTTCGTGAATGCTCTGTTCTATGTGTTTGGGCGACGTGGTCGCCGGTTTTATATACAGACTTCGAAATACCTTGTTTTTTAACCAGATCGCCGGTTTTGGCGTTGTTTGCGAACTCCCTGTTTTTGGTGTTGCTTTGAAACTGTTTGAGATTTAAATGAGATATTCGAAAATAAGAACCTTGGAGTGAGTTTTGCTGTGATTGAAATCATTCCTTTAAGTGTTATGTGATGTGTTGAATGTGGTGAATGTGGGATCAAGGCATAGTATTTTCAGGAAAGAAAATACCGTGTAAGATCGTGTAGGATGTGCATTGATCGGTGATTCCTAATGAGATATCCTGACTCTGCTGAGATAATGGAATCACATAGAGGAAGTTACTCAGTTGGTGAGAGTCGAAGGAGGTTCATATGAATGGGTGAGTCGTGTGAAAAAGAACGAGCTCGGCCTGTTCCATGGATTAACCCTGTCATACTGTGAGAATGATGAACTTGAGATCGAGATTGTGTTGATGCGCATAGCTGGGGAAACATTACAGCTGTTTAGTATGACAGGTGCAGATCTCTGAGTCTAATCAATGCACGAGTCTTCCGGAAGTAGTGTCAAGTGTCTTGTGTGCTGAGTCAGTGGTAGTCTAACGTGAGAAATGAGGGACCTTGAAATTGATAGACACTTGATGCAGTTTGTGAAATAGAATGACTCTGTGCAAATATTGTAAAGTGTGTGATTTCTTGGCGATCAGGTGAAGGGAATGAGAAACTTTATAGTTTTATGTGGGTATCTTGAATTTGTTTTATCCTGATTTTTATGTTCATATTTAAACTCTCTTTAAAATATATAGCTTACCCTGCGTGTTCTGCTCTATGGCTGTTTTTCTCTTAAAACTGTGATGATCGTGTAATTTTTACACGGGAGCAGATGATCTTCCAGGAAGTAGAGCTCCTTAGTGAGTGGTCGCCGGGGAAGAGATCGCCTGTTTCTATCTCTTGGTGGTGATCGCCGGATTTATGTCCTGATAGCAGATCGCCTGTTTTGGGGTCTTCTGTTAGGAGATCGCCGGTTTATGTATGGAGACCGCCGTTTTCGTTGTATTTGATTGATTTTGTTAAGTTTTGAAAAACATTGGACTGGTTATGTATTAACTCCCTGTGAGGAGCAACTTCATTACTTATATATATAATTATGTTCTTTCAACATTATTTGTTTACCTTTATTTTCATTATATAAATATGAATAGTTTTTGGCGGGATGTTACAATCTCCTAACAGCAAAAAGGCGATCTCCTATCAGAAAACGGCGATCACCTATCAGAAAACCGAAAAAGGGTGATCGCCTAACAGAAACAGAAACAGGCGATCTCCTTCCGGCGACCACTCACTGAGGAGCTCTACTTCCTGCAACATCATCTGCTCCTGTGTAAATTATACACGATCATCACAGGTTTAAGAAAAAGCCAAACACAACACCAAAATCACAGGGTAAGCTAGATATTTGAAAGAGAATTTAGATATGAAACTTTTAAAATCAAGATAAAACAAATTTAAGGCATCTACGTAAAAACCATCAATTTTCTCATTCCCTTCACATGACCATCAAGAAATCACACATTTCACAATTTCCTCAAGAGTCGTTCTATTCACATAATTCATCAAGTGTCTATCAATTTCAATGTTCCTCATTTCTCACGTCAGACTTCCACTGACTCATCACACAAGACACTTGACTCTACTTCCGGAAGACTCGTGCGTTGAACTTAGCATCCAGAGACTTGCACCTGTCATACTGCCCCACTGTGAAATCACACACATTCACAGGGTCGCCGTGAAATCACACACCTTCACAAGCGTATAAATGAATCTCAATATCATCACTATCCTAGCATGACAGGGTTAATCCATACAACGGGTCAAGCTCGTTCTCTTTCAAACAACTCACCCATATGTATGAACCTCCATCGACTCTCAACGCCTGAATAACTTCATCTATATGATTCCATTATATCAGGAGAGTCAGGATCGTCTCATTCACAGGATACTCACTGATCAATACACCTCCTAACCAATCTCAACACGGTATTTCCTTTCCTGAAAATACTATGTCTTGATCCCACATTCATAACATTCAACACATCATATAACACTTAAATGAATGATTCCAATCACAGATAAACTCATTCCAAGGTTCAGATTTTCGAATATCACATTTAAATCTCAAACAGTTTCAAAACAACACCAAAAACAGGGGAGTTCGAAAAACAACGCCGAAACCGGCGATCTCGTCCAAAAACAGGGGATTATACAATAACAGTTGAAAACCGGCGACCACGTCGCCCCATCATCTCAATCATCTAATATAAGGTTTTCGTTGGAAATAAGGCTAGCTTCCCTTACCTGGACTTGCGCCAAAACACCAAGAGCTCCAAAACCCACCGAGCTTAAAGGATGCCTTAGCTCTGTTTTAGCGTCTGGTTTGTAGAACTTGTAGATGTAACATCCCGCCAAAATACTATTCATATTTATATAATGAAAATAAAGGTAAACAAATATATTGAAGTGAACAAAATTATATATATGTAATGAAGTTTCTCCTCACAGGGAGTTTAATACATATTCGGTCAATTTTCCCAAAAACGTAAACAAAATTACATTAAAATAGGAAGACAGGCGATCTCCTAACAGTAAAAGGCGATCTCCTATCAGAGAACGGCGATCTCCTATCAGAAAACGGCGATCTCCTATCAGAAAACAGAAGAAGGGTGATCGCCTAACAGAAATAGAACAGGCGATCTCTATCCGGCGACCACTCACTGAGGAGCTCTACTTCCTGCAACATCATCTGCTCCCGTGTAAATTATACACGATCATCACAGGTTTAAGAAAAAGCCAAACACAACACCAAAATCACAGGGTAAGCTAGATATTTGAAAGAGAGTTTAGATATGAACTTTAAAATCAAGGTAAAACAAATTCAAGATACCCACGTAAAACCATCAACTAAACACATATTTCACAATTCCTCAAAGGTTGTTAAAATCACATAATTCATCAAGTGTCTATCAATTCAATGTTTCTCATTTCTCACGTCAGACTTCCACTGACTCATCACACAAGACACTTGACCCTACTTCCGGAAGACTCATCACACAATCATTCCCTGGTTCAGATTTTCGAATATCACATTTAAATCTCAAACAGTTTCAAACAACACAAAAACAGGGGAGTTCGAAAAACAACGCCAAAACCGGCGATCTCGTCCAAAAACAGGGGATTATGCAATAACAGTTGAAAACCGGCGACCACGTCGCCCCATCATCTCAATCATCTAATATAAGGTTTTCGTTGGAAATAAGGCTAGCTTCCCTTACCTGGACTTGCGCAAAACACCAAGAGCTCCAAAACCCACCGAAGCTTAAAGATGCCTTAGCTCTATTTTAGCGTCTGGTTTGTAGAACTTGCAGAGAACCTCCCAGGTGCTCTAAGGGCAGTCGTCGCTCGTCGTACTGGTGCTTGAGGATGCCTGAATCGCAGCGCGAAGGAGAGAAAAGAGAAGGATGAAGGTAGACTCACTCTTTCACTCTTGAACCACTGCAACGTTCTTTGCCTCTCAGAAGTGGGTTTTTGAATCTAAACCAACTTGTCCAGAAAAGCCGCTGCCACCACCCACTCTGCAGGGAAGTTTACGTGTATGCTTCCCTGAACAGTACGACTACGCGTGCCTCTGCGCAGGCCAACACTCTGATGTCACTATTCTGAACCACCCTTTTTGTCTACGTGTCGCGCGTGCAGTACGTCTGATGCTGAGAGCCTGGGTCCCACCTTATTTGTGTGAAACTCGACATCGCGCGATAACCTTCCACCGATGACCTCTCGCGCGATGACTAACCACCGATGCCTCATCCTGGCGGACGACCGATGTCTCTCCCTGGGAGACGACCGATGTCTCGCCTTGGCGATGACCGCATGCCTCGCGCCCTGGCGATGCCCGCAAGTCTTGCGCCCTGGCGATGCCCGCATGCCTCGCGCCCGGCGACGCCCGCATGCCTCGCGCCCTGGCGATGCCCGCATGCCTCGCGCCCGGCGATGCCCGACGACACATCGCCACGCCTTGCTGAAGGTTCTTCATCCCACTATGTTACGTCCAAGGTATCATCTCCACATGACTTGGTGACGTCGGTAGCTTCACATTTCCAAGAGTAGATCAGCACTACTCCTCGTGCGCCCATGCATGCAACACTAAGGACGATTTCTTATGCTCAAGCATAGAGCTTCGCATGCACAGCGTATCTATGGCTTAACCCACACCTCGATACGCGTGGTTTTTGGAACCCACTCTGGTTGATCCAGTATCCTGACCACATACTGAGTGCACTTTCGGCGATCATGTGCACCATAGGCGACTGGCGATCACGTGTAACCTAGGCGACAGGTGATCATGTACTAACCAGGCGATCTCATAGTCTTCTAAACTACACTTTCCTTCCTTTTTATTTTAAATAAAAACATACTTAGAATTCATTTAAAATATATCCCTTTTTATTCCAATTTAATTTTACAGGTCCTTACACCCAAGGTGTTGCCGCACGGTGTTGTCGGCCAGAAGACTTGGCGGAGGTTTACGGTGGTGGAGATGGAGCGAGAGACGCGGAAGAGATGGCTCAACTAAGACGCGGTGGTGAAGGGAAAGGGTAAGTGTGGAGAGAGTACTGATGGGCAAAGGGTGGAGAAGGAGAGGACAAGAAGAAGAAATGGAGCACGGTGGCATCTTAGGGGTCTTAGCGTTTTTCATTTACAGATGCGGCTGTGTGTATAACCGCATTTGTAAATGAAAAGCTTTTCATTTACAGATGCGGTCATACACATAACCGCATCTGTAAATGAAAAGTTTTTCATTTACAAATGCGGTCATACACATAACCGCATCTGTAAATGAAAAGCTTTCATTTACAAATGCGGTTTTAACCAATAACCGCATTTGTAAAACAAACTAATTTCAAAAATGTCACCGCATTTTTAACAAATGCGTTTTAACGCGAAACTGCACTTGGAAAGGAGTCTTCCTTTCATCATTTTGCACTAGTGTCACCTGAATTTTATTATAAGATGAAATATGTTGTGTTTTATAATCTTATTTTGTCACAGTACTCCTACCCTCCTTGTAATATCACTGTTACTGTTGTCTTTTTTACATTAATGATAAAACCTGTTCAGTCATTTTTCCTCCTCTTGAAGGCATTTTACTGCAAATACAGTTATGACACTGTAAATTCATTCCATTGTTTCAAGATCTGTTGCCAGTGTTTTAGAAATAATGAATTAAACTAGTTTCTTAGGAGCATAAAGATTGGTAATAATTTTCCAAAGAAATCATTGGAGATATACTTTGGTTGGTGGCGATGATTGTAGTCCTATTGTTTTTTAACGATAAATTGATTTCATTGTGTTTAATTGTGCAACTTAGTGTTATCTGCATTTAAAGCTCTTTGCATCTGTCATTTTGTTTTCTTTAACCAGTTATTTTTTTATGACGCATGTCTAGCAGCAGTTGCATCTTGTGCTAGCAAACTAAAATATATCTTTTACAGAATGGTATTGACACTAAGGTTGAAAAGTCAAGGAAACAAATGAAGGAGAGAGAAAGCAAAACAAAGAAGATTTGTGGAATAAAGAAGGTAATTTTGTATTAAATTATAAAATGTCGCATGATTTGCTTGATTAAATTATAAAATATGGCATGTTTTGTTTCTGTAGACAAAGGCTTCTGACGCTGCTAAGGCTAGAAAGAAGAAATAAGAATTGAGACATCTTATTTCAATTCTAAGGTTATATTGGTTTCGGTGCTTTGTAATAGTTATTTTATCTTATGCTATAATTATAGAATGAGATGTTTTGGTACTAGTGTTTATCCTTGTTTTACTTTAAAGAATTATAGAATAAATGCAGTGTCATGTGAAGTGAAATTCCATTGCTTTAAGACAAAGTAAGGTTGTTGAGTTTATGAGTTTGTTTCTCTTTTGAGATACTCATTACAGTATTTTACATTAGGTGTTTTATGAGACATATTTCCTAAACTTGGCAAACCGACTATTAAGGTTTCCTACACTTGGTTAAATGAATTAGTTTAGCAAGAAATACTGGACATTTGGACAAAATCTTCACAAGATTTTTTCACTTGAAATTACTGGGATAAAAATGAGAGAGAAAATTATGTTATGCAAACATGTATATAGGAAATTTAGTTGTTATCTCCCACAAAAAAAATTAGAAAAAAGAAAGTGACATAGTTGGTTAAATGAAAGGTTGCTCTACTTAGCTTGATTCCTTGGATTTTTCAGGCTTATTCAAATGTATTTGTTAACTAAATAAATGATTTTTTTTCTCCAACAGAACAAATAGTTTTTAATCCTTTTTTCTGTATTACTTGTTTGCTCAACTTAATAATTCATTTTCTTTTATAATTTCGATAATAATTCTCATGTATGTGATCATATGTTTTGCTTTGTGTATGTTTATACAAAGATTAATAAGTGTTTATTTTTTTTTTATTCTGTTCTCGTTCAGGAAATACATGGACCCAGAAAACGATTGCAAAGCTTTCCTTCGGTCAGTCGGTAGATCACTCCTTCCTTCTCTTGATCAGATATCCTCCTCCAACGGTTCTTGCTTCTAGTCACTTGGCCTCGGATGGTACCTGCAAAAGGTACTCCGATGGTTATGTCAGCAAAGTGTTCGACACTTGGCTGTTGGAACGTTGTAGATAATGACGTACCTGGTTCTTAGAATGTGTGTTATTTATATTACCTTAATGGGCTTTCCTTGGTGGGCCGGATTAGGGTTTTGGGCCATGCTTAGGGTTGTGTTAAGCAACCCTTGATTAGTGATTAACTTTGCTGACCATGCTTAGGGTGTTGACTTCGAGTGGTCAACTCGTGACGTTCGGTTTGCCGATGTGGACCGAGGCATAAGAGGGTTGGTAGTTACTAGGAAGGACCTCGGTCGTCTAGAGCTGGACTCGAGGCCCTCCATGGGGTCATTCGGCTGTACCGGTACACTTGCCCCCCAGGCTCGAGGATATTTATTCCGAATAGTCTTGGAAATCACGTTACGACTGTCAGGTCGGATGATGTGACGTGGCCGGCGGTGCTGCAGGCATGACATGACCCGCATTGATGAGGGGTTTTTTTTCCCGCTAGAGGTTTAGGACCGTTGGATTGGGGAGATCCAACGGTTGAGATGGTTGCGACGGTTCGCCTCTTGGGGCCCTTGGCGACTATAAATAGTGACTCTTACGATGCCGAGACACCATGCTATTATTCTGAGTATAGCTCTGAGACCCAAATCATCCCTCGTCTTTGTGCCTAGCTATCTGTCGTCTTTTGCAAGGTTAGTCATGTCTTCCCTGTCTCGTCCTACATCTTCTTCTTCGGGTACTGCTTCTCGCGCTATGTAGTCTTCTTCGCCTTCGTCTTCGTCCAGTTCTTCTTCCTCCTTTTCCACCGAGCCTATCTCGGTGGCTGTCATTAGGACGACATCGGCTGAGGAGGAAGGTGTTAGGGGGGATGACCCGGGTCGTGCCATCGATTGCTCGGGCTCCCCTGAGCCTGTTGGCTCCCCCTTGCAGTCTGACTGGGTGGATCCCAAGGTGACACAGATCATCCCTGATTTTCAGGATGCGGAATCTGTTGGGAAATTTTTGGACAAGTATCTCATTCTAAAGGCGGGCACATGGCTCAACCTTTTTTCGGTGCACCACTGCCTTGCTTCTAAGGTAGTGAGCATGTGTCGGTCTCCTCCCGAACCACCCTTCTTCTATATGTATTCTTGCCTTTTCTCGGACCTCCATGTGTCTTTGCCCTTTGATGAGTTTACGATGGGTGTTCTCCGAACGCTCAATGTTGCTCTATCTCAGCTTCATCCGAACACCTGGGCATCCATACAAGCATTTCGTGTCATATGCGACATGCTTCATCTGCATCTGACCCCTTCATGTTTTTTGACCTACTATGCCTCCCACCCGGCCGAGCCTGTCCTATGGCATTCATTGGTCAGTCGGCAGGGTAATGTCTTGTTTGGCTCCTTCACAACCTCCTATAAAAACTTCAAAGAATTTTTTTCAAGGTTGTGATTCGATCAAAAGGCTGACCGTACTTTTTTGACAATGCCGGTCGGTCGAGGTTTCCTCTTTGTTAGACGAGGAAACCTCAAAAGATCAAGAAATGGCCTCGTTCGGCCGCCACCAATGAGGAGCGGGAGATACTATCTCTTTTCGATCAACTCCCCCGCAAGCTCCCCACTCGGAAGATAATCAGCATATATACCGAGAGGAGACGTTGGGCGACCGTTAAGGGTATGCATTAAATCTTCAAGTCTCGGTCAAATGTATTGTCGTGACTAATGGTTCTTATTTTTGGTGCATGTATAATGGCCGCGTTCCCCTCGCATGGTGATATGCTTGACTCTTTTAAGGAGAGGGCCCTTGCAAGGAAGGGATGGTCGAGCATAGAGACTATCCCCTCAAACCTTGCTAGTGAGGTGACGGTGGCGGCCGCTAGGCCCTATAACCCGAAGAAGATGAAGCAACGGGAAGGGGGCAACATAACAAGGACGCATCGTTCCCTCGGGACGATGCCGATCCCTCCCCCTTCATGGCGCGACGCCGCTATCGATGTCGACTCCCCACCAACGGGCGACTTCAATAGGCCGATCGAGCCTCCTGCTACTGAGTGTAGGATGGGAGTGTCAATGTTGCCCCTATCGCTGTTGGGGGGTGACTCGCATTTGGGAAGGAGGGTCTCGATCGGCTTCTCTCCCTCTGAAGAAGAGCTCATCGGCGCGGTGCCTTCCGATAACCTCTTGCACAAGTGCCTTGAGATGTGCTGCCGAGCGGTGGTGATGGCGTGAGCCGACATTCAAGTATAGGCCAATAATGCAGAGCGGATCTCTGTGCTCGAGCATGAGTTGGCTGAGGCTTCAAGTAACTTGAAGCAATTGCTTGCTGCAACACCAACTATAAGGACAGGTTGGCTCGGGAGGCAGTCGAGCGAGAGATTGTGGAGGGTTGGGTGGCAACACTGGAGCGCTAATTGGCCGAGAGGGAGGCGGAGGTCACCCAGTAGGCTTAGGAGGCCCAAGATGCCAAAGATGCTGGAGTGGTCATGCAGGCTGACTACTCAAGATTGGAGAAGGAGAAGGGGGAGGTCGAGGCCGAGCTGGATAGGAACTACACAGAGAATTTGGAGTTGCTTACACCGGCCGCCGCCAGGCCCATGTCCTCTAAAGCAGTCCACCTCCAACTGGCGAGTTCGATCCCGAGATGAAAGTCTTCGAGGGTCGACTCCTCCCGAGGGCTGAGGTGCGGGCCCTGAAAAGTGCGGCCCAGCAAGTTGCGATGACCGAGGACGCTGAAGATGAAGACAATAGTCTAGGTTTTTAGCTTTTGTATCCTCGGTCGGGATGTGGCCTTCTTCCCCTTGAGACCACAGTGTGGTCTCCTTCTTTTTTTTTTTAATGAAATGAATGCCTGTTTTTGTTTAAATATTTAACAAGTTAAAATACTCGGTCGGATCTAACATAGTTGAACTGGGTAGAGTGGTCATTCGGTGTTATGCAATTAACATAATAAAGATAAGTAAGCAATTGGTGCATCACGCTCTCATGTAAGTTCGTAGTTAGAGTATCGAGAGGGTATGCCGGTTAAGGCTTCATCCTGGTCGAACTACGTAATTAGGGTACCGAGAGGGTATGCCGGTTAAGACTTCATCTAGGCTGAACCGCATAGTTAGGGTATCGGGAGGGTATGCTGGTTAAGGCTTCATCCTAGCCGATAGTTGTCTTCTTAGATTAGCATTTTAAGATTGCACGTGTTTGATGAAAACGTCTCGTTAAAACCTCTTCGACCGATATGAGATGTCGGGCGATGAAAGAGTGCGTGTTGTTTTATTACTTTCAACTATAATAAAATTTAAGGTGTGTGGCATTCCACGTCCTTGGTACAACTTTGTCTGATTGCCACTCTAAGTGGTATGCTCCCTTTTCACCTACTTCTCGGATTCGAAAGGGTCCCTCCCAGTTTGATGAGAACCTGTCGTTTGTCTTCCTTGCTTTGCTGCGCATCCTCCAAACTAGGTCGCCTTTGTGGAAGCTCCTTGGTCGGACCTTTGTGTAGTACCTCCTTACCGCCCGTTGCTTGCATTTAGCTTCTCGTATCTTGCTTTTGTCACGAAGTTCGCTTATGAGGTCGACTCCGACCGCTAGGCTTTCTTGATTTAAGGATAAATCAAAAACTTGTCGCCTAAGGGATGGTTCACCTACTTCTACCGGGATCATCGCCTCGGTGCCATATGTCAGGCTATATGATGTCTCTTGCGTTAACGTCTGAGGTGTGCATCTGTATGCCCACAAAACCTCTAACAGCTCTTCGGTCCATCTCCCCTTTGCGGCGTCGAGTCTTTTCTTTAGCTCGTTTAGGAGGACCTTGTTGGCGGCTTCGGCCTGTCTATTCGTTTGTGGGTGCTCGACCGAGCTTGTAACGGATTTGATGCCGAGGTCATCGTAAAAAGATTGGAGATATCAGTCGTTGAACTGCCGCCTGTTGTCGGATATGATGGTGTGCGACACTCCAAAACGACATACGATATTTCTCCAAACGAAATTTTGGACGTTTCTGGCCGATCTGGAGGCAAGAGGATCGGCCTCTATCCACTTCGTGAAGTAGTCGACCGCGACAAGGAGGTGCTTAGTTTGGCCTTTGCCTGGGGAGAAAGGGCCGATGATGCCCATACTCCATACGACAAACAACCATGGCGAGGTCATCTTGTGAAGCTCCTCTAGTTTCAGGTGGTGTATGGGGCCGAATTCTTGGCACTTTGAACATTTTTTCATGCACTCGGCGCAATCCCCTTGAATCATGGGCCAGTAATAGCCTGCTTGGACGACCTTGGCTGCCATCGTTCAGGCGCCCGAGTGGTTGCCACATACGCCGTCATGGATTTCCTTAAGCACATACTTCGCCTTTTCACAAGTGATGCACTTTAGGATGGGGGTTGAGTAGCCCCTTCAGTAGAGATCCTGACTGATCATGGTATACCTGTCGCACTGCAGCCGAATTACCTTTTCTTCCCCGGGTTTTCACGTCCCGTGCTCCAAGTACTGGATGATTGGACTCATCCAGGTCTCGGTCTCCGTGATGGTCATGCATTCGGCTTCGCCGACACTTGGGTGCTTCAGACAGATCTGAACAATCGACCTGTGATGACTCTTCCTTTTCGTCGATGCCAGCCGGGACAGTGCATCGACTCGCATGTTGTCTTGTCGGCGTACTTTCCCGATGGTGACCTTTTCGAATCTTGTGATGGAGTTCCAGACCGCATGGTAGTACTGCTGAAGAGCGGTTCTTTTACTTCATATTCCCCGTTAACTTGGCCGACGATGAGCTGGGAGTTGCTCTTGTAGGTGACGACTTAGGCTCCGAGGTCGTATGCCAGGTTGAGGCTGGCGAGGATGGCTTCGTACTTGGCCTAATTATTTGTTGCCTTGAAAGCAAACTACAATGCTTGCTCTACCAGGAGATCGCCCGGTCCTTCCAAGACGATTCCTGCTCCACACGTTGTTTTGTTAGAAGACCCATCCACATAGATAGTCCATTCGTTCGACCCCTCCTACTTGGGTGTGAGTTCGATTGAGAAGTCGGCCAGACATTGGGATTTGATGACCCCTCTTAGCTTGTAGCGGATGTCGAACTCTAATAGTTCGACCGACCACCCTATCATTCGTCTTGCAAGATCGAGTTTAGATAGAATTTTGTATACAGGGTAGTCGATTTTTACCGTTATCGTGTGGTTCTAGAAGTATCGTCGCATGCGTCGGGTGGTGATTACCAGCGCTAGCGCCACCTTCTCTATCATTTGATATCTCGTCTCGGCGACGTGGAGCATCTGACTGACAAAATATACTGGCCGTTCTTCTTTGTGTACCTCCTGCACCAGGGTTGCACTGACGGCCTCATCCAACACCGCTAGGTAGACCACGATCGGCAGATCTGGCACTAGTTTTTATATGAAAGTCAGGGAGGACAGGAACTCCTTCAATTAATGAAAGATGCTCTCACACTCCTCATTCCAATCGAACTTTGCCGCCTTCCTCAGCATTTGGACCATCGGTCAGGTTCGTTCTGCGAGCTGAGGAACGGACCTTGATAGTGCTGTTAAGCATCCTATCAGTTGTTAAAATTCTTTCAAGTTCTTGGGGCTTCTCATCTATATTATCGCCCAACATTTGTTGGAGTTTGCCTCGATTCCCCGGTGGGTTAGCATGAAACCTAGGAATTTGCCTCCCTCAACACCAAACGCGCATTTCTCGGGTTTTAGCCGCATCCTGGTTCTCCTCAGTGCATCAAAGACCTCGTGCAAGTCTTTGAACTTTACGATGATGTCGTCGACATATACCTCCACACTCCGACTGAGCATTCCTTTGAATACGGTGTCCATTAGCCGTTGGTAGGTTGCCCCCGCGTTCTTTAGGCCGAACGACATTACTTCATAGAAGTAATTAGCACCGTCGGTCGTGAAAGCTGTCTTCTCCTTGTCTCTTGGGTGCATGCTTATTTGTTTGTACCTCGAGTAAGCGTTCAGGAAGCTTAGGACTTTATGGATGGCTGCTCCGTCGACTAGTCGGTTGATGTTGGGTAGTGGATATGAGTCCTTCGGGCAGACCTTGTTCAGGTCTTTGTAGCCGACACACATCTGCCACTTGCTGTTAGGTTTGGTTACCATGACAACATTTGCTAACCAAGTGGTGTAACGGGCTTTTCGGATAAACTCGGCCGTGAGGAGCTTCTCGACCTCCTCCCTGGCAGCCAGTCTTTTTTCTTCTCCATGATTCCTTTTCTTCTACGTGACTGGGCACGCTTCCTTGTAGATTGACAGCCTGTGTGTGATGATTTCGAGGTCGACACCCGATAGGTCTGCGACCGTCTATGCGAAAAGATCAATATTCTTCTTCAGGGCCTGGTGAATGACCTCAGCGTCAGCGGTGGCCATCGCCGTTCCGAGCTTCGTGTAGTGGTCATCGTCCAGGAGAGGGACGTTTCATAGTTCGTCTTTGGCTTCTAGTCATGGCTCGATCTTGCGGGGGTCAAGATCAACCAGAGCGACCGCATGCTCTACCGGTCTTGCTCGAAGAGTCTTGCGCTTGGGTGATCGACTGCCTTGTATGACCTGCCGAGTGGGTTCTATCCTTAGGCTTTCAGCATAGCATTCCCTTGCTAATTTTTGGTCCATGTTGATTGTCAGGATATCACCCGACAATGATGGGTACTTCATTGCGAGGTGCGGGGTCGACACGATCGCCCCTAACCTATTTAGGGATGATCGACCGAGCAAAATGTTGTATGAGGTATTGGCGTCGATGACCAGATACCTAATCTTTATCGTTTTGTTGGCCTCTTCGGAGTCGAAGGTGGTATATAGCTCAATATACCCCTTCGTGCTTACACGCTCTCCTGAGAAGCCAATGACATGGTCGTCATACGACATAATCTCTTTAACCAGGATCTTCATGGCTTTGAAGGTCTTCCAATACAGGATGTCGACCGAGCTTCCTTAGTCGACAAGGGTCTTCATGATGGTAAATCTGTCTATGTCGACAGATATCACCATTGGATCATCTTGGGAGGGGTCAACACCCTTGAAATCTTCGTCGGTGAACGTTATCAGGGGCATCCTCGGTCGGATGGAGACAGAGTTCACCTGGTGAACTGCACGAAGATGCTTTCTCTTAGCATTGTTTGAAATGCCGCCTCCTGCGAATCCTCTCGCAATCGTGTTTATCACTGCATGACCGCTTCTCCTTTCTTCCTTTGGTGGGTCGTCCCTCCCAGAATGTCATTCTAGGTATCAGTCTCCGTTACTTGGTCCGGGGGGAGTTCTATCCCTTTTTTGTGAAAATTCTTCCTTGCATGGGGAGCGCCTCCTGCTTCGTTCTGTGTAAATGAACTTCTGCAGGTGCCCCGCCTGAATGAGTTCTTCGATCTTGTCCTTCGACAGCTCTCGGTCGTATGGCCGGTATTTTGGTGATACCGACACTTCTTGCTTCGGTCGGCATTATCAGGGGTCAAAGCCCTTCTTGGGGGCGGCATTAGCTCGGTACTTAGAGCTTCTTGCAAGATCTTGCTGCGGTCGGCGTTGAGTGGTGTATATCGAGAGAAGCGGGGTCCCCGATTGTCACTCCTTGGGTCCCCTCGTTCGGACCCGGACTTTCCTTGCCGGTCTTTGTCCTCTTTCTTCTCTTCGCTAGCCTCCGCCCGAGCTTGGTTCCTAAATTCTCTTAGCTCTTCCAATTGCATATACTTGGCGACGCGACACCTGAGTTCATCCAGATTAGCAACAGGCTGCATGCATAGATTGTCTGCGAAGGGACCCGGTTTCAGGGCCGTCAGCATATGGTGCTTAGCAACGTCCGGGCTCAAGTTCTGGACGGTCAATGCCGTCTTGCTAAAGCGATCGATAAATTTTCTGAGGGACTCTCCTTTCTCCTGGCAGATACCAACTAACATGACGGGCGTCATGTGATGCGGCCAGCTAGTAGCGAATTGGGTGTCAAACTTTGCCACCAGCGTCTCGAAGCAGTCGATGGAATTGGGAAGGAGCTTTGTGAACCAGCTCAGCGCTCCTCCCTTCAATGATGTAGGGAACACCCGGCAGAGAACTGCATCCTCCATGGTGTATAGACTGATATGTGTGGTGTATGCATCCATATGCTCGTTAGGGTCGGTCGTGCCATCGTATCGGTCTTTGTTGAATCCTTTCCACCTGTCTGGCAGTGGAGTCTCCATTATGAGGTCGGTGAATGGGTGATGGCGATTGACCCCCACAGTCCCGGTTGTGATCAACGATTTGTTTGGGTGAGACTCATTACCCATCTCGATTGTGTGGGCCCTGTCTTTTGGCTCCTCAGTAGGTTTAGGGCCGGTCGTTGCAGCGCAGGACCTCCCTACGACGTTGGTCGGCTCGTCAGATGGTGCACTCTCAATGCGCCTTCTCATCTCCTCATTCTCCTTGCGAAGACTCGAGATCTCCTCTTCATTTTTCTCGTGCTTCTTCCTCATCTCGGCCATCTCCTTCCGTAGAGCCATCAGCATTGCTGCCTGCTCAACCTTCGACATTATTTTGCTTGCCATACTTCTTGTGTAGACCATTCACTAACTTTCTTCACAACTATTCTCTTGGCCCCATGGTGGGCCCCAATTGTTCTCATTCAGGAAATACAAGGACCCTGAGAACGATTGCAAAGCCTTCCTTCGGTCAGTTGGTAGATCACTCCTTCCTTCTCTTGATCAGATATCCTCCTCCAACGGTTCTTGCTTCCAGTCACTCAACCTCGGATGGTACCTGCAAAAGGCACTCTGATGCTTATGTCAACAAAGTGTTCGGCACTCGGCTGTCGGAACAGTGTAGATAATGACGTACCTGGTTCTTGGAATGTGTGCTATTTATATTATCCTAATGGGCTTTCCTTGGTGGACTGGATTAGGGGTTTGGGTCATGCTTAGGGTTGTGTTAAGCAACCCTTGATTAGTGATTAACTTTGTTGACCATGCTTAGGGTGTTGACTTCGGGTGGTCAACAAATGACGTTCAGTTTGCCAATGTAGACCGAGACATAAGAAGGTTGGTAGTTACTGGGAAGGACCTTGATCGTCCAGAGCTGGACCCGAGACCCTTCATGGGATCGTTTGGCCATACCGGTATAGATTCAATTTCAGTTAAACAAGGTTGTAAGTGGACAAAAAGCAACCGAATTTATTGGTCAACAGGAATCGAGACAGTTAGTAAAGCAATTGTAAATGATTTTTTGAGTTTTTATTATCATAACTTAACAATGCCCCTTTTCTTCATTGATTTTAATTTTATGTATTTAACATTTGTAATATATTTCCATTGTACTGAGGTCATTTTTATATGGTAGTTGTTTATTAGAAGTGTAAGCATAAAGGTGTTAAGATTAATACTTGGTGGTATAATGACAAAGGGATGGGAATTGCAATTCTTTATACCTCTGGAGGTAAAATGACAAAGGAATATGTTTAATAAAAAATAATATTATATGAGAGACGTGAGAAAAAGGCTATTTTCTACTCTCTCACTTTTTTCTTTTTTTTCTCAAGATAGTGACAAACTTGTGAAGCAGTTAGAGATAATGGCAGTGTACGGTTTGGAAAGATGTGTTAGTTACAATCTGCCAATATATCAATTTATAGTTGCCAAAACAATAGAAAATGGAAAATATTTTGAAGTTTTCATATAAGGAGTTGAAAAAACCTAAGATTAAAATTTTAAATATCTGAAAAGAATATAAAAGATAGAAAATATTTAGTTTAGAATCTACAGTTTTCACATGTTGAAAATCAAGTTAATAAAATGCACCTCTATAAAGATACTAAAGTGATGGAGAAAATTCTTCTCAATCTTTTTTTGGTGAAGATTAAAACTATATTTTTTTCATAGATTTTGTATGAGTAGTTGATATCAACAGTTGAATTCTTCCTCTGTGAATTTTAGTTAAGATCTTTTGGTGAAGATTTAATAGATTTTGTATGAGTAGTTGATATCAACCGTTGAATTCTTCCTCTATCAATTTTGGTTAAGATTCTTATGTACAATTAAATTGTTAATAAATTATGTGAAAGTTCTTGTCATAATCATTTTTAGTTAAGATTACAACTATATTTTTTAATAGGTTTTCTTTACGCCTCTCTGTTATGTTACTTTGTTATTTTTATGAATTACTGATAATATTTAAATTTTAATTAAATTAATATATATATTATTATAATTTTTTTTTAAATTTTACTAGAGGTTTCTTAGAAGAGTTTATAGGATCTCCACTAAGACACACACGTAATGGACCTGATACGTTTTTAGTGTTTTAAAACTCTTGGAAGTAATGAGAGTTTTAAAACCATTAGGAATAATATGTTAGAATTAATGGCTTAAAACAAGAGGGGGTGAATTGTTTTATCAAAGATTTTCGTAAATATTGACTAAGAATGAAGTTCTTTAATGAATTACAGAAAGAAGAATCAGAGAAGCCAAGAGAAAAGAACTTTCAAAACTATTAACAAAAATCAACCGATTGTTATTTCGATATAACCGGTTGTTTATAGCACACAGATAAGAACAAGTATCAAGCAGTTTGTAAAGCACAAATATCAACCGGTTGAAAATACGAAATAACCGATTGTTTATGACAGTAGAGCAAATATCAAATAGTTTATAACTATTCTCGCTAGTTGACTCAGTCGTCATTGACTACGAGGGCAGGTGGTGACTCCTCCTTCTTCAAGTGGTTTCTGTACTCTCAAGAGTGGCTCCGTTGAAATAGAGGGGGCCCTGCCTGTTGATTGCACTCAGATGATCAAGTCAATACTGGGCTAGAAAACAATGAGTTAGTAAAATAGCTCAAGGTTAGAACTGCGTACCTTTCTAGGGTTCTTACCACCCTTTTCATAAGTTGTATCTAGGTCAACCTTTCTATCCCACGAAAGTCTTTCCTTAAGTGGAATTAGGGTTACAAGTGTGGTGTCCTGTGCGTGTTGCACAAGACTCGCGCAGCCTTACCTTAAGTGGAACTAGGGTTACCACTAAGTGACAACATGCGTGTTGTGCATGCTCTGTGCAGCTGCCACACATATCCCTTTCCTGGAGTGCCAAGTCTTAACAGCATGGCCGCCAGGGTACCAACTCATGTACCAACGCTGCGGGGCCATCTGTGGGTGCCCTAAGTATTCACGTGCCATGCATGCTACCTTCCCTGGAAGCCCTAACCCTCATGGGCCTTAGCCCCTCCAGGGAATACTTACTCGTGCCAGTCCCTGAACAAGATATACACACCACATGCATAAATCCCTTCATGAATTTGGGTATTTCCTGTTCTGGATGATATCTTATTAACACACCCACCAAAAAAGTGATCTTGAACCCTTCAAGAACACACACTTTCTTTGGAAAAAGCACAACACAGATCAGAACACCCTCTGACTCTGTGCAACACTAGTTTTTTACAGAAATACAAATCAAAGAAAGAAAGGAATAGAATACACATAATACAATCATGGATTGGATTGAAAGAATACACAACAGTCCTATTCTACTCTTAGAAAGATTCCAAAGCCTTAAGCAATCTTGGAAACTTGAAAAACTTTCTCAAACTTTTGGTAATCTCATTTCTTTTTCTTCAGAGATGTAAACACAGGATATATAGCCTAAAAAGTAGTTGTTTAAAAATTTTAATCAAAGGCCAAAACAATTTGAAATAAGGAAAAACATATTTACCAAACTTAATAAATTCTGTTAAGGATTTTCAAAAAACAGTTGGTTGATTTTTCGAAATAACCGGTTGAATTGGTTTGACAACAAAGTCAACCAATGTCAAACAATTTAAAAACCCTTGAAACAAGATGAGAGAAAAACAACTGATTAAAATGAGAAATCAATAGGTTATTTTTGTGCTTCTCTTTGAAAACACATCTTTTTCTAAAGGATTAAAATCAAATAACCTTGGATCAATTCTATGAGTGGATTACAAATTCAAACTACCCAAAACACACCCAAAAACCCATCATCAAAGTCTTCAAGAAATGCACATAGATTTGGAGACATCAAAGCCAATGTTCAACAATCTCCCCTTATTTAATGAAGACATATCCTTGGTTTGCTTATGTTGATCTGTTTGAATTTGAAAGCACTTGCAAAACAAAAATTGTGCATATACCAGAGAAATCATATCCAGGTTTCACTAGCACCAATGAACCAGTTTTCACCATGTGATTTCCATAAAGAAAACCAACAAAATCAGTGTGAAAACCAATGTGAAAGAGGTGCAAAATTAGAGTGAAACAACAACTAGGACACAAAAATTATAAACAATTGATAGCAGCAACAGTTCAACACTGAAAACCACATAAATCTCCCCTTATTTGTCTTCACAAATAGAGTAAGACAAGGGATAAAACTAGAATTTAAGAAACTCATTTCTTAAGAAGAAGACCAGAAAATCAGTGTGTGTGTGACAACACCGTTTCAGCAACAACCTGTGATACCATATCAGAATTGCAACAAAAATCCGTAGTGTATCAGAGTTATGGCAACATCAAAATAAACCAGAAAAACAATGTGTGTAGAAGCACCATTTCAGCAACAAATCATAGAGCCCAGAAATTTCAACTAGGATACCACAATTTTTCTCCCTTTCTTTTCTTCATCCAGCAGTTCTCTAAATGGAAAATGTGCAACTTTCTTGCACAGGTCAAAGAGATCCAAACCAGTGTATTCTTCACATAAGAAAGCTATATGATCAAAGATAATGTTCACCAATGCTTGAGGAAAACAAAATATGGCAGACACCAGTTTCTGGGCATCTTCAAAACCACTTGCTCTTCAAGTTTGATATCCAAACATTGATGAAAACTGCTCCAGACTCCTTAGCAACAGATTTGACAAGCATGGTCTTCCCCATTACAGATGGTCCATGAAATAGGACACACCCTTTGCCATGCCTTTACCTTCATCATTGTGATAGGACATCTTGGTCCCCAAAATCAACAACTATCTGCTTTGCTATAGTAAGTTCAACCTCACTAGAGTGCACATCATATGCAGTACCAACAATAAAGCACTTCAGAAAGGTTCATCTTCAAGATGGTCTCACCATCTTAAGCAGATCATCCTGTTGCAGAATTTCAGTCGGTTGTTTTGCATAATCAACCTGTTGTTTTTCTGGACAGGATTTCAGCTTGTGAAAAAATATGTTCTCATCACTTTCTCCAATACTTCTAACAGCTGCAACTAGACAACCAACAAATATTTCTATATTCATGTTTGACAAAGTAGGGCTCTCTGCCTTTGCATCCTGAGAAGGTATCCATTCTTGATTGAGATATCTTGTAAAGTTTGATCAAGAGGTGGATTTGGTAGAAGTATTCTCTCTTCTGCTAAGAGCAAACCTTCCAGTCGTTTCAAGATACATTTTCATTCACTACCTCCAAGCAAGATGAAGATTTCAAATGCAATCACATTCACAAATATTCATCAACACCATGACCACCAATGTGACAACTATTCATAAAAAGCTTTGAACTTCAAGGAAAACAAAGAATACATCTCTTTATTATCTGATTCAGAGACACAATAAATGCATATTTGGCACACAATGGGTTTTGAAAGAAAAGAAACAGCCGTAAATATGCATAAGAATTCATAACTACTTTATTCAAATGTGCTAGAGGGAAAACAATCGGTTGTTTCGTGAAAACAATTGATTGTTTTTCTGAGACAACAAGAAAATGTTTTCAAAGCAAATCATCTTTCAAAGTGACGGGAAATGCATAATGAAATACATTCATACCTTTGCATTACCTCAACATGTTTAGCAGTTCATTTGGTCTTATGAGGCCAAAAGCAAAGGATGAACATATTCAACTTACTTTACATAGCTCATGAATTTTTGACTTGTTAAGAATTTGAGTAAGGTGTATGCTCTTGAACCATAATTAAAAGTATCACTTTGATAACACCTGAACTTGAAAGGTCCTGTAAACAGAATTTATGCATATACAAAGCAAGTATAGAAACAAGATAACAACATAAACCAGTTTTCTGAATAAGTCATAAGCATAAAGACTAGTAAAAGCAATGTGTAAATCAGTGCAAAATTAATGAAAATCAGTGTGTGCATAGTGATATAGCAGCAGCAGATAAATCTGAATAAAGCACCATAGGGTGTAGTAGCAGATTATGCAACAAAATCAGCATAAATAGAAACAAATACACATAACACCATAGTTCTGCATATACAACATCAACAGAAAAACTAGAAAAAGTGAAGTGTTTAAGTGCTTTCAAGTGTAGAGTAGCAACAACATAATGCATCAGTTTTAAGGCTATCTATACAACCAAAACAAGCATAAAGTTCTCCCCTATATATGTTCTCACAAATAGACAAAGGGAAGGGTTGTACAAAGCAGAAATAAGAAAGATAAACAGTAGCTCAACAGTTCAGACAGAGTAGACATTTCAAGAATAGAAAATGATATGGAGCTTTCAAGGAAACAACTAGATATATTCTTTTATTATCAGATCCTGAGGCACACTCAATTTATACTTGTCCAAAAGCAAGATTTGAAAGAGAGAAATAGGTTTAACCATGCGTAAGCAAATTTTGCAGCATTATGTAGGGGTGCCAGAGACAAAACAACCAGTTATATCGTAAAAACAATTGATTGTTTTACTGTGACAGCAAAGAAAACATTTTTCAGAACCAAGAACTCACCTTTTAAATGATGAAAAATGCAGCATGCAATTTGTTCATACCTTTGCACAGAGAACCTCAATAGATTCACCCAAAAAGAAGACTTTGAGATGTTCATATGGTTACAAGGCACACTTACATAAATTGAGAAAAGAAAACACATATAGTCTCTTTATTCTTGAAGTTTCTTTTGCTTAACCATTGTGCATGTGCCTAGGATGACCTTTGACTTTCAAAGACCCTTGCAAGACATATACAATTGAAAGATGTACACATTTGAAAAGTGCAGGCACAGAGACAAACTTTGCTCTTGATGTTTTTCCCTTTAGCAGTCATTCTTCAAGCCCAAAAGTGATTCTTGGCTGCCAAGGATACCTACAAGAAAAGATTAAGTAGCAAGATTTGGTCTCCTTATGAATTTGGGTCCAATGATGTTAGTAGAAGCCTTAGGATCCTTAGAAACCTTAGGAACCCATTTCAAAATTCCTTTGGGAATAGAAACTTTTCAAATTTTACAAAATCTCACAGAATGACCCTTTTTCATGTAGTAGAAACAAGAAACAACCAGTTGTTTCGACTTTTTAATCGGTTGAATTTCTGTGATGGTTGAAAAAGGTTTAAAAAAGCCACTGTTCTTGCTCTGTGGATTAAAGCCAAGACCAAATTTTCCAAAAACACAATTCTGAGATGCTAAGACATTCTCAAAGTTGGATTTTCCTTTTGAAATTCTATCCACAGTTTTCACAAGAACTTAAGTCACACTTGCAAGAAGAATTTTGATAAATCATTTCTAAGTTTTCGAAATCAGTTTTCGAATTATCCAATTCTTCTTCCAAGACCTTAACTCTATTTTCCAACAGTTGTTTTTACTTTTCAACTGATTATTCAAAAGGTTCAATCTAGAGGCTTCTTCATGAGTCTCTCTAAAAGCCTCAAGAAGTTGAAAATAATTTTCAGCATTAATGGAAGAGTTTGTACTTACACTATTTGATGTAGACTCTTCTTTTGCCATTAAACACATGTTGGTTTTTGAAACTTTAGAGGATGATCCAAAAGAGGACATGTCATTGTCCAGCCAAGCATTTCTTGAATCTTTATGAGTTCTTTCAAGAGTATCCCACATATCTTTAACTGAAACACACTTTGAAACTCTAAGAAGTTCATTATAATCAAGAGTAGATGCTATAATGTTCATAGCAACACAATCAAGATGATCTCTTTCATTTTTAGAAAAGACTTTATTAGTTTCAGATGTAGACATGAAAATGCTGTTTGTAATGACATTCCAGATTTTCCTATCTATAGATTCAATAAAGAATTTCATTCTTATACACCACAGATCATAGTTCATACCACAGAACAAAGGTGGTTTATTTAAACAGGCACCTTCCCCCAACGAAAACTTTTCAACCATTTAAAATAGATTTAAAGATCAAAACTTGAGAAACTTTGAAGAACCTAGTTCTTGATGCCAATTGTTAGAATTAATGGCTTAAAACAAGAGGAGGGGGGTGAATTGTTTTATCAATGTTTTTCGCAAATATTGGCTAAGAATGAAGTTCTTTAACGAATTACAGAAAGAAGAATCAGAGAAGTCAAGAGAAAAGAACTTTCAAAACTATTAACAAAAATTAACCAGTTGTTATTTCGATATAACCAATTGTTTATAGCACATAGATAAGAACAAGTATCAAGTAGTTTGTAAAGCACAAATATCAATCGATTGAAAATACGAAGTAACCGGTTGTTTATGACAGTAGAGCGAATATCAAACAATTTATAACAGAGAGAGAGATAGAGAGATTCACACAAGCAAATTATACTGGTTCACTCAACCCTGAGCTACATCCAGTCCCCAGAAGCCACTGGGTATTTCACTATGTAATCAACCATAGATTACAACCACACACCCACCAAAGAAGTGATCTTGAACCCTTCAAGAACACACACTTCCTTTGACAAAAACACAACACAGATCAGAACACCCTCTGACTCTGTGCAACACTAGTTCTTTACAAAAATACAAATCAAATAAAGAAAGGAATAGAATACACATGATACAATCGTGGATTGGATTGAAAGAATACACAGCAATTCTATTCCACTCTTAGAAAGAATCCAAAGCCTTAAGCAATCTTGGAAACTTGAAAAACTTTCTCAATCTTTGGTAATCTCATCTCTTTTTCTTCAGAGATGTAAACACATGATATATAGCCTCAAAAATAGCCATTTAAGACTTTTAATAAAAGGCCAAAACAATTTGAAATAAGGAAAAACAAATTTACCAAACTTAAGAAATTCTGTTAAGGATTTTCAGAAAATAGTCGGTTGATTTTTTGAAATAACCGGTTGAATTGGTTTGACAGCAAAGTCAACCAAAGTCAAATAGTTTAAAAACCCTTCAAACAAGCTGAGAGAAAAATAACCGATTAAAACGAGAAATAAACAGGTTGTTTTTCGGCTTCTCTTTGAAAACACATCTTTTTCAAAAGGATTAAAATCGAATAACCTTGGATCAATTCTATGAGTGGATAGTCCTTTCGCTTGAGCTTGGGCTTAGTTATCGTACTCAGTGTTTGATCAATTGGGTTTCTCAGTAAATGATCTCGATATCCTTTCCTGGGTGGGTGTGTTCCTGCAAGGAGTTCCGATAATAAAGTCAGAATTGGTTTTAGCAAATTAACATATAAAATTCACTCTACTTACCTCTTAGCTTGATGACCTATTTATAGTGCTTTCTTATTGGGCCCATAACCTATTTGGGCCTTTTCTTTTTGCACCTATTATTCACAAAATACACACCTCATCATCTGGGCCCTCTTATGGGCCTTGCTACAATGCTATTCTTAATATTATTTCAGTTTTTCAATTACTTGGCCCCAATCTTTTGGTCCAAGGACCTTTTGCCCTACACAGTACATTAGCCCCCCAAGGCATAATGAATTTTAATTTTAAAGGAATGCCTATTGGACAATGATTACTTGCTACTGATGCGCATTGGTGGAGATATTTTTAAAATCTATTTGGATATAGTATTAAATGCATTTTGTACCAAGAGATTTCATCGTTACGCATGCACCTGTTGATTTCACCGATTGATGTGACAAGTCATAAACCCCCAACCATTGGATTAAGTCCAAATCAATGGTTATAAGGCCATGACGTTTTGCGTTCAAGGACTCTTCGATTGCTATAAATGTTTGATTCCCCAAATGTTGTTATTGCTCTTATATTTTTACTTCCGAAAGGTGTGATTGAATGTTCTGAGAAGGTACGATGTCTTCTTCCAGCTCTGTTTCCGTTCTGATGAATTTACGGATTTTTCTAGCACGAGTAGTGGGTCTACTGGGAGAGTGATCAAGACTAATAAAGATATTGATTCGGTTTCTTCATCTGTGTATGAGAGATTCAAATGAAGAAGCTACAGATGTTGAAGATGAAGAAAACATTGAATGAGCGGAAAGGAAGTTAAAACCTCGTCTCGTTTATGATTGGGTTAATCCTAAAGTTCGAGAGTTCTTCTCTTGGTATCATTTTTCTCCAGCCTTTAGTAGTTTCCTTTCCTCCATTCATGATGGAAGAGGCCCAAGCACAAGCCAAAGCGCAAGCCCAACAACTAGAAGATCAGGGCCAACAACTAGAGCTATGGCAAAGAAGACTCAAGAGGACTGGGTTTCTGCTACTAATGGTAGAGAAACCTTCCTATATATGTTCAAAAATGCCATAAATCTAGCATAGAGTAGAATTTAATTTTCTTGTCAAAATAGAATAGGAATTTTAGTTGTAATTTTTCTTAGGTTGAATTTTGGCATCTAAAAACCAACCTAGATTAAATTAGGGTTTCTAGAAACACCTAATTTAATCAAGTAAACCCTAATTTAATCAAGGTCGGTCATGTGAGCCTATGTGGAGCGCATGTTCCACACCTAATCACACTTCCCATGTGAGCTCACTTTAGGCACCAATTTCAAACCTATTTTCATTTAAATTTCCCACCATTTTCCTTGCTCAAATCTGGCCCTCTAATCCTATATATGGAGATTCTTGGTTCATGTAATTTCAAGATTAATGAATGAGTGAAATTGCTGCCAAGTTGCTAGCCAAGTTCTCACTCTTGTCTTTGCCTCTTTAGGATAGACACTTCAGTCTTCAATTCTCCACTTAGCTCAAGTGATTAGGCCTCACCTATCACTCTCCATACTTAGCATGCACCTCCAAGGAAACTGCAAGCTCCATGTAAGCCTCCTTGCACGCCCCTCCATTGAAGCTTCCGCCACTCCATCTAAGAAATTCAATTCAGAATGAAGGCACAACCATCGATTCATATCTATTCCCCTGAAGCTTCTAAAGAGATTATTCCTTTTCGGCGTGCTCGAGCCATTGATAATGTCTGTCACGGCCGTGAATATGATAATTGTGATTTTTCTATTTTTATGCATTTCTTTTTACTGACCTTCATGTTAGATTTCCTTTAAGTGAGTTTTAAATGGGTGTTCTTTGTTTCCTAATGTTGCTCCCACCCAGCTTCACCCAAATGGTTGGGCTTATTTGCAAGCTTTTAGTATTGTGTGTAAATTTCTTTCATTGACTCCTAGCCCGAAAACTTTCTTGTATTATTATAGTTCTCGGCCTGGTAAGAAACTTGGTTGGTTGTCTCTGATTAGCAAGACCAAAATTTGTTTTCTTTATTCGTTTACTTCTTTATATAAGAACTTCAAAGGATGATTCTTCAAAATTCTGATCGAGGATAATGAGAAGAGTTATTTCTTTGATGATGGTGTCCCTAAGTTCCCCTTCTATTGGACTCACTCACCCTTGAAGTTTAATTCATGTTTCTATCATTCAATGAATGTCAAAGACCATCATGTTCTTTCGGTTCCTGGTCACTTTTCCCAGAAGGTTCCTACTTGCGATTTACTAAGATTATACACCTCTCAAAAACCCAGAAAGGATTTCATTGGTATGTGATTTTTTTCAAATTTTTTCTCTTTATATTAAGAAAATTTTAAGTTTGCTAAATCCTTTGATGATTTTCAGGTTTCATGGCTGGCAATCCGAAAGCTCGCGCTTATTTTTCACAGCTATTTAAAAAGCCTGGAGATTCGCCCTCTTGACCTGAAAGAGAGGTCGAACATGAAGTGGAAATTGATGTTATTGAACCTATTATTCAGGCAGAAGTTGCTGTTGAAACCGGGAATCCTCAACACGTTGAAGCAGGACCTTCTAAACGAAGGAAGAAAAGTGACAAAGGTGGTAGAAGATTGCATTCGTCTTCAAAATGTCATCGTTATGCTTTCGGAAGTTCTTCTCAAGTTCTTCCAGAAACAGTTTTCACCACCGTTACACACTTCTCGGACTTTGTTCATGCCAATCTTAATGATCCTTCTTGTGATATGTTGAAAACATCAAACATTCCTTAGTTAGCGAATTCCATAGTTGAACTAGCAAGTCGTGCTTTGTTGATTGGGAAGGTTATGAAGGAGGAGAGTGCAAATGGTATTTTGTCTTCGAAATTTGAGAAGTTGAAAAAAGAATTAGCAAAATCTAGTAAAAATATTGAATTGGCTTTTGAGGCTAACTCATCACTAACTACTCAAGTGAAGGATTTATCAACTCAAGTGAAGGAGTTATCAAACAAAAACTCCCAGAATGAAGCAGAAATAAAGTTATTGAAGGACGGGATTGCTGGTTTGACCACTAAAAGATTGAAGTTTGTTGATGAGAATGATTGATTGAAGAAAAGTTTCTCTGATTTATCTTCCACAAAACAAGTTGATGCCGAGAAGGTCCGTCATCTAGAAGATGAGATAAGCTAGCTAAAGAAGAGCGTGACAAAAGCCGAAAACTATGTTGTTGAGCAACATAAGTTGTGTTTCTTTAAGGCTCTTAAGCAAACAAAGTATTTTTACAAAATTCCTCTAGATGAAGGGAATTTTGACGTTGGCAAAGATTTTTACAATGATGAACTTATCCCAGTGGAAGATATTCCTTATGATAAGATGCCGGAAGAAGATGCTGAATGTGACGACCCTATTGACTGAGAATGATTTTACTCTTTCTTCTTTTTGTGTTTGTAGAATTCCCTAACTAATAGTTATCGGGTTTAATTGTTTTGACTTGGCTTTTATTTGCCACTTTTGATAATGTTAACTTGTAACGCTTTAAGCCTCTTAAACTTCTTACTATGCTAATCCAACCTTTCAACCCACCATTTTGGCTTTTATAACTTGCTATTTTGCACTTAAAAGGTTAAATAAGACACAATTTAATCATCGAATCCGAATGAAACATTTAAATAAGTTATATTTCTTCTCGGATGGACTCTCGGCCATGCGAAACTACTACTCATTTTTTACCCTATGCCTTTGTTAAAACACTTTTGCCACATAAAAACATATTATTCAAAGTAGGCTTTAGCTATTGTTTAAATGTTTTACATGGAAAACGTATAATAGTCGAAACATTCCTTGTTCATTCAAACCATTATTTAACTTCTTTATACAATACAAATTTTATTTGGAAATACATGCATCTTAAGCCGAAAGGTCTTTAACCTTTTCGAAAGGGATTTAACCGAGAATGAAATCTTCTTAGACGTAAAGGTTTAATTTTGAAGGATTTATTTTTTAATCAAAGCACTCTTTCGGGAGGGATTTAACAAGAGTGAAAGAGTCCTTGACCAAAAGGTTTGATTTTGAATTATAGCAAAGCGTGCTTTCGGGAGATATTTCACCTGGAATGAAAATATTTTAGCCGAAAGGTTTAATTTTGGAGCAAAGCATGTTTTCAGGAGGGATTTCACTTAGAGTGAAAACATCTCATCCGAAAGGTTTAAGTTTGGAGCAACGCGTGCTTTGGGGGAGGGGGGGGGGGGATTTCACTTGGAGTGAAAACATCTCAACTGAAAGGTTTAAGTTTGGAGCAAAGTGTGATTTTGGGAGGGATTTCACCTGGAGTGAAAACATCTCAACCAAAAGGTCTCGAAAAACTTTAAAGGCAAACAATTCAGTTTCTGATGAGAGCCTCTGTTATAAAAACATACTTATTATAAAGCTTTACACAAAAGTGGTAATCATACTTATATTGACAATGTTTTAACTGAAATAAAACTTCAGATGACTTGTGTTCCACGTTCTCGGTATGCTGTTTCCATCTAACGTTTCCAATATGTAAGCTCCATTTTGTAGATTTTCCATTATTTGAAATGGGCCTTCCCATTTGGGTGCTAATTTTCCTTGTTGTGGATCTTTTCTAGCATCAGTTTGCATTCTCCATACTAAATCTCCTTTGTTAAAACTTCTTGGTTTAGCTTTAGCATTGAACCTTTTGCACGCTCTCCGCTTTACAACTTCTTCCCTTATTTTTGCTTTTTCTCGAAGTTCTTCAATTAAATCCAATTCTACTTTCAAACATTCATTGTTGATGTTCCAGTCCTCTATCTGTCTTCGCAAAGTCGGTTCATTCACCTCTACTGGTATCTTAGCATCAGTGCTGTAAGTAAGGTTGAATGGGGTTTCACTCGTTGACGTGTGCAGCGTGCATCTGTATGCCCATAATATCTCCGATAGCTTTTCGGCCCACAATCCCTTAGCATTCCCAAGCCTTCTCTTTAATTGATCGAGAATAACTTTATTGGCGGACTCTGCTTGTTCATTCGTTTGTGGATGTTCTACAGAAGTCGTCACAGACTTAATTCCTAAATCCTTTATATATCCTACTGTGAGTTGGGAATCGCTTTTACATATGACATTCTGTGCTCCTATGTCCTTAGCAAGTATCAACCCTGCAATTAGTGCTTCGTACTCATCTTGGTTATTTGAAGTTTTGAATTCAAACCTGAGGGCCATCTCTAATAAAAGCTTCCAGGTCTTTCTAATACAATTCCTGCTCCACTTCCTTTTTGATTTGATGATCCATCAAAGAACATAATCCATGTAATTGGCTCGGCCGCTTGTGTTGGTAACTGAATGATAAAATCTGCTAGAGATTGTGCTTTGATTGCTCCTCATGGTTCGTACTTTATTCCGAATTCTGAAAGTTCTACTGACCATGCAACCATTTTGCCTGCAAGCTCTAGTCTTCTTAAAATTTTTGCTATTGGAAAATCAGTTCTTACAAATATTTGATGATTTTGAAAGTATGGTCGAAGTCGTCTTGTTGTATACACGAGAGTTAAAGCTATCTTTTCAACTGAATGATATATCGTTTCGGCACTATGCAAGGCTCTACTCACAAAATATATCGGCTTTTGTTCGGGGATTTCCTGAATCAAGGCTGCTCCTATGGCTTCATGCGAGGTTGCCAAATAAACAATGATTGGTTGATTTAGTAGTGGTTTGACCAAGATAGGAGGTTCAACTATCATTTTCTTGATTGATGAAAAAGCTTGTTCACATTGCTCATTTCATTTAAAAGTTTCAGCTTTTCTCAATAGTTTGATTACCGGTTTGATCTTTCGGCAAGAATTGGCAAAAACCTTGCTAAGGCATTCATTCTTCCAACCAATCTTTGCACCTCATTCAAATTCGCCAGGCTTCTCATATCAAGAATTGCTTAGCACTTATCTAGATTTGCTTTAATGCCTCTATTAGTCAACATGAAACCAAGGAATTTTCCACCCCCTACACTGAAAACACATTTTTCCAGATTCAGTCTTAAATTATCTTTTCTGATTTTTGCAAAGACTTCTTCAAGATCTTTTACATGTTCTTCCACCACAGATGACCAAACAATCATGTCATTTACATAAACCTCCAGATTTCTTCCAATCTTCTCTTTGAACATCTTATCCATCAATCATTGATAAGTTGCTCCTGCATTCTTTAGGCCAAACAAAATGACTTTATAGCAATAATTCGCCATCTCTGTGGTGAAATATGTTTTGGGTATATCTGGTTTATACATTTGAATTTGGTTGTAACCAGAGTACGCATCAAAAAAACTCATAATAGCTTGGTCGAATGCTCCATCAACCAATCTGTCAATACTCGACAGCGGATATGAATCCTTTGGGTATGCTTTATTCATATCTATATAATTCGTACACATTCTCCATTTTTTGTTTGATTTTTTGACGAGTACCACATTTGCTAGCCAGGTTGTGTAATGAGCCTCTTGAATAAAACCAGCTTGTAACAATTTTTCGGTATCCTCGAAGGCTCCTTTTCTTCTTTCTTCTCCCAACTTCGTTTGCTTTTGAGAAATTGGCCTGGCTTCTCGGCAGACTGATTATTTATGACAAATTTCTTGTGAATCTATTCCCGATATATCGGCTGCTTTCCATGTAAACAAATCCTTATTTCTTCTTAGTGTCACAATTAGTCCGCTTATCAATTCTTCCGGCATGTTTCCACCCATATACGTACATTGCTTTTCATTTTCACCTAATTGAACCAATGTTGTTTCTTCTTTTGGTTCCAATCTTTCTTCATCATTTATTCTCGGATCCAAATCCACCATCGCTACCATGTTTCTACTGTCTTCTCTCATTATTCTTCTCGGTTCTTGCGCCATCTTCACTACGGCCATATAGCATTCTCGAGCAACTTTTTTATCAACATAAATGGTTGCTATATCACCACCTTCAGTTGGAAATTTCATAGCCAAATATGGCGTTGACACTATGGCTCCAAGCTTGTTCATCCATGACCCTCCCAACAATACATTATATGATGTAGAAGCATCTACCACCAAATATCTAATTATATCTTTTTTGTAGCATTTCCTATGCCAAATGTTGTCGGCAAATCAATGTATCCTTTGGTGTCAACCTTCTCTCCCAAGAATCCAATTATTTGTTCTCGGTAAGAAACCATGTCTTCCTCCTTTAAATTTAATTTTTGAAAAGTTTTCCAAAATAGGATATCAATTGAGCTTCCTTGATCTATTAAGGTTTTCATCACTACATATTTCGCAATCTCCACAGTTATCACCATTGGATCAATTTGTTCCGGATCAATTTCTTGGAAGTCGTCATCAGTAAACGACATCGGTGGTAAACTTCTCTTTTTGAAGATATGACTTACAGTTCTAAAGCTTCTTAAATATCTTTTCCTTGCTGACAAGGATATTTCTCCTCCAACAAAGCCCCCAGAGATAGTATTGATAAACCCTCTCACCGGTCTTCCAAGACTTCGCTCACGGCTTCTCCTTCTTGAAAGACTATGATAACTTCCTTCATTTCTTCGCGCCATTCTGCCTTCTTTTTCTTTCTCCTTTTCAATTTTTCTTGTATCTCTTCTCCCAGATCTTTCTTCTCTTCTTTCAACAAAACCCTTTATTTCTTAACTCTATGTCTGGGCTTTACCTAATCCTTATTCCTCTATCACGAACAAAATGTTTTAGTTGCCCTGCTTGAATCAACTCTTCAATATGATCCTTTAAAACTACACATTCCTCTGTATGGTGGTCGTGGTTTTGATGATATTGACAATGTTTCCTTTGATCAGATCTCTCTGGTGTTCTAGCTTTTCTTGGTGCAGGAATGATCTCGGTAGGCATAGCCTCTTGAAGTATGCATGCCCTGGTAGTACTCAACGGTGTATACTGTTGAAATTTTCAGCCACGAGGTTCTTCTCGTACTCTTCTATTTTGATGTCCTCCTTCCCGTTCATTCATTCTTCTTTCGTTCCTCACATTAGTTCTTACTTGATTCCAGAACACTCTCAACTCTTCCATCTGCATGAATTTCGCTGCCTTTTGTCTCAATTCGTCTAGATTTGTTGCTGGCTTCTTACACATGTAAGGACCTGTAAAATTGAATTGGAATAAAAAGGGATATATTTTAAATGAATTCTAAGTATGCTTTTATTTAAAATAAAAAGGAAGGAAAGTGTAGTTTAGAAGACTATGAGATCGCCGGTCGTCTACCACACATGATCGCCAGGGCGCGAGAGGCATGCGGGCATCGCCAGGGCGCGAGGCATGTGGACGTCGCCAGGGCGCGAGAGGCATGCGGGCCTCGCCAGGGCGCGAGGCATGCAGACGTCGCCAGGGCGCGATGCATGCGGGCATCATCAGGGCGCGAGGCATGCGGGCATCTTCCAGGGGGAGACATCGGTCGTACGCCAGGATGAGGCATCGGTGGATTGCCTTCACGCGAGAGGTCATCGGTGGATTGTCTTCGCGCGAGAAGTCATCGGTGGATAGTCTTCGCGCGAGAGGTCATCGGCGAAAGGTTATCGCGCGATGTCGAGTTGCACACAGAGAAGGTGGGACCCAGACTCCCAGCATGGAACGTCCTGCACGTACGCCACGTAGACAAAAAGGATGATTCAGAATAGTGACATCAGAATGTTGGCATGCGCAGGAGACACTCGCGGTCGTACTGTTCAGGAAGTGGTTGGCATGCGCAAGAGACAAACATGGTCGTACTGTTCAGAGAAACGTACACTCAGACTTCTCTGCAGAGTGGGTGGTGGCAGCTGCTTTTGTGGACAAGCTGGTTTAAGATGCAAAAACCCACTTCTGAGAGAGGGGAACGTTGCAGTTGTTCAAGAGCGAAAGAGTGAGTTTACCTCCCTTCTCCTCCATTCTCTCCTTCGCACTGCGATTCTGGCACCTTTACACAAGAGTACGACGAGCGACGGCCACCATTAGAGCACCTGGGAGGTTCTCTGCAAGTCCTTCAAACCAGACGCAAAAACAGAGCCAAGGCATTCTTTAAGCTTCGTTGGGTTTCGGAGCTCCTGGTGTTTTGCGCAAGTCCAGGTAAGGGAAGCTAGCCTTCATTTTCAATACAAGCCATAGATTAGCTGTTTCTGAAGTGAGGGCGACGTGGTCGCCGGTTTCGTTTTCATCTTCGTGAATGCTCTGTTCTATGTGTTTGGGCGACGTGGTCGCCGGTTTTATATACAGACTTCGAAATACCTTGTTTTTGAACCAGATCGCCGGTTTTGGCGTTGTTTGCGAACTCCCTGTTTTTGGTGTTGCTTTGAAACTGTTTGAGATTTAAATGAGATATTCGAAAATAAGAACCTTGGAGTGAGTTTTGCTGTGATTGAAATCATTCATTTAAGTGTTGTATGATGTGTTGAATGTTGTGGATGTGGGATCAAGGCATAGTATTTTCAGGAAAGAAAATACCGTGTAAGATCGTGTAGGATGTGCATTGATCGGTGATGTCTATAATGAGATTATCCTGACTCTCCTGAGATAATGGATTCATATAGATGAAGTTATTCAGGCATTGAGAGTCGAAGGAGGTTCATATGTATGGGTGAGTCGTGTGAAAAAGAACGAGCTCGGCCTGTTATATGGATTAACCCTGTCATACTGTGAGAATGGTGAACTTGAGATCGAGAATGTGTTGATGCGCATAGCTGTGGAAACATTACAGCAGTTTAGTATGACAGGTGCAGATCTCTGAGTCTAGTCAATGCACGAGTCTTCCGGAAGTAGTGTCAAGTGTCTTGTGTGCTGAGTCAGTGGTAGTCTGACGTGAGAAATGAGGGACCTTGAAATTGATAGACACTTGATGCAGTTTGTGAAATAGAATGACTCTGTGCAAATATTGTAAAGTGTGTGATTTCTTGGCGATCAGGTGAAGGGAATGAGAAACTTTATAGTTTTATGTGGGTATCTTGAATTTGTTTTACCCTGATTTTTATGTTCATATTTAAACTCTCTTTAAAATATATAGCTTACCCTGCGTGTTCTGCTCTATGGCTGTTTTTCTCTTAAAACTGTGATGATCGTGTAATTTTTACATGGGAGCAGATGATCTTCCAGGAAGTAGAGCTCCTTAGTGAGTGGTCGCCGGGGAAGAGATCGCCTGTTTCTATCTCTTGGTGGTGATCGCCAGATTTATGTCCTGATAGCAGATCGCCTATTTTGGGGTCTTCTGTTAGGAGATCGCCGGTTTATGTATGGAGACCGCCGTTTTCGTTGTATTTGATTGATTTCGTTAAGTTTTGAAAAACATTTGACTGGTTATGTATTAAACTCCCTGTGAGGAGCAACTTCATTACTTATATATATAATTATGTTCTCTTCAACATTATTTGTTTACCTTTATTTTCATTATATAAATATGAATAGTTTTTGGCGGGATGTTATAACACAAACTATCGGAAAATGGCCTTGACCTTAATGCTGTAATCATATGATGCATAGAAACCTCCAGATTAAGATTATGGATACTCAACGCCACCTTTTCAAAGTGCTCCATAAATGTTCTAAAAGATTCTCCCTTTTCCTACCTTATATTCACCAAGGCAATTGAGGTCAAGTGATGTGGATGACTCGTAGCGAATTGAGCTCCAAATTTTTCTACCAAAGCATTAAAACAATCAATACACAAGGGTGGTAACCGTGTGAACCAGCTTAAGGCAACTCCTTTCAAAGTTGTGGGAAATACTCGACACAAAATAGCATCATTCCAAGTGTACAAACTTATTTGCGTTGTGTATATCGCAATGTGTTCATCAAGGTCTGTACTTTTGTCATATTTGTCCATAGTTAAATTCTTCCAATTTTCAGGCAATGGAGTTTCCATAATAGCTTCAGAAAAGGGATGTCTTTGTGCAGACATTTTGGTAAACGTGCCGGAAGCTTCTGGCAATCTCCTCCTTGTGGCTTCAAAACTCTCGTCATTGTTCATTCCTTGTTGAACTGGCATTATCGATTGAACAATTTCAAATGAATTATTTACAACTGTTTCAATAATTAGTCTCTGCCTCATGAATGTGTTCTCTACTCTCAACATGCTTAGTTCTACTTCATTACTCTTTTTCAACATTTCAAAATCTCTTTGTAATTGCATCAACATAGTTATAGACCCTGCATTATGATTATCTCCCTGCTCCTTTGATTGCTCTTCTCTTTCACTCATCTTGTTTCTCGGTCCCATGGTGGGCGCCAAAATGTTTTTATAAGGGCCTAGAAACAAACAACTGTTACTTATTAATCCGTTGACTTCTCGGTCTCTTCTTTCGAACTTCTTTGTTGACTTCTCCTTTTGGCCAGCTAGTCCTTTCATTTGAGCTTGGGCTTAGTTGTCGTACTCAATGTTTGATCAATTGGGTTTCTCAGTAAATGATCTCGATATCCTCTCCCAGGTGGGTGTGTTCCTGCAAGGAGCTCCGATGATAAAGTCAAAATTGATTTTAGCAAATCAACATATAAAATTCACTGTACTTACCTCTTGGCTTGATGACCTATTTATAGTGCTTTCTTATTGGGCCCATAACCTATTTGGGCCTTTTCTTTTCGCACCTATTATTTGCAAAATACACACCTCATCATCTGGGCCCTCTTATGGGCCTTGTTACAATGCTATTCTTAATATTATTTCAGTTCTTCAATTACTTGGCCCTAATCTTTCGATCCAAGGACCTTTCGGCCTACACAGTACAGCTAGGAATAACGGAGGTTTGAAATCGTTAGGAGTAATGGGATTTCATTGAATCGTCGAAAAGCAACTATTTTCTAGGAGTTCATAAAACACCCATAATCTGTTAACGACGCTGCATCTTCTAGGAGAAAGGCAAACCACATGGTTAAAACCATAAAAAATGCTAAATATAACCTCGTTAAAAATAGTTTTTTTTAGTATTCTTTTCATTAAAATGATCATTGAAATATTTTTGAAATAAAATATTTGGTGTTGGAATAAAATTTTATCATATGTTTTTCAATAAATAATGACATGTGAAACATAGTCGATATAACAAAGATTTCACAAGAAAAAAATTAGAAACTAAAAAACAAGAAATAAATTTATAGGATGAAAAGAAAAAGTTAAATTGTTAAAAAAAACATATTTGTTTTTTTTATAAATAAAATTTAATCTATGTATAGAGTAAAGTTTTCGAAAAAGTTAATATAAAAAGGTTTTATAATTTATAATTTATGTAAAAAGTAAAGTGTGTATATATATAAATATTTATAAAAACACATAAAGAATGATTTTTTTACTAGTTAATAGGATAAAATTTGAGAGTGATTATTTATATGAATATTAAACTCTTAAAAGTCCTTGTTAAAAGAATTAATTATATATTCAATAATGGCAATGGTGTAAAAACATTTAAGTGGTCTGATTTGTAAGGACCGAGAAAAAAATAGTCTTAGAGTAGAAATAGTACAGTTAAAGTGGTACCTGAATATTTTATTATTAAAGTGAAAAAGCTATATAAATAGAAATTTAATTGTTCAAGTTTCATTTTAAAAGAACCACCATCTCTCTAGAAATTTCTTTTTCCTTTCCTCTCCCTTCTCTCTAAGATTCTAACCTCCTCGCTCATCTGTTTAACGATCGGAGTCCACCATTAGACTCCTGGCAGTGAGATCTACAAGACTGCCCGATCAGAATCTTTGATAGAGTAAGTTCATTTTTGTTCCCTTTTTCCTTTCCTTTTCCTTCTCTCTAAGATTCTGATCTCCTCGCTTATCAATTTGACGATCGAAGTCTGTCATTGGACTCCTGGCAGTGAACTCTACGAGATTGCTCGATCAAAATTTTAGATAGAGTAAGTTCATTCTTGGCTCATTTTCCTTTGAGTTAGTTTTGACCTGGTTAGAGTTGCCTTTTAGTTTAAGTTTGCATGTGAGGTTTTTATCTTCAGAATTAGTCTTTGTTAGATTAGGATCCTAGTGATATAGTTAGATTTGTGATCAGGACTTTGTCGTACAGGTTAGGTTATCCTTAAACTTTTGGCGGGTTGGAGCTCTTAGTGAGCATCTGCTCAAGTCTAGGTAAGGGAAGCTAGTTTTATTTTTTTATAGAACCTTAGGTTAGAAGATCTGGATGTGGGGGTGACGTGGTCACTAGTTCAAATTTCTGCTTGCAGGATTGTCTCTTTTGAAGAGTAAAGTAATATATTGATTGAAATGGTTAATTCTGAATATTTTATATTGATTTTAAGGTGAATAAGTTGTTGAAAGTGTTTGCGATTGAAAATTTAAATGTTTGAATGATAATATAAATGAGTTGAACTGTTTTTGAATATTCTGTTGAATTACTCCAATGAGATGTTTGATGAGAAATGGTTGTTTGATTTTAGATGATGATTGATTTAGAAAACATATATTTGGAACTTAGTTATGTGTTTAAGTGAATTTTTAGATATAATTGAATTGTTTAGAAAAGTTTAAAATATTTATATGATTAGTGAATGAATTGTTGTATGATTTGGAAATTCTAAACTTTGGTATGATTTGATTGTGTGATTTGGATATTGTGAGAGTCAAAATGTGAATTTTAATCAAGACATAGTATTTTCAGGAAAGAAAATACCATGTTAAGATTGTTAAGAGGTGCATTGACTAGGGATTCGTCTAGAAAGAGATATCCTAACTCTCCTGAGATAATGGAATCATATAGATGAAGTTATTCAGGTGGTGAGAGTCGAAGGAGGTTCATATGAATAGGTAAGTTGTTTGAAAGATAACTAACTTGACCTGTTATATGAATTAACCCTGTCATACTAGGAGAGAGATGATATTGAGATTATTTATGCGCATAGGTGTGTGGATTTCACAGTGAGATAGTATGACAGGTGCAGATCTCTAAGTCTGAGTCAACGCACGAGTCTTCTGGAAGTAGAGTCAAGTGTCTATGTGTTGTGAGTCAGTAGAAGGCTGACATGAGAAAGATGAATATGGAAATTGTTGATAGACACTTGATGGTTATGTGAAATGTTTGAGAAATTGTATGGGAATTTATGAATTTTGTGTATCAATTTGAAATTGAAATTATATAGAAAATTTTATTATAGCTAGCTTACCCTATTATTTGTTTGTGTTTGTTTCTTTATTTGTGATGATCGTGTTGTACACGGGAATAAATGAGATTCCAGGTAATAGAGCTCCTAAGTGAGCAGCTGGAGGATGTTATAGTTTTAATTTGAATGCTCTGTTTGTTTTTAAAACTTTTGATGTATATATTAAAATCCCTATGAAGAGGGATATTTATTTTTAGATACAATTATGAGATAGTTATATATATTCATATGTTAAGTAGATAGTGCTTGTTTTACTTTTATTTTATTATATATGAGTAAAAATTAGGGATGTTACATTTGGTATCAGAGCAGTTCATTCTTAGGATGACCTGAGGGTAGTGGGTTCATTGTGTTTCTTCTGCTTTTAAATAATTGTTGGAATCTTGATTAAAGATATAGTGAAAGATTTTCATTTTTTGTTTTGTTTTTGGGTTTCTGAAAGCTTGTTTGTGCTCTAGTAAATGTATGTTCTAAATGAAAATTTTTGGTATTAAGAATGAAAATATCTTGATAAAGTAGTGAGGGTGCACACTCATAACTGAATCGAGATGATTCTCTATCTTAATTCCAAAAGTTTGATGTTGAGCATATATTAAATTTTTGTGTGATTTATTTCATTTTATTAAGTGTTTGTGTATTTGATTGAAAGTTGTCTTTTAGATTAACAGTTTTGCACCAATAATTATTTTGGTGTAATACTTTATATTAAAAGTATTATGATTTTGTTGATAAACTCAAATTCTAGATGATTTTGAGATGCTTGCCTTTGTAAGATCTAGATGTTATCTTCTAAATTAATTGATTCTTTATCAATTTAATTTTATAGGAATAGAAACAGAAAACAATAGTTTCAAAATCTCTAGAAAGTAAAATGAATGATTCCTTTTATTATTTATTCTTTCTATGTAACACTTGCAAACAATATCACTTTCTTTGTGACACACAACATTCGTAAGGGTGTATGGTCCTATATTCTCAATTTCTTATTCTACATTTAAAAATAAAGTTAAAAAAAAAAGTTTTCAACAAAAATAAAGTAGTGGAGCCTAAAACAATCTGACAGAGCGAGGTTGAGTATGGAGGTGGAAGTTATGATCAGCTAGGTTTCTTTGCTTGGGTGATTCATTGAAGGGAGTATGTTATGCAGTAAATTTACTCCTGTGGACCAAGCCTGTTACCATTTATTTTTAGTAGTTGTTTTTAATTATGATTAAACCTTTAAGGTATTGCATGATAAGAACTAACTTCAACTACATAATTTGAAATGGAGTTTCATCTGTGTAAAATTTTTGGGTTTTCAAGACCTTTAGTGAACTATGTATTTGGATTGTGTTTCTTTAATGTCAAAGGGTTTTTTTTAAAAATAAAAAAATATGATTTTAGATGCTACATGAAATTGTTTCCCCTTAAATAAGTATTTGCTTTGGATTATTTGTACTGAAACAAGAAATCATCTAGAATAATATTTTGCTTTAGTACTATGATCAACTGAGAATTATTTGATGATAATTGCTTTAGCATTTTGGTTTCCTTCAATTGGATTCATAATTCCTTTCAAAGTTGTATTTATACACAACAGGACACATTTATATGGATGCTGAAAAAAAAGTTAGAGAATCATAATCATTTTCCTTTTCCTAATTGAGTTCTAATGTGTGTGTGTATTGTGTATTTGGAGAATTGCAAAATGTGCTAGGTTTTGTTTTCATTTTGATTGTTTGTGTTAATGCATAAAAAAAAAAAAGAAGATCATAATGGCCAGCAATAGCATCTAGCAGTGGAAGTGTTTCTCTTTCTTTTAAAGAATATAATATGTGGGACTGATTAATTACTAAGCATTAATTATCATTATACTTTTATTTTTGTCTTGTTTTCCCTCATAGTTTGGTTATAGTTGGCTGAAATGTGCTTTCCTAAAATCTTGAATACTTTGTAGGTAGATATTGTGTATTGAATTTTACCTACTTGAAGATTTTTTTTCTCGTTCTTCCCTTTTGTCTCTTATTGTTATGCATTAGTCCCTTTATAAATTGTAGTGATCACCTAGAAGGCCACAACACACTGAAAGGAATTTTTTTTTGTTTTTTTTTTTTTGTACGAATGTGTGATTGTGAAATTTTCTTTTTCACCATTCTTGCATTGTGAAACAGTCACTTTTATTGTCACTTGAGAGTTTCTTTTGCACATGATATCATTATTTGAAGATTCATATTTGAATTAACTATGATACCGAAACGAAAGAGAAGATTCTAGCTAGCTTTATTAGATAAAGCTCTTATTGGATGTTAGTTGAGATCGATTGCTACTGTAAATGTTATGTTTGCAATGGTATGATTTTGCAGGTTTTGAATTAATAATATGCACATCTTTTTATAGTAGCATTTAACTTAATTGTCATCATTGCTTGCTGGACTGATAATTGATAATCAATTATATTGAAGTTATGACCCCTTAATTTTATTTATTCCTATTTTAAGCTCTGATCATTTAAGATAAGCAGTTAAATACTAAGGTTATTGGTTAATTTTCCTATTATGGTTAATATAATTGAAATCTGCTGTTTATTTTTAAGGAGTAAATGCTTATCTTTTAAAAACTTACTCAAGATGCCTAATATAAAAGTGAACTATGTATTATATTTGGGTGGGAAAATAGAAATTCAGTACTCTTTGTATTTTGACAATATTTACTTATGTGAGTTTTACTGAGGTTTAGACTCCACATTCTGACCCTAGTTTCTAGATGTCAAATTCCCTTATAATGCTCACTCATGAAAGTTTAATAAATAAATAAATAAATGGCTAAATACTTAATTCTTAAATTTTTTATACCTGTGTTGAGACAAGAACATTTTTATTAACAATGACATTACTTCTTCCACTATTTTTGGTAGTTGAGATTCACGAGACAATTTTGAATGTAGTGCTAGTTTGTACCATATGGTTTGTGTTTATGCATGTGCACGATATTGCTAGCTCACTTAAATAGTAATTTGTTGGTCTTGTTTGAAACAGGTTAATTTGTTTGTTTTTCCTTTATTCTTCCTTATTTGTTCTTCCTGTGATGCAATATGTGAGAGTCATTGACTGGGTTGGGTGGATTAGAAACCTGAACCATTGCAATGGATATTGTAGAGATTTTCTTTTTCCTTTGTTTTTCTTTGGTTTTTCTGGATCTTACAGTCACAATTCTCTTAATTTATTTCACTTATTTTAAATAAATACAACAGATTATTCTCCGTGTGATTGTTGCAAATTAAGTATGTCTTGTCAAGTTTGATTAGCTTCACTTTTGAACAAAATATATTTATTTTAACATGTGATAATAGCTTCATTCACCAAAACACTATAACATATAGGTATATAGCCGCATAAATAGATCCTTACTAGTTGTTGACTTTGTAATTTATTATTGTCATCCTTTCATGATGATATAGGAAAAATTTTGCTTTCGTTTAATAACTGAATTTCCTGTCCATGGCTAGACATTGCATTTGTTTTGAATCCAATGTGTGCATGTGTAAGGATCTAGAAATTTATTTGGAATAGAAGTGGTGTAATAGAAAATTCATAGTGGTCAGACCTCGAACGTCATCCAAGGTCTGAGGGCGGCATGGTAGAGGTCGGTCGGTTGGGTCATAGTGGGTTCCAGGAAATCACATGCACCAAGGTGTGATTTGAACCTTAGATACGCTATGCATGCGAAACTCTATGCTGGGGCATAAGAGATTGTCCTTAGTGTTGCATGCATTGGCACGCGAGGAGTTGGTACCGACCTGTCCTCGGTCAGGAGAACTACCGACGTCACCGAGTCATGTGGGAGTGATACCACAAACTTAGAGTAATGGGAGGACGAGCCCTTAGCTGGGTGTGACGATGTGACATCGGTGACCAGAGTGAGGCGATGTGTCCTCGTCACACACAAGGGCGATGAGAGATCGCCAGGAGGAGAGACACATCGGTCATCGACCATGATGAGAGATCGCCAGGAGTAGAGACACATCGGTCGTCTTCCAGGATGAGACATCGGTCGTCTGCCAGGGTGAGGCATCGGTTGTCTGCCAGGGTGAGGCATCGGTCGTTTGCCAGGGTGAGGCATCGGTCGTCTGCTAGGGTGAGGCATCGGTCGTCTGCTAGGGTGAGGCATCGGTCGTCTGCGAGGGTGAGGCATCGGTCGTCTGCCAGGGTGAGGCATCGGTCGTCTGCCAGGATGAGGCATCGGTCGTCTTCCAGGGTAAGAGACACATCGTTCATAGGTGGATAGTCATCGCACGATCAGTCATCGGTGGATGGTCATCGTGCGAGGTCGTGTTTCACACAGATAAGGTGGGGCCCAGGCTCCCAGCATGAGCGTTCTGCATGCGCGACACGTAGTAAGTAAGAGTGCTTCAGAACAGTTGGCACCAGAGAGTTGGTATGGAAAGTGACCCAGAGTTGGTGTGCGCAGAGACCCACATGGCCATCCTGTTCGAGGAAACGTGCACGCAAGCTTTCCCGCAGAGTGGGTGATGGCAGTGAAGGCTACAGAGCCGTTCGACCATAATAGCTGAGGGAATAAGCTCATTTCGTTCCCTTCTCCTTTCTCCTCCTTCTCTCAACGTCACGGACGCCTCCCTCACCAGTTTGACGACGGCGACTGCCACTGGACTGTGGCGTTTTTCTCTGCAAGTTTTCCGATCAGGACGCTAAAACAGAGTAAGTCGTTTTACTCTGTTTTTCGAGTCGATTCTGAAATTGAGAGGGTTGCCTCTGCATAGGCGTTGCATGCGACTCTCTTAGCTTCAGAAATCGTCCCTATTAGCGTAGAAAATGAGTAGTATAGTCAGTTTTGTGATTAAGGCTCCATGGTGCAGGTTAGGACATCTTTAAGTTTCAGTGGGTTTGGAGCTCTCAGTGATTTTTTTACGCAAGTCCAGGTAAGGGAAGCTAGATTTATTTTCAATAACAACCGTAGGCTAGAAGATTCTGAAGTTGGGGCGACGTGGTCGACGGTTTCAAACTTTCTTGCACGATGCTCTGTTTTTATGTGTGGATCGGAATTTGTTTGAGATTGAAATGTGGTTTTTTTTTAAATATAGTAGATGCTGTGAAATGCATATGATTTTCGAAATCTTGAACTTTGGTATGATTTGGATTGTTTAGAAACGGTTGAAAATATGATATGAATGAATCGTTCATGGATGTGTTGTATGAATATGGAATGATGTGAAAATGTGGTCAAGACATAGTATTTTCAGGAAAGGAAATACCGTGTTGAGATTGTTATGAGGGTGTATTGATCTGTGAGTATCCTGTGAATGAGACGATCCTGACTCTACTGATATGATGGAATCACATAGATGAAGTTATTCAGTTGGTGAGAGTTGAAGGAGGTTCATATGTATGGGTAAGTCGTTTGAAAGATAACTGACTTGACCTGTTATATGGATTAACCCTGTCATACTGGGAGAGTGATGATATTGAGATTATTTATGCGCATAGCTGTGTGGATTTGTAACGCCCCTCAAATCTTATTCATATTTATATCATAAAATAACATGAAACAATAATATCAAATTTAACATATGTTTATATAATAAAATGCATCCATCTCATACATGGTATTTTCTTCAAAATAATATCCCTTCTTTAGGGAATTTTTAATACATAACCACCCAGTGTTTCAAAATAAAACAAGATACAGCATAAGAACAGGCGATCTCCTTGTCCAACCACTCATTGAGGAGCTCTACTGCCTGCAACATCATCTGCTCCCATGTAATTACACGATCATCACAGTTTTAAGAAAGCAAACATAAAACAAAACACAGGGTAAGCTAGATATTTTTTTAAAAACTTTAAAACATGAAACTTGATATTAACGTAAACCATCAAATATTCACACATTTCACAATTCCCTCAAGTGTCATTCATTTCACATAATCCATCAAGTGTCTATCAACAATTTCAATATTTCTCTTTCTCCCGTTAGACTTCCACTGACTCATCACGCATAGACACTTGACACTACTTCCGGAAGACTCATGCATTGACTAGACTCAGAGATCTACACCTGTCATACTACACCACTGTGAAATCCACATAGGGTCGCTGAGAAATCCACACAGCAATTCGCATATAAATAATCTCAATCTCAATATCATCACTCTCCTAGTATGACAGGGTTAATCCATACAACAGGTCAAGTTAGTTATCTTTCAAACAACTTACCCATACATATGAACCTCCTTCGACTCTCAACGCCTGAATAACTTCATCTATATGATTCCATTATATCAGGAGAGTCAGGATATCTCCTTCTAGACAAATCACCGGTCAATGCACACTCTACACGATCGTACACGGTATTTTCTTTCCTGAAAATACTATGCCTTGATCCCACTTTTCACATTACTCCATATTCATACAACACATCCATGAACGATTCAATCATATCATATTTTCAACCGTTTCTAAACAATCCAAATCATACCAAAGTTCAAGATTTCGAAAATCATATGCATTTCACAGCATCTACTATATTTAAAATTTCACATTTCAAGCTCAAACAAATTCTGATCCACACATAAAAACAGAGCATCATGCAAGAAAGTTTGAAACCGGCGACCACGTCGCCCTAACTTCAGAATCTTCTAGCCTACGGTTGTTATTGAAAATAAATCTAACTTCCCTTACCTGGACGTGCGTAAAATCTCACTAAGAGCTCCAAACCCACCGAGACTTAAGGATACCCGAGCTCTGTTTTTAAGGCTTTGATCAGAAAACTTGCAGGGCACAACGTCAGGAATCCAGGGGCAGTCGCCGATCTTCAACTGGTACGCTAGGATGTCTGAACGCAGGGAGAAGGAGAGGAATGAAACAGGGAACCAAAGCTAACTCACTCAATCACTCTCGAACCACAGCAACGTCCACTGCCTCTCAGGAGTGAGTTTTCAATCTAAACCAACTTGCCCAGAAATGCCGTTGCCACCACCCACTCTACAGGAAGCTTGCGTGCACACTTCCTTGAACAGTATGACCACGTGGGTCTCTGCGCATACCAACTCGGGGTCACTTTCCATACCAACTCTCTGATGCTAACTATTCTGAAACACCCTTTCTGTCTACGTGTCGCGCATGCAGGACGTTCTCGCGGGGAGCCTGGGTCCCACTTTAACACGCGTAGCGGAGAACCGCGCGATGCCCTTCCATCGATGACTGACCGCGCGATGTTCATCCACCATCTACTGATGTCTGATGTGTCTCTCATACCGGCGATGACCGATGCCTCTCATACCGGCGATGACCGATTCCTCTTCCTGACGGACGACTGATTCCTCACCCTGGCAGACAACCGATGTCTCACCCTGGCAGACAACCTGATAGGTTGTTCTTCATGACCATTTGTTCTTCTTAAAATATGAGGTAAAAAGGTGGTGGAAGCTATGGATGATATGGGTCAAGGATGACTCATATAGAGCTATGGGTTCCTTGTAGGTGCATGAAAGGTATGGAGAGTGATAGGTTAGGCCAAATCACTTGGAGGAAGGTGAAGATGAAGATCAAAGTGTCTAACCTAGAGAGACTAGACAAAGAGTAGAAGCTAGCATAATTTTGGTAGCATTTACTCATATAAATTGATCTTAAAAAAACATGAGCCAAAGCACCCTATTTATAGGAGATGGTGCTTTGGAGAGTCAGGAGAAAGGGTAGGATGGGGAATACATAAAAGAGGGGGCTGCTAGGGTGTTGACTAAAGGTCAATGCAGCCCCTTAGCATGCTTCTAGAAGGTAGGGCTACATTCCTACCCTAAAAGGCCTAGGTACAAGCTAAATTGTTAAATACACCCCCTATTGTGCTAAATGAACCCTACTCTACTGAAATTACAAATAAACTGAAATTAATTGATGCTCAGCTCCCATGGCTTGGGCTCTACTCCTTGTGGTCCTCTGAGGGGTCTTTGAATATGTAAAGAAAAGTTTCTCTGCCATCAGTAGCAGAGTCTCAATCTTCTTAAATACTCTTTTCCATAGACCTAGTTGTTGGGCCTGAGCTTGGGCTTAGGCTTGGGCTTGCGCCTCTTCCATCATCCCCTCCTTCTTGAGAGGATCTGTCCTCAGATCTACAGGGTTGATCTCAAACAGCAGCCTTATTCCTGCTTTGAAGACTATGCTCGTCCTCCAGGATCAAATATTAGCCTATAGTAAACATTATAGAAAAGTGAGATAAGAAAATTAAGACTAGTGTATTCAAATAAAATAGTAAGGAAATAAGGCCCTTTGCTATTTTTATAAAAGTTTTGTTTGAAAGAAATAGGGCCCTTTTCAAAAATATTTTTGTTTCCTTTGTGTTGTTCATTGCCCAAGATAAGCAACAACATCACAAAGTGTTGTTTTTGTGATTTTTGAGAATAAGAGTAAGCATCATGATTCAAAGGAAAAGAAGAGTTCAAAGTATTGCAATCCCCCTTTAAGGGTTCTTTTGCCACTATGCTTGTAGGAGGTGTTGTAAGATACTCTTCTTTCTTTCTAGATTCCACTTCTTCTTTTTCAAACAACCCCTCACTTGGCTTTTCTGTGGAGGAAAGGTTTATATCTATATCTGGTTCAGCTGCAGAAACAGATTTTTCTTCAAGCATATTCTCATAAGGGTTTTCTATGAAAAAAGAATTTAAGTCAATGTCTGGTTCAACTCCAAACAAAGGATTTTTTGTACTTTCCTTTTCTATCATCACTTTTTCTCTCTTTTCTTTCTCTTCTCTATCTTTCCTTTCATTCTCCTCTCTTTCTCTTTTGTCTTTCTCTTCTTTCTTTCTGATAAGAGCTTGTAATTTTTCTTTAAACTCTTTTTCTCTTCTAGTTCTTCTAGGTGGAGGTTGATAATAATCATTAACTCTCAAACTCCCCTTAGCATGTGAGTCATTTGACCTAGAACTAGATGCATGTGATGCCTGGGGTTTTTTTAATTTTCTAATGTATTCATCTTTTTCCTTGCCAATCTTCAACACTTCTTTCAAAATTGCAAGATGGGCATCTCTTTCTTTTTTATCTTCCAAAATTTGAGCCTCATGTTGCAATTGTCTTAGTGATAGTGATTGAAAATCTCTAGCCAATTGTTTCAAAAGAGATTTTGTGGATTTTCTATCATTTTCACTATGACTTGAAGAATGAGTAGACATGTTTAGGGTTTGTGATAAAAGTAATTTTCAAAAAGAAAGATAAGTGGAGTGAAGTAGGTAATTTCCCAGGAAAGGGAGGTGGATCACTAGGATCTCTTAAGTACCAAGCCTTTCCTTAGTCAGATACTATCCCACAACACTTTCACAAACCTTTCTCTAAGCAATTTACTTAGAGCACAATCAAAGATAAAAAAAAAAAAAATTATGCAACAAAAAACTATATAAAGCAATAAAACACAAATGAAAATTGCTATCTATAAAGCTTTTAAAACTAGTCGAATCCTAAGGTGAGGCTTCTTGGCACTTTGGAACCTTGAAGACACACTCACCATCTAAGACGTATTAATCCACTAATTAATCAATGTCCTTGCAAATTACAACTCAAAGAAATACAAAGAAATTAGGTTAACAAATTTTGATGCACAAAAATTTAAAGTCCTATTCTATGCACTCCTTCACTTGTAGCTCCTTTGTGTATATTTGTGTATTTTTCAATGAGGTTGCTGTTGTCCCTTGCTTTGTCTCCTTAGGTTATTCAACCTTAAATCTTTAATCCAGCTCCTCTTTAGTGATATGGCTTTCACCAAAACAAAATTTTAGCTCCACACTCACCAAAGCACTTTTTAGGTCAAATCCACCAAAGAGAGGTCAAGCAAGTTTTAAAGCAACAAAACTCAAATTTAAAATCAAGGACTACTGCAAATGGAGTTGATAGTTGACAAGACTTGAAAGAGTATTCAATAAAATTTGACAAGCAAAAAATTAAGGCATGCAAGAAAAGGTAGCACACAAAGTGGAATCCTAGTGAATGGAACTAGAATAGATGAATAAAACAGCACTACAGAATTTTTTTGTGTAAATTTTTCACAACTTTCCAATTTTATGCTGGACAGAATACTTCAAATTTGAGCTTGAAATTTTAACCACAGAAACTTCAATGTTTTAGCTCAATATAGGCGTTGGAATTTCACCAAAACAGTGAGCCAAATAATTGTAATAATTTTTCCGAAATCACTGCCGCGTCAGCGTTTTTTTCAGAGTCAGGATTTTTGCACTCTGTTCGTATTTCATTTATCATTTTTTTTGTATTTTGAATTTTTATGTGCTTCTTTTTTTCACTTTTTCTTAACACATCAAAATACTTAAATCCAAAATTTCAGAATTTTTTACCAACAAATGTAATTTCTGGGAACGATTCAAGCCAGCACAGTAGCAGTGAAAACAGAGAAATCCTAACTTGGAATTAGAAAACTGTAAAGAAACTTCAAAAACACAATAGAAATGATTGGAAACGAACTTGTATGGAACTAACACACAAGTATGAACTCAAATATGAAAATATAAAAGGCACCAAAGCTTCAAAACCAGAAATATAAACTGCACTCAAAACAAAATCAAGCAACCAAATCAACAATAAAAGGCACCACTTGGAATTTATGACATTGTAGGATGAACATGACTTTGACAAAACTTGTATGGATTCAAAAATCAAAATGACTCAATCACAAACACTTTTCACCGATTAAAAACATCAATAAGACTCAAATAAAATAAAAATAGAACAGCCAACACAAAAGGAACCTAAAACAGTTTGAAAATGGAAGTTCAAGATCAAGTTGAACCAAAAATACCAAATAGAAATTTAAAAACAGCAACACCAACTTAAAAAGAAATTAAAAACAGCAAGTCATTTAAGGATATGATGAACAACATGGAATAAAGAAGAAGACTCAAAAAATAAAATGAAGAGAACACTTATCTCTTGAAGAACCAAAGCTCTAGATACCAAATGATAGGTTGTTCTTCATGACCATTTGTTCTTCTTAAAATATGAGGTAAAAAGGTGGTGGAAGCTATGGATGATATGGGTCAAGGATGACTCATATAGAGCTATGGGTTCCTTGTAGGTGCATGAAAGGTATGGAGAGTGATAGGTTAGGCCAAATCACTTGGAGGAAGGTGAAGATGAAGATCAAAGTGTCTAACCTAGAGAGACTAGACAAAGAGTAGAAGCTAGCATAATTTTGGCAGCATTTACTCATATAAATTGATCTTAAAAAAACATGAGCCAAAGCACCCTATTTATAGGAGATGGTGCCTTGGAGAGTAAGGAGAAAGGGTAGGATGGGGAATACATAAAAGAGGGGGCTGTTAGGGTGTTGACTAAAGGTCAATGCAGCCCCTTAGCATGCTTCTAGAAGGTAGGGCTACATTCCTACCCTAAAAGGCCTAGGTACAAGCTAAATTGTTAAATACACCCCCTATTGTGCTAAATGAACCCTACTCTACTGAAATTACGAATAAACTAAAATTAATTGATGCTCAGCTCCCATGGCTTGGGCTCTACTCCTTGTGGTCCTCTGAGGGGTCTTTGAATATGTAAAGAAAAGTTTCTCTGCCATTAGTAGCAGAGTCTCAATCTTCTTAAATACTCTTTTCCATGGACCTAGTTGTTGGGCCTGAGCTTGGGCTTAGGGTTGGGCTTGGGCCTCTTTCATCACAACCGATGTCTCACCCTGGCAGACAGCCGATGTCTCACCCCTGGCAGACAACCGATGTGTCACCCTGGCAGACAACCGATGTCTCACCCTGGCAGACAACCGATGTGTCTCCCATCCTGGTTGATGACCGATGTTCCTCTCATCCTGTTGGTGATCTCTTATCGCCCTTGTGTGTGACGAGGACACATCGCCTCACTCTGGTCACCGATGTCACATCGTCACACCCAGCTAAGGGCTTGTCCTCCCATTCCTCTAAGTTTGTGGTACCACGGCTCACACTACTCATGGTGGCAGATATGCCACCTGTCTTCTATATCACTCATCTTCTGTATTTAGACCACATATTAAGTTCTTATCAAGTCTTCTCGAATACTCGGCGATGTGCTCTTTTCGGCGATCATGTACACCATAGGCGATTGGCGATCATGTACACCATAGGCGATTACTGATTTCATACGGGTGAAGTCGGAGGCCGCCGCCTTCTTCAACAAACGGCGATCTCGTCGACTCCTAAGCTACACCTTCCTTTTTCTTACCCTTCTTGCTTCACCTGCCTCCCCATCTCAAGCACGCCCACGTGATTACCTCACGATAAAGTCATCGCACCTGACTACTTGGTTAGCAAAATGGTCAACCGATCGCCCTCTACCAGCTGATCCCAGACCTTGGGCAACGTCCGAGGTCTGACCACTATGAGATTTTCTATTTTTATGTCCTTTTTATTTTAAATAATAACATACTCAGAAATCATTTAAAATATATCACTTTTATTCCAAATAAATTTATAGGTCCTTACAGGATTCACAGCGACCCTGTGTGGATTCACAATGGTGTAGTATGACAGGTGCAGGTCTCTGGATGCTAAGTTCAACGCAGGAGTCTTCCGGAAGTAGAGTCAAGTGTCTACGTGTTGTGAGTCAGTGGAAATTCTGACGTGAGAAAGATGAATATTGAAATTATTGGTAGACACTTGATGGTTATGTGAAATGATAGACACGTGATGAAGTTATGAAATTGTGAATATTGCTGATTACGTGGAATGAATTGTTGAACCAAGTGGTGTTCAAGGTTTTGAAGAATCCAAATCCTTTGAAGGATGATGAAGCTTTTGTTGTGCTTGCTGTTGCTGTGCTGGTTTAGTTAGGATCTGGGTAGTTTGAGTTGTGTAACTCAACCTTTGATTGAATCTAAAGCTCAAGCATCTCAACTTTCAAACAAAGTAAAGTGTTTTTTCAAACTGAGTTAAAACAACCGATTGTTTTATCGAAACAACCGATTGTTTTAAGCTTAGGTGTTTTGAAAACTGTTTTGAAATGTGAAAATTGGTTAAGTAACAAAACAACCGATTGATTCGAGGAAACAATCGATTGTTTGTTATGTTTTTATAACAGAAAACAGTTTTGACTTTGACTGAGCTTTAAATGGTTTTAATTCATACGCTCCAGTCATTAAATGCTTTGACCAATCTTTCTAAAGCAATTAAGAGTTTGTTAAGATTTGATTACAAACTTCTTCTTTATATATATACAGAAAAACAGATTTGAAAAGAGAGAACCTAAGTGAATTGTGAAAGTTTTTCTAAGAGTTGGAGATTGCTTAGAGTTTTGGTTGATCAAAGTGCTGAGATAGGATTCTCTTGTATTGATTTCAGATTGCTTCTGTAACAAGTGTAATCCTAGTAATTCTGTGAACATTCGTTTTGTGCTGTTGCTAAGAAGAGCTGTGTGTTCTTGAGGGGATCAAGATCAGCTTTCTTAGTGTGGTGTGCTGACCAAGGAAAGTGTGTTTCTTGAGGGTGTTCAAGGTCACTTTCTTGGTTGTGTGTAAGTAATCTAGTGTTGATTGCTTAGTGGATTTCCTCAGGGTTTCTGAGAAGACTGGATGTAGCTCTGGGTTGGAGTGAACCAGTATAAAACATCTGTGTACAATCTCTCTATCCCTAACTCTTTAATTTCAGTTTATTTGTTGTTTGCTGGTATAAACAACCGATTGTTTTCCTGGCAGTGCTGTTTTGCTTGCTGTTTTGGCAAACTGAATTGCTTAATCATTTGATTTCTGAAAGATATTCATTCTAGCTTGGAAAAGTTTGCGAAAACCTCTTTAAACAATTCACCCCCCCTCTAGTTTAAAGCCATCTTTCCTAACATGAATGACACTTGATGAAATTGTGAAATGTGTGAAAAATGATGGGTTATGTTGATATAAAGTTTCATATTTAAAGTTTTTAAAATAGTTAGCTTACCCCTGTGTTTTGTTTTGTGTTTGTTTTCTTTAAAACTGTGATGATCGTGTAAAATTTACACGAGAGCAGATGATGTTGCAGGTAGTAGAGCTCCTCAGTGAGCATTTTGGAGGAAGGGATCGTCTGTCTTTTAATGTTGTATTTTGTTTTATTTTGAAAACTCCTGTTGGAGATGTATTAAAATTCCCTAAAAAAGGGATGTTATTTTGAGACACAATGTTTGGAATGGATGAATTATATTATATATATATATACCTATGTTAATTTTTGATATTATTGTTTTACCTTTATTTTATTATATAAAAATGAATAAGATATTGAGGGGCGTTACAACATGCATCTGGTTCTGTTAATATAATTTATTTTGCTAGATTTGTGTGTCGAAAATACAATAAATAATTTGTGTGGAAGGATCAAGGATGATAAGCCTAGTGATGCAACTTAAGAATTAGAAGAAACTATTAGAGAAACGTAACCTATCCTTATCTCTTTTTTGGTAAGTCAATTTTCGGGGACAAAAATTTTTCTTGTTAGGGAGAATGTAAGGACCGAGAAAAAAATAGTTTTAGAGTAGAAATGGTACAATTAAAATGGCACCTAAATATTTTATTATTAAAGTGAAAAAGTTATATAAACAGAAATTTAATTATTCAGGTTTCATTTTAAAAGAACCACCATCTCTCTAGAAGTTTCTTTTTTCTCTCTCTTCTCTCTAAGATTTTAACCTCCTCGCTCATCTGTTTAACGATCGGAGTCCACCATTAGACTCCTGGCAGCGAGATCTACAAGACTGCCCGATCATAATCTTTGATAAAGTAAGTTCATTTTTGTTCCCTTTTTCCTTTCCTTTTCCTTCTCTCTAAGATTCTGATCTCCTCGCTTATCAGTTTCACGATTGGAGTCTGCCATTGGACTCCTGGCAGTGAACTCTACGAGATTGCTCGATCAAAATCTTAGATAGAGTAAGTTCATTCTTGACTCATTTTCCTTTGAGTTAGTTTTGACCTGGTTAGGGTTGCCTTTTAGTTTAAGTTTGCATGTGAGGTTTTTATCTTCAGAATTAGTCTCTGTTAAATCAGGGTCCTAGTGATATAGTTAGATTTGTGATTAGGACTTTGTGGTGCAAGTTAGGTTATCCTTAAACTTTTGGTGAGTTGGAGCTCTTAGTGAGCATTTGCTCAAGTCCAGGTAAGGGAAGATAGTTTTATTTTTTATAGAACCTTAGGTTAGAAGATCTGGATGTGGGGGTGACGTGGTCACCAGTTTAAATTTCTGCTTGTAGGATTGTCTCTTTTGAAGAGTAAAGTAATATATTGATTGAAATGGTTAATTCTGAATATTTTATATTGATTTTAAGGTGAATAAGTTGTTGAAAGTGTTTGCGATTGAAAACTTAAATGTTTGAATGATAATATAAATGAGTTGAACTGTTTTTGAATATTTTGTTGAATTACTTAAATGAGATGTTTGATGAGAAGTGGTTGTTTGATTTTAGATGATGATTGATTTAGAAAACATATATTTGGAACTTAGTTATGTGTTTAAGTGAATTTTTAGATATAATTGAATTGTCTAGAAAAGTTTAAAATATTTATATGATTAGTGAATGAATTGTTGTGTGATTTGGAAATTCTAAACTTTGGTATGATTTGATTGTGTGATTTGGTATTGTGAGAGTCAGAATGTGAATTTTAATCAAGACATAGTATTTTCAGGAAAAAAATACCGTGTTAAGATTGTTAGGAGGTGCATTGACTAGGGATTCGTCTAGAAGGAGATATCCTGACTCTCATGAGATAATGGAATCATATAGATGAAGTTATTCAGGTGGTGAGAGTCGAAGGAGATTCATATGAATAGGTAAGTTGTTTGAAAGATAACTAACTTGACCTGTTATATGAATTAACCCTGTCATACTAGGAGAGAGATGATATTGAGATTATTTATGCGCATAGCTGTGTGGATTTCATAGTGAGATAGTATGACAGGTGCAGATATCTGACTCTGAGTCAACGTACGAGTCTTCCAGAAGTAGAGTCAAGTGTCTATGTGTTGTGAGTCAGTAGAAGACTGACATGAGAAAGATGAATATGGAAATTGTTGATAGACACTTGATGGTTATGTGAAATGTTTGAGAAATTGTATAAGAATTTATGAATTTTGTGTATCAATTTGAAATTGAAATTATATAGAAAATTTTATTATAGCTAACTTACCCTGTTATTTGTTTGTATTTGTTTCTTTATCTGTGATGATCGTGTTGTACACGGGAGCAGATGAGATTGCAGGTAATAGAGCTCCTAAGTGAGCAGCTGGAGGATGTGATAGTTTTAGTTTGAATGCTCTGTTTGTTTTTAAAACTTTTGATGTATATATTAAAATCCCTATGAAGAGGGATATTTACTTTTAGAAACAATTATGAGATAGTTATATATATTCATATGTTAAGTAGATAGTGCTTGTTTTACTTTTATTTTATTATCACTGGTGCAGAAAGACAAAACAAGTGCGGCTATTTTAAATTTATAAGGGCGGCTGTATAGCCGCATTTGATCAGCACGTACTTGTAAATTGAAGAGATAAGAGTGCGGCTATATAGCCGCACTTGTAAATACCATTTACAAGTGCGACTATTTGAAATAACCGCACTTGTATATGCCAAAACATTAAAAAAAATTCAAAAATTTAAAACACCGTCAAAGTTGTGTGAAGGCAACGTTGATGAAGAGTGGCACAGGAGCGCTAGCAACGACGGCGACAGTGGAAGCGGTGGTAGACAGGGAAGCAGCAATGGAGCAAACCAAAAAACCCACAAGAATCCGCGAAGGCAATGAAAGAGTACCGAGCAATGCAAGTGTTCTTGCCGGTTGACTCGCCTGTCGGTTGACTCACGACACTCACACGCCTCCTTCCTCACGTTGATATGTGCTTGGTTCTTTCGAAGCAATCTGCACCTGCAAAAGAGAAAGGGGGCGCCTTAGAGGCCGTTTGCACTCTGACGCTCAAGTTAGTGTAGGGCAAGGAACACCAAGTGTATTGAGTTTCTCTCTCTGTGTTTAGGTCTAGAAACTGCGTACCTTTGTGAAGTATTTTACTGTCCCTTATATAGTCTAGGGTTTACTGCGCCGCTAGCCCTAATTAGGGTTTACTGCGCTGCTAGCCATATTTAGGGTTTACTGGAATACCCTTGCGCCGCTATCACCCAATCTTAGGGTAATCTAGCACATAAGGTTTCCTTCTCTGGAGTGCAAACTTTAACAGGGTGACCACCTGAATGCCTCCTTGTGCACCTAGTCTCTGGGGCCACCTGTTTTGGGAGTGCCTTCACTGTTCACGTGCCATGCATATAGCTTCACTGGGAAAACCCTAGCTCTGATGAGTACTCGTCCCCTCAGGACTCTACACCCAACTGTGCTCTCCCTGCTACCCGCATAGGCACTTCGTGATCCAGGCCTCTCCTTACCTCTGGGCATGTTTACTGATAACTGGTCTTCCCCCAAGGCCGATGTCACCTCGTCTCCACCCAAGGCCGATGTCACCTCGCCATACTCTGTTGCCGAGGACTCCTCGACCTCTTGAGTGACAATGACACCTCAGCCCATCCTGGTGGTCTGACGACTACTCACCCTTCCCTGCGGGAAAATGCTGATGACTAATCACCCTTCTCTGAGGGAACACACCGACGACTGATCACCCTACTCTGAGGGGAATGACTGATCACCCTTCTCTAAGGGAACACATCGATGACTGATCACCCTACTCTGAGGGAACACACCAATGACTGATCACCCTACTCTGAGGGAACACACCGATGACTGATCACCCTCTAATGGGGTCCATTCCTCACGTGGCTTTGGCCCATGCTGTGGGACCCATCTGACGTGGTTCACCCTTTACTACCTATTCTCGGTGTCCGAGGACTGGTCGGTACAGCAAGAAACCAAACAATGTAAGAAAAACGAAAAAGATTTATACATGAAGAGTGGCACGGGAGCGCCAGCAACGGCGGCGGTGGATAGGGAAGCAGCGAAGGAGCAACAAATGCCTGCTAATTAAACAGTGCTTCAAGGCCACCAATGCAAGGAAAAAACATATATAAGAAAAATGAAAACATTTATGCATATATTTGTGAAGATGAAGAGGAAGAAAGAGAGCTCAAGAAACTTACATTGGCACAAATGGAATGCATATGCAGTAGAAAGAGATGAATTCAAAACGCAAATGTGAAACGAAGGCAAAGACGAGAAAGAAAGTATGAAATTCTGTGTGGTGCGCTTCAAAATTTAGGGTAAAAAGGGATTTACGAATGCGGTTTGATTTACAAGTGCGGCTATACAAATAGCCGCATTTGTAAATCAAAATAATTTCAAAAATGTCACCGCGTTTTTTACGAAAGCGAGTAATGCAAAAACCACACTAAATAAAGAGTATCCTTTTCTTCTTTTTGCACTAGTGTATATATGGATAAAAATTAGGGATGTTACATGATCAAATTTTACAATTTATGAAAAACGTGTTCTACAGTGATTGTTGGAAGTGGAAAATCCAAAAAAGAAAACTTCTATTCATACACTGATTTTAGTTATAAAATTAAGTTGAGTTGAAACAAAATTAACAATAACTTTTATATTTATATTTGAACTGGGATTGAAAGAAGGAGATGATGTATATAAGAAGAAAAAAGTTTGCAACATTAATGTGGTTCAGATATGATGAGAAGGATGGTACGACCACAAAACCTGACCCACGTGCCTCATATATGATATTGTTTCATTTGTTTTTTTACAAGTCAAAGTTGCTTCAATAATGGTATTAGAATTTATTTTAAAGTGGTTAGAACATTCAACATATTAAAGTATTCTCAAACTAAAAATCACTACTACACCTAATATGAAAAAATTTCATAACAAAATCACATTATAATGGACCTTATTAAGAAAGCTTCCAACAGAGTAAAACCAAATAAATTCTAATACCACAACAGCTAATGTTAAATTTGTTTTAGATAATTCAAGCATCTAGAGCTCCTGGAAGATTGAAGAACAAATATAGTGTAAATTTTCATGCATGAGGATGAGGGATACAATTTTTATCTACAATATGTCTTTGGAGGGGAAAATACGAAAAAAAAAAAGGACGAAGATATTTTAGGAAAATGTGTGAATTAACCTTTAGCAAACAGGCTTGAATAGAATTCTCAATTTCCATATTGATTGATGAATCAACATATCAATTGTCAGGAACTCCTAAGGACTTCTTCTGCCCCTTCTAGATACTGCATATTTTAAGAATTTTCATAACAGAGTTACAATTGAAATGAGGAATGTATAAGCCAAAAAAATGCATATTACTGCAGTGGAAATGAGGAATATCACTGGCATGATTACCATTATGAGCAGAGAACAAGCAGGATAAATGAGCAGCAAAATTTAATGGATCTCCTTGAACTTGCTTAATTTAATTCTCCATAAAAGAGCAATAAAATTGATGAGAAATATAATTTGAAAAATTGAAATGAAAAGTGTACCGACCAGTCCTCGGACACCGAGAACAGCTAGTAATGGTGAGTCACGTCAGCTAGGTCCCACAGCATGGGCCAAAGCCACGTGGGCTGGGCCCCGCATGTAGTATGGACTAGTGGGATGACTAGTCATCAGCGTGTCAACTGCCAGAGTGGACTGATGTGTTCTCGTCATTCAACAGGGTGATGAGTCCTCGGCAATAAAGTGTGACGAGGTGACATCGATCTTGAGTGTTTTGAACAAAAGAATTAGAACATCTAACGTGGGTCCCTAGAGAAGACCAACAAGAGGCCCAGAGGGAGGGAGAGGCTTTAGTCACGAAGCATGTAACATCCCGCCAAATGCTTTTCATATTTATATAATAAAAATAAAGGTAAACAACTATATTGAAGTGAACATAATTATATATATGTAATGAAGTTTCTCCTCACAGGGAGTTTAATACATAATCGGTCAAATTTTCCAAAAACGTAAACAAAATACAGTAAAATAGAAAGACAGGCAATCTCCTAACAGCAAAAAGGCGATCTCCTATCAGAAAACGGCGATCTCCTATCAGAAAACAAAAAAAAGGTGATCGCCTAACAGAAGTAGAAACAGGCGATCTCCTTCCGGCGACCACTCACTGGGGAGCTCTACTCCTGCAACATCATCTGCTCCCGTGTAAATTATACACGATCATCACAGTTTTAAGAAAAACAGCCACAGAACCAAATACAGGGTAAGCTAGATATTTGAAAGAGAGTTTAGATATGAACTTAAAAATCAAGATAAAATAAATTTAAGATACCCACGTAAAACCATCAACTTTCTCATTCTCTTCACATGACCATCAAGTAATCACACATTTCACAATTTCCTCAAGAGTCGTTTTATTCAAATAATGCATCAAGTGTCTATCAATTTCAATGTTCCTCATTTCTCACGTCAGACTTCCACTGACTCATCACACAAGACACTTGACACCACTTCCGGAAGACTCATGCATTGACTAGACTCAGAGATCTGCACCTGTCATACTGCCCCACTGTGAAATCACACACATTCACAGGGTCGCCGTGAAATCACACACATTCACAAGCGTATAAATGAATCTCAATATCATCACTATCCTAGCATGACAGGGTTAATCCATACAACGGGTCGAGCTCGTTCTCTTTCAAACAACTCACCCATACATATGAACCTCCTTCGACTCTCAACGCCTGAATAACTTCATCTATATGATTCCATTATATCAGGAGAGTCAGGATATCTCATAAAAACGAATCACCGGTCAATGCACATCCTACACGATCTTACACGGTATTTTCTTTCCTGAAAATACTATGCCTTGATCCCACATTCACAATATTCAACACATCATACAACATTTAATGAACAATTCCGATCACAACAACAATCATTCCAAGGTTCAGATTTTCGAATATCACATTTCAATCTCACACAGTTTTCAAACAACACAAAAACAGGGGAGTTCGAAAAACAACGCCGAAACCGGCGATCTCGTCCAAAAACAGGGGATTATGCAATGACAGTTGAAAAACCGGTGACCACGTCGCCCCATCATCTCAAACATCCTATAAGGTTTTCGTTGGAAATAAGGCTAGCTTCCCTTACCTGGACTTGAGCAAAACACCAAGAGCTCCAAAACCCACCGAGCTTAAAGGATGCCTTAGCTCTATTTTTGCGTCTGGTTTGTAGAACTTGCAGAGAACCTCCCAGGTGCTCCAAGGGCAGTCGTCGCTCGTCGCACTGGTGCTTGAGGATGCCTGAATCACAGCGCGAAGGAGAGAAAAGGAGAAGAATGAAGGTAAACTCACTCTTTCACTCTTGAACCACTGCAACGTCCTTTGCCTCTCAGAAGTGGGTTTTTGAATCTTAAACCAACTTGTCCACAAAAGCCGCTGCCACCACCCACTCTGCAGGGAAGTTTGCGTGTACGCTTCCCTGAACAGTACGACTACGCGTGCCTCTGCGCAGGCCAACACTCTGAGGTCACTATTCTGAACCACCCTTTTTGTCTATGTGTCGCGCGTGCAGTACGTCTGATGCTGAGAGCCTGGGTCCCACCTTATCTGTGTGAACTCGACATCGTGCGATAACCTTCCACCGATGACCGCTCGCGCGATGACTATCCACCGATGCCTCATCCTGGAGGACGACCAATGTCTCTCCCTGGGAGACGACCGATGTCTCGCCCTGGCGATGACCGCATGCCTCGCGCCCTGGCGATGCCCGCAAGTCTCGCGCCCTAGCGATGCCCGCATGCCTCACGCCCGGCGATGCCCGCATGCCTCGCGCCCTGGCGATGCCCGCATGCCTCGCGCCCTGGCGATGCCCGCATGCCTCGCGCCCGGCGATGCCCGACGACACATCGCCACGCGTTGCTGTAGGTTCTTCATCCCACTATGTTACGTCCAAGGTATCATCTCCACATGACTTGGAGACGTCGGTAGCTTCACATTTCCAAGAGTAGGTCAGCACTACTCCTCGTGTGCCCATGCATGCAACACCAAGGACGATTTCTTATGCTCAAGGATAAAGCTTTGCATGCACAGCGTATCTAAGGCTTAACCCACACCTTGATACGTGTGGTTTTGTGGAACCACTCTGGTTGATCCAGTATCCTGACCACATACTAAGTGCACTTTCGGCGATCATGTGCACCATAGGCGACTGACGATCACGTGCAACCTAGGCGACAGGCGATCATGTACTAACTAGGCGATCTCATAGTCTTCTAAACTACACTTTCCTTCCTTTCTATTTTAAATAAAAACATACTTAGAATTCATTTAAAATATATCCCTTTTTATTCCAATTTAATTTTACAGGTCCTTACAAAGCACCCATGCGTGTGGCAGGGAAAGCACAGTTAGGTGCAGAGTCTTGAAGGGTTGAGTGCCCATCAGGATTAGGGTTTCCTAGTGAAGCTACATGCATGACACGTGAACAGTGAAGGCACTCCCAGGACAGGTGGCTCCAGAGATTAGGTACACGAGGGGGTACCCAGGTGGCCATCTTGTTAGAGTTTGCACTCCAGTTAAGGAAAGCCTTACGCGCTAGATTACCCTAAGTCTGAGTGATAGCGGCACAAGAGTATTCCTGTAAACCCTAAATATGGGTAGCGGCACAGAGGAAACCCTAGACTATATAAAGGGTAGTAAAACACTTCACAAAGGTACGCAATTTCTAGACCTAAACTGATATACTCAATACATTTGGTGTGCTTGCCCAGTATTGACTTGAGTGTCGGAGTGCAAACGGCCTTTAGGGCGCCCCTTTCTATCTTACAGGTCCAGGTTGTTTCGATACAGCGAAGCATAATTCGAGGCGAGGGAAGGAGGCGTGTGATCGTCATAGAGTCAACCGACAGGAGAGTCAACCGGTAAGAAAAAAAAGAAGTAAAGTAAAGAATGAATTGAATTAAGGAAGAAATTTCCTTCCTTTAAAGTAGGATATTACCATAAATTCTAGAGAGAACAAGTTGATTGTGAAATTTTACAGGTTGAATTAAAACTTCCGTTTTCCTTTTAACAATTTAATTGAAACACACAAAAATTGTGTTTAACTGAACACGAATATTCAAATTACTTGAAGAATGAGCCACAAAAGTAAGGCAGAAGCGTTCAGAGATTGTGAGAGCCTTCAAGGTATGCATTCAGAAAAAATTAAACAACATCAGCAAAAACAACCAAAGAAACTAGAAAAATCAGAAACAAATTTAAAAAAGAGACGAAAAGACTTGAGACACCAAATCCGTGAAATGTATTACAGTTCCGGAATGAAAACGCATCGAAATTGTGGAACGGAAATGCTCCACGTGAGAACAATTTATTCACACAAACAAACAACTCACTAAGATTTAGCTAAGGCCGGAGAAATGGGAAAAGTGAAAATCAACTTTGAAAACCTAAATAGGGCAAAGGAAGATGTATATCAGAAGATTATTACTTTAGCCAACAACATAAAACCGTTGTCTAAAGCATTAAAACCGTGGCTTAAAGTTTAGGAAACAGTTTTTTAGCTGTGGTCTAGGTGAGCGTGATTGTTGGTAATATGCCACGATTTTTATAAAGACAACAATTTTAAAATCGTTGTCTAAAATCTTGATAACAACCACAATTTTTAAAGCATTTCTTAAAGTATTGACAAAAACAACAATACATTTATTTAATTTTAGAAGAATTACTCATACAAGACTTCAGGATAGAAAGAATAAATATTAAAGGATAATGTGTATTGAAATAGAAGTGACTCAACAAGAAATCTCACATATTTTAATAGAGGTGTTCCAACTACATAATCAAAAAATTTGTCTTAAAGTATATGACAACGATTATGTCTTCAAAGTTAAAACTACAAACTTAGTTAAAAAACATAGTCTATTGTTTCTTTACTACATATCAATAAGTTCATTCTTCTTCAAGATTGTCTTCGTAGTCTTCATTGCCTTCGAACTGCAAAAAAATACATAAATATATATTAATTAAATCTAATTCAAACAAAATAAATATAGCAACTACCAAAATATAATTGTATAAATAATCTATAAGATGTCTTAATCAAATCCACTAAATTTTAATGTAACACTAAACAATTGCATGTATGTGTTTACAACACAAAATCAAGAATACCACATATTCCAATCCATATGACTAAACTTATTAACATGATTGAAATTCCAATATGATTACGTATGCGTTTATATAATTCAGCCTAACAAAATAAATAAATAAAGTTAACTCTTTCTTACAGGATACACTTTCCTTTTTCTTGTATTCACATTTTTATATTATACACGAAAGTAGCCATCAAACTTAAATTACAGTTTTTATTATTTCTTATTAAATTAAAAAATAATAAGTTATTTTTTATCCAAATTCTGGTCTTATTGTTAATTCAATTTATTGTTCATTTTAAAGAGAAATTGAATAGTATTTATTGAATTTATAAATTAAATATATTAGCTAGTATTTTTATTTTTATTATTATTATTTTTGAATTTGAGTTTTAATGTGAACTTGAATACATAAATATACTTTGTAGTATAGATATCGATATAATGTGCTGATGTATTTTTTTGATGAGACTTTACTAATAATTAGTAGAAAAGTGTATTGATTAATCTACTCTTAATTGGGATGCATTGAAGCTAATATGCGTGTTTAGTATGAGAGGAGAAACTATCATAATGCATGACTTTAATCAAAACTTTTATCCGAAGCTAACAGGAGCATTCCAATAAAAATATTTTTAAAAACTATTACCAACAAAAAAAAACATTATTCCAATAAAAATCAATATAATTGAAAGAAACAAATACCTAAAACTAGATAGACCAGATTCATAACTGTGTACCAGACATAAAAATCATTGTAATTTGGTGCTACAATATGTATATCTGACTTCTGTACATGAATTACACTATACTCTTCCCCACTACCAAACACTGTGCATGCAAAGGCATCATCATGACCATACAATATCTTGAATTCTTGCCTTTATTTTTTTTTTTTGTTTATAAATCCTAGCTTAATATAAGTAGGACCAATTGTAACTACAATTTAACAGTGCCTTGGATGTTTGATTCTCTTGATGATGCAGTACTCTTCTTCACAAAGGGTAACACTAACCTCAATTGACTTTTTTTGCCATATTCCCATATCAGTCGATTAAGCCAAAAATATTAATGTTATATGCAGTGTTCGTAAAGGTAACAACAACAGCAGTAGGAAGCAAGATCTATCATATAAAATGGTTTTATTTTACTTTGATTTTCTACTAAGACTACTCAATTGTTGCCTATGTATTAAAAACTAAGCACAGACAGAGACACAGATCATGTGGGCTAATGTCAATTAAAGAGAAGATTCAATTGTTGCCTATGTATTAAAAACTAAGCTCAGACAGAGACACGTAGATCATGTGGGCTAATGTCAATTAAAGAGAAGATGGGAACAAATAAATGAATCTGACACAATAATTAATGCTTATAAAAGAAAAAGAAGGAAACACATTAAACCTAAAGTCTAACCCAAATGAATTACTACTTATAGTTAAACTTTATTTTCCTTAAAAATTAATTCTAAAGTTTGAACAATTAAAAATACAAGATAATATGAATAATATAATTATTCAACAATCTAAATTCTTCCTTTTTTAATAAGTTAGGGCATAGGAAATCCTAGTGGGCTATTCAACACCTTAGGCTTTCTTCCATTACCTCAAAAAAGGTCAAATTCTTCATCCTAATATTTTCTTACGGCATCTCAGTTTTTTTTTTTTTTTTCTGTGCATTTTCTCTTTTATGTTATCATACCAAACTCCAGCAGTGTATTTACACAAGTAAAAAACAAAACTCTCATCACCACATTCATTATAATGAATGCATGGTCACATAAATAAAGCAATTATCTCATTTTATTGACTTTTGAATATATACATCCTTTGATCGGAGTATGTTGCATGATAAGAGGAGGAAACAAGTTGTGCCGTAGTAGGAACAACACCACCTGCTAGTCCCGCACATGCTTAAGAGAATACTATCACAGGGGTGTACCAATGACTTACGACATCTCTTTAAAAGTTCAAATTATTGCATAGAGTTTGACTGGTCTGAGTTTGCATAGAGTTTGATTGGTCTTCTATGCACACCATAAATCATACATCATACACAAATCAGTTACAACTCAAAAAGATACTTAAATGATAGCAAAATTAATACACAAAATAATAGTCAAAGAAACTACACTACTACTAGCTAGCATATGATCAACAAGAAAGAGAGAGACTTTGCTCCTTGCACAGACAACTAAAACTATTATAGCAGTCCTAATATGCAAAATATGCCTAGTACAACAGATAAAAAACCATAATTGGCACCCATCCTCCCTTCCAAAGACAAACCACATGCTTAGAATTTGTTGACCCAATTGAGAGGTTGGGCACCAAAGAACAATGCATGGCATTCATTGGTTGAGATACCCAACTGCAACACTTTTAGCATATAGAGAGCACCGTGTCTAGTATCTAAAAAACTAGAAAACAAAACCAATTGTAACACCAAAACAGTGGTGCTCACTACCAGAAACTAAGTACAGAGTGCAACCTATTATCACTAAGGTTCATGTACAACTTAAGAGCATGATTGGCACGAGCAATTCCAACCTAGACACTAGCAATTCCATCCCACTACCGCACTCTATATAGCCATGGTATTTTTACCCCCATCATTGCCAGGATCAATAATAAACATATTCCCACCATTGTCCCCCCCCCCCCCCCCCCCCCCCCCCCCAAAAGAAAAAACAAAAAATGAGTCAAAGAAATCATCAACCTTTAGGGTTTCACCGAAAACAGAGAGCCCTCTACCTCCTCACCACAAAGAACTTTGTTTGGCTTCACCGATTTCAAAAGAACCCTTTACCTCCTCACCACGAAGAACTTCGTTTGCCTCCAGTGGTCACCGATTTCATCGTCCAACTCGCACCAAATTGCAATGCTCGCCTGCGTAGTAGTGTGTTTATCAAGAGTTCATCGATTCAAACATACATGGAGAATATGCGATACGTACAAGCTAGGGTTTCCAACTCACACCACCCAAGTTCAGAATTTGGGTTGGGAAGAAGGAAGCGTGCGAAAAAATTTGCATAGAAGAAGGCGAGAGGATTTGGGGGAGAAGATGGCACGATGGGATTTGGGGAGAAGAAGCGAAGAACGTGTGTGGGAGGGAGAGTGTTTTGTGTGATCGGTTTCACTAGAGGGAAGAAGAAATTTTTTTCCTACATATTATATTTCATTTAATTTTTTTCTTAAATCTAAAAGGCCACACAGTATTACAATTTTTTAACAGTAGCTTAAAGTGTTAACAGATTAAAAACCGTGGCTTCTTATAATTTTTAAGCCACATTTGTAAAAGTGTGGCCTTTGCTATGTTTAGGCAACAATTTTATACTTGTGATCTATTTTAGCATTTCCTAAACTAAAAAATGTTGTATGCTTACTTCTGAAAGGATTTGAAGTTCTTGTATGAGAACTAAAAAGGAATTTTCTCTCCGCCACTGGGAAATTGGTGATGACAAAGAGTTTAAAAAAATTATTCTTTTGTGTTTCAGCTTCACGCATTGTGAGTTTCTTAATGAAGAGTAAAGTGTGTAAATTTTTTTTTTCAAAAAATTTGACAGTATGTGCTGGAGTTTTTTTTTTTAAAAAAAAAAATATTTTAATGTGATTCATTAAAAAAGTGGTTAATACTTATTATGTTATGTGGTTAATACTTGTTAGGGGTTTCAAAAACCTCTATTAAGTGGATGGTTAGTAGAGGTTATAGTAATCTCCGTTAATAAATCCCTACTGAAATTATTTTTTTTAAGTGAAATATTATTAAGAATATGATAATGAAATAAGGAATCAACTAAGATCATCAAATTGAAATTAGGATGAGATTGGTGTGAAAATTGAAATGGAATTATAAGATAGGATCATGTTGGAGTTGTTGATGATGTATTTGATTAATCCTATCGATGGAACTTTACAAAAGAAATATTAAACACTTGGATGTATTGCTCTTTCTGTGTGTTTTTAGTCTTTAAATTTCTGTCTAAGTTTTTTTTTTTATTCTTATTCACTTAAAAGAAAGTTGATTTAAAATTGTTTGGAACTTATCTTGCTGACAAGATAATTTTAGTAATAGATTTAATCCATTGAAATATTCATTCATGAAGCTTAATATTGTTGCAGTGAATATTTTAATAGGTTACTTTATCAAATCAATTCATTAAAAACACTTAAAAAGGTTGAGTAGTTATAGAGGCCTATTTTAATTTGTCAAAACAAGTTTTCCATAAATTAAAATTGTCTTGTTCTTTCAAGTAGATATGATCAGTCTATTTTAATAGGTTGAAAGTATGATTTAATCCATTCTTTTTATTAGTAAGTGAATTCAACAAATTAAAGTGTAGTTTTAATCTATTTAACATGAATTTTGAAAAAATGAGTTTCATATTTTTTCAAAATCCGAGCGAGTTTGCACTAAGTAAAAAGAATTTTTCTTAGAATTATTTTTTTGTGTTTTCAAGATCAATCCTCTTGGTTGAGTGTGTTCATCTAAAATTTTCTCTTTCTCCTATACTTGTGATGGATTAGGTGATACTATTTTAATTGTACTTTTCACTTCTTTTAAGGTTGTTGTTGTGGATAGAGTTTCGAGACTTATCTAAGTAACAAGGCGTTACTGGTGTATTGTTTGCTCTTATAGGATTTAAGAGTGGTGTTCTTGGTGCTTTCTTGTACAATTTTTGTAGTAGAAGCTTGATTGGTGTAGTTGAACAATTGAATGTAGGTCTTTTATAAGAGTGAATCAATATAAAACTATTATGTATCTATTCTTTTCTCTCTTGTAATTTTTAATAATTTAAACTTGTGTTTTAGTTATTGTTCTAAATTTTTAACACATTAAAAAGAACTTAACAAAATTTTGAAATTGACATACTCATTAAAGATTCATTCTAAAGTTTTTTTTAGTTCTTGATAGTTCAATTTACCCCCACCATCTTAAACTTGACCTTTAATTGTAACATATAATAAAGATCAATTGAAAGAGAAAAGATATATAAGACTTATAAAGTAAGAAAAATTCATTTAGAGATCTTCATATTTAAAATAAGTATCAGGAATAATTACCACTTTACTCTTACAAAAATCAAGATAAGACTCTTGAATTATATTTTGAATTTTGGATGGAGTGTGGAATGGAGTAGATGCACATAAGCTATGTAGAACTCAAGAGGAGTTAAAGGTTTGGAGTTGATGTGATGGACTTAGGAGATTGAAGGTAAGCCAATTCACTAGGAAAGATTCTAGGGGAGACTACCAAACAGATTACCCTAAAGAGAGCTAGTTTGAACAAGTGATTTGGCTGAAAATTGGCAGCATAACACTCTTATTCATAAGCTAAAAATATATAGCTAGCTCACTTATTTATAGTGCTAGAGGCTGCCCAAAGAGACAAAATTTGAAAAATTCAAATCCTAAATCTAAAAAAGCTAATGAAGATGTATCATGTGTCTAGTCACACCTTCCATGCCTTCCATCATATGTAGCACATGCTAAATGCTTCAGCTGCAGCTCAAAGGCCGTGAGGTGTCCTCTTTGGACGTCCAATCATTGCATTGGGCTTAAGGAAGCCCAATTCCAATCCTAGATGGCTTATGCTACTTTATTCTAATTCTATTATACTATTGGCCCAAATACAATGCTAAAAACCTATCCTACTTGGCCCAATTATTCTATGCTACTAGGCCCAATACATGGCCCAAGAAATACTAAACTACTTTGTACAATTAAGGAAACTAAAGCTTGGCCTAAAATGATGTTGACTTGTCTCCTCTGAATTCAGCTGAGACTCAACCTTGTGTTCTTCTGACCAATGCTCTAGTTGATGTTTGGATGGCTTGGAGGTCTTCTCGGATATGTTTTATATCTTCCTTCATTCTGGGGTTATCCTTTTTGGTGATCCTATGAAAGATAAATAAAAGCCCAACTAGACTCATATGTGCTAGTAAAAGCTTAGACAGGCTCTAGGTTTTCATCCTCCTTATTCTGTGGATGTTTGTGGCTAGAAGGTTTCCATTAATAGTCATCCATATTTTCTTTTGTCCACGAAGTAGCAAAGAAAAGGAGGGAGATTCAAAATATTAAAAATCCTAGATCTTGAGTAATGACCAAGATCTGATCCATGTATTCCATGTTTTTGTCTCATCTTCCATGCTCCTGTCAAACTCTGCATGCTTGTATCACATTGGTCACGTGTTCTCCCTTTTAATCGGGATAAAATTGAAAGGCTTCATTGGGCTTGAATATGACTAACATCAAATCCAATATATGTCTTCTTGTTAGAACATGCTCCTTACTTCTCTTTGTAACCCTTGGTAAAAAATGTTACAAGAATTTAGGCGTCAATTGAAGCCCAATTATAACTTAACTACAAAAGTTATTTGCACATAAGTTTGCCAAGAAATTAAAAGAAATAAATTATGCAAGGTAGAGTTCAAGAAATAGAGAATAAAAAAAATAGTAAAATTTTTCATTAATTTATATCTTTTTCTCTTGTTATGCTCCTTTGTGATTCTTCCTGAATTAATGTTTTCTTTCTCTTTTTCTTCTTCATTCGTGTAAAGTTCGTATCCTTATTAACTGATTTCAAGTACTACAAGTAGGTATCCCTTTATTTTTGGCTAAGATTTTGGATAATTTTACTTAAGGATGATGACTTCCTTTCTTTGTCAATTTTCATGTTTGTCATATTAATGAACCTTTTTGTCAGTTGATGTTTTCACTTAATGCACAATTCTTTTATAAATTATAACTTTTCAAAAATCATCATTGCACAACATAAATTTAGAGTTTAGAAGAGGTGTAAGGTCAAGTGGTGTTAATAGATTGAATTCATATACAATCTCAAAAAGGGAATGGGAAGTTGTGTACTATAACCACTTTATTTTAGTTAAATTCCATATAAAGGAAAATTTCTTCTTATTCTCTTGGTTTTCCAAACATCATGCATCTCAATAGTTGAGATAAAGTTCTACTAACCACTTATCTTTGACCATCGGTTTGGAGATGACAAGTAGTAAAAAAAAGAAATTTAGTTCGTAGTATTTCCATAAGTTCCTCGAAAAGTGATTTAGAAAATTTTGAATTTCTATGACATATCATGCTTTTAGGAAGCTCGTGTAATTTATCTACTTCCTTAAAGAATATAGTTGCAATATAACACTCATCACCAACCTTGTGACATTGAATAAAATGGGTCAATCTTGAAAACTTATCCGCAACCATAAGATTAAATCATATCCTTTTTTGACTTACAAGGTTAAATCAACCCAAGTAGAAAGTCTACTAAAAAATATATCCAAGGAAATTTAAGGATAGGAAGAGGGTTATAAAGTCCATGGGTTGAACCTTAGACTTGACTTTTACAATTTATTCCAATAAAATTTTATTTTTTAAGAGAAAATTATTTTCTACCAAATTTTTACTAAATTAAGTTACGAGATAAAATGTTCATATGTATTTGTGTAATTTATAATTTTGACATTATATATTTTTTAACCTTATATAGCCCATACATATTTTCTTAATATTTGGAGAGAGGAAGAGTCTTATTTATCTATAATTTCTTCCTTTCTTTATGCAACTAATTTCTTTACACAGCTAGTGGAAACATATTGATTAAAGGGTTCATATGGATGGTGGAAGACATATAGAAGGTGACCACTATTAGTCCTTCCAAAATAACCAGAACTCCCATGTCAGAGGCAAATGTTAAAATTGATAGTTATCTAAAAGTGACTGAATTAGAAATAGGTTTCATATTCCAATTAGTTCCTAGAAAAATTGTTGTGATAATGACAAAGAATGATTTTGGAAAGTTTGGTGCTTCCATCTATTTAAATTGATTTTTAATTTTTTATCATGTACAAGAGACAAATAGAAAAGTGTCAACAAATATCATGTAAAATAATCTAATATTATATATATATATATATATATATATATATATATATATATGTATATAAATCCTTTACAATTTCATCTATAAATTATTCTATTTTATATTAAAACTATTTGACTTGATTTCAAATTAACTAATAGGGATAAATAACGCTAGTACAAATAAGACTGTTTATGACGATTTTACAAGAATTTTTTTATGGTTTTAGAGACGACATAAATACAGACGACATAGAAACTTTACACTTTTTATGTCAGTTAAAAATCGTCATAGTAAGTCAAGTTTATCATGTTGGTTGTTTATAAATCGTCATAAAATGTACAAAATTAATGTAAAATTTGATAGTCGTACAACACTTTTTATGATGGTTGGAACCCTAACTGTCATAGTAAGTGACTTTCTATAACAGGTATTTGCATAACACACATAGAAAATATGACTTACTATGACAAGTAGCACCACAACCATCATAATAAGTCAATTTTTTTTATGTTAGTTATTACAATAATCGTTATACTAAATTAGTATTTTTAAAAAGTCAATTTTTTTAACCAAATTTCCTCTATTAATTAATTATCATCCATCTACATATAACAATGTACAAGTTCTTGACAAACTAATTCATTGATAATTAAATTGTATTACCCAATAAACATTGTACAAAATGATAAAATATAATATTTAGTTGTATATTTAAATAAACTAAAGAATTTTACAATTTATCATAAACATTTAACAAAATAACGCCTAGTGCATCCTTCAATGGTAGCAAAAACCTTGGTAGCTAATTAGATACCAATTTAGAAACTATTTAATAATAATAGAAACTAATTTAGAAACCAAAAACCTTTTTTAGTCTCTAAAATGGTCTCTAATTTAGTCAATATAGCAACTAATTATTTTTGGTCTCTAAAATTGGTTTCTATTTAATGATTTTCTTGTAGTGTTGTAAAGGTAGCCATCCATTGCATTACATAGTGCCACACTCATACCCTCGTGGTTGTTTATTACACTATAGTTCAATATTAATGAAAAGTTAATATTGATATTTTGGCAAACAAGGAAGACAGAAAGACATAAAATCAATTAATAAAAATTACAAACCTTTAGGTTCAACCATCTAAGCTTTTGGGACCTTGCACTTGGTTGTTGTGGTTTGTATCATGTCCCCCAGGTTGGAAAGAATTCTTCCTCGAATTTAGAACTCCTGCAAATAATATATTAGTTTCTTCGCTCAATTTATATATGTGAGGTGCAAGGATCTAGAAATTTACACATCGGTCGTCTTCCAGGACGAGACATCTGTCGTCTGCCATGATGAGAGACACATCGGTTGTCTGCCAGGACGAGACATTGGTCGTTTGCCAGGATGAGACATCAGTCGTCTGCCAGGGTGAGACATCAATCATCTGCCAGGATGAGACATCGGTCGTCTTCCAGGGTGAGACATCGGTGGATAGTCATCGCGAGATCAGTCATCGGTTCCCTTCATCGGGGGGTCCTGTTATACGCAGATAATGTAAGGACCTGTAAAATTATATTGGAATAAAAGGGTATATTTTAAATGAATTCTAAGTATGTTTTTATTTAAAATAAAAAGGAAGGAAAGTGTAGCTTAGAAGACTATAAGAATTCCTGGTTAGTACATAATCGCCGGTCGCCTACCACACATGATCGCCAGGGCGCGAGAGGCATGCAGGCATCGCCAGGGCGCGAGAGGCATGCAGGCATCGCCAGGGCGCGAGAGGCATGCAGGCATCGCCAGGGGCGCGAGGCATGTGGACGTCGCCAGGGCGCGAGAGGCATGCGGGCGTCGGCAGGGATAGACATCGGTCGTCTCCCAGAGAGAGACATCGGTCGTCTTCCAGAGAGAGACATCGGTCATCCGCCAGTATGAGACATCAGTGGATAGTCATCGCGCGAGCGGTCATCGGTGGAAGGTTATCGCGCGATGTCGAGTTTCACACAGATGAGGTGGGACCCAGGCTCTCAGCAGGAGACGTACTGCACGCGCGACACGTAGACAAAAAGGGTGGTTCAGAATAGTGACCTCAGGGTGTTAGCCTGCGCAGAAGCACGCGTAGTCGTACTGTTTAGGGAAACGTACACGCAAACTTCCCTGCAGAGTGGGTGGTGGCAGCGGCTTTTGGGGGCAAGTTGGTTTAAGATACAAAAACCCACTTCTGAGAGGAAAAAGAACGTTTTTCAGTGGTTCAAGAGTAAAAAGAGTGAGCTCACCTTCATCCTTCTCTTTTCTCTCCTTCACTCTGCGATTCAGGCCCTATCACGTTCCTGCTTGGCTATCAACGACTGCCATAGAGCACCTGGGAGGTTCTCTGCAAGTTCTACAAACCAGACGCTAAAACAGAGCCAAGGCATCCTTTAAGCTCGGTGGGTTTTGGAGCTCTTGGTGTTTTGCGCAAGTCCAGGTAAGGGAAGCTAGCTTTATTTTCAATAAAAGCCGTAGATTTGCTGTTTCTGAAGTGAAGGCGACGTGGTCGCCGGTTTTAAGCTCTATTTCGTGAGGCTCCGTTCTATGTGTTTGGGCGACGTGGTCGCCGATTTTAAACTCTATTTCACGATGCTCTGTTTTATGTGTGGGGGGCGACATGATCGCCGGTTTTAAACCCCTTTTTCATGATGCTCTGTTTTCATGAGCTTGGGCGACGTGATCGCCCGTTTTAAATACAGATTTCGAACTCTCCTGTTTTAGTGTCATTGAGACTGTTTGAGATTTAAATGTGGAATGCATGTGATATTCGAAAATCTGAACCTCTGAAATGATTGTTGCTGTGATTTGAATCATTCATTTGAGTGGTATGATGTTTTGAATGTTGTGAATGTGGGATCAAGGCATAGTATTTTCAGGAAAGGAAATACCGTGTAAGATCGTGTAGGATGTGCATTGATCGGTGATTTCTATAATGAGATATCCTGACTCTGCTGAGATAATGGAATCACATAGAGGAAGTTATTCAGTTGGTGAGAGTCGAAGGAGGTTCATATGAATGGGTGAGTCGTGTGAAAAAGAACGAGCTCGGCCTGTTATATGGATTAACCCTGTCATACTGTGAGAGTGATGAAATTGAGATCGAGATTGTGTGGATGCGCATAGCTGTGGAAACATTACAGCAGTTTAGTATGACAGGTGCAGATCTCTGAGTCTAGTCAATGCACGAGTCTTCCGGAAGTAGTGTCAAGTGTCTTGTGTGGTGAGTTAGTGGAAGTCTGACGTGAGAAATGAGAAACATTGAAATTGATAGACACTTGATGCATTATGTGAATTGAAAGACTTTGAGGAATTGTGAAATATGTGATTTCTTGATGGCTGTGTGATATGAATGAGAAAGTGATGGACTTTTGTGAATGTTTAAAAAGGCTGATCTATGTTGGTTGTCCAGTTCATAATTTAAAGTTTAAAAATATCTAGCTTACCCTTTGTATTGTTATGTGGCTGTTTTCTCTTAAAACTGTGATGATCGTGTATTTTACACGGGAGCAGATGATCTCCCAGGAAGCAGAGCTCCTTAGTGAGTGGTCGCCGGAAGGAGACCGCCTGTTTCTATCTCTTTGTGGTGATCGCCTGATTTCTGTCCTGAGAGCAGATCGGCTGTTTTGGGTCTTCTGATAGGAGATCGCCGGTTTATGTATGGAGACCGCCGGTTTCAATGTATTTGACTGTATTTTGTTTAAGTTTTGAGAAAAATTGACCGGTTATGTATTAAACTCCCTGTGAGGAGCAACTTCATTTTATATAAATACGTATGTTCACTTAAATATTATTGTTTTACCTTTATCTCATTTTATATTTATGTAAAGAAATTTGGCGGGATGTTACATTAATGGTATCAGAGCAGTTCGTCCTTAGGATGACCTGAGGGCTGTGGATCCATTGTGTTTCTTCTGCTCACAAAATTTATTGGAGTTTTAAATAACAACTATAGTGAAAGGTTTTCAAATGTTTTTGTGTTGAAATTTTGTGTGTGCTTTAGTGAATATATGCCCTAACTGAAAATCTTAGTATTAAGAATGAGAGGGTCTTGATAAAGTGGTGGGGGTGCACACTCATAACTGGATCGAGATGATTCTCAATCTTAATTCTAAAGGTTTGATGTTTAGCATATATTGAATTCGGGTGTGAATTATTTCATTTTATTGAGTGTTTTTAGTAATTGATTGAAAGTGGTTGTTTGGATTGATGGTTGTATACCAGTAGCTGTTCTGGTATTTTGCTTGAGGTTTTGAGTATTATGATTCTGTTGATGAACTCAAATTCTAAATGACTTTGAGATGTTGACCTTTGTAAGGTCTAGATGTTACCTCCTGAATGAATCGATTTCTTATCGATCTCATTCTTATAGTTGTGGGGGGGATATAGAAACCAATAGTTTCCTAATCTTCTACAGAGAAGAATGGCTCCTAGACAGCCTACCCCTCCCCAAACCTTCTGCTGAAATGGGCCAGATCGCCAGGGCCATTAGGATGATGGTGAGTGCCATCCAGCAGCAGAATACGACGATGTCTCAGAATCACCAAGCTACGCTGCAGCATTAGGAGACCGCCAGATCGGCTGCAACAGCCCCTAACGTCGGTCAGCCTCAGGAGCAGATGGGACTGACCGAGTTCATGAGGCATAACCCATCCAAGTTCAGTGGGAATGCTACCCCTGATCAGGCAGATCAGTGGGTCAGGGAGTTGGAGAAAATCTTCAGGGCGACCTCCTGCCCTGAAGATAAGAAGCTGGTATTTGCCACATATCTCCTGTCTGGAGAAGCTAAGCTCTGGTGGATGGGAACTCAGCAGATGATGGAGGCCCGAGAGGAAGTGTTGGATTGGGAGAGCTTCAGGGTGAGGTTCCTGGAGAAACACTTCCCAGACGGCGCAAGGTTTGTGAAGGAAGCTGAGTTCCTAAAGTTGGAGCAGGGGGATATGTCTGTGAACACCTATGCTGCTCGGTTTGAGTACCTCGCCCGATTCTATACCCAGGCGACCTCCGAGGCCTGGAGGTGTAGGAAGTTTGAAGAGGGACTGAAGCATGAGCTGAAGAGGACCATATCCCCGATGTGCATAAGAAAATTTCACACCTTAGTGGAGAAGGCGATGATGGTGGAGGCACTGGAGAAGAGTGATTCTCGGGTGATCAGGTCACACCCAGGGGGTTCTTTCAGTGGGAAGGCCAAGGTGTAGCACCCACAAAGCAAGCCTTATGCAGGACCTCCACCACATTGGGCAGGAGAAGTTTCGCCCCAGTTCCAGCAGCAACAAACATGGAAACCTAGATGTTTCACGTGCCAAAAGATGGGGCACATATCTAGAGATTATCCTAGCAGAAATAGGATGACTCAATCCAGTGGTTCCCAACAAATGAGGAATGAGGGCAGCAAACCTCAGGCAGCAGGGAGAATGGTTGCCATGACAGGAGCAGAGGTGCCTCAGTCAGGTAACTTGGTGGAAGGTGCTTCATGATCCTAGCTCGGTAGGGAGTGAAGAATAAAGAGGACGTAAGCAAGATACCTTGGTGAAAGATTTCATGGATGTAATTCCAGAAGAAATACCTGGATTACCTCCTAAGAGAGAGATGGAACTCTCTATTGTTTTGGTACCTGGAGCGGGACCAGTGTCAATGGCTCCAGCTGAGTTGATGGAATTAAAGAAGCAAGTGTAAGTCAGATTTAGTTGTACCAAGGTTTAGTTTCAGCTACATATAAGTTATGGAGAGTAAATAAGCTGTATGTTGAAGGTTTAAAGACCTAAGCATGTGTATCCATGGGAAGTACCAGAGTTAAGTTCCAAGATGAAAGTAGGAATTTTCTTTACTCTGGAGCTTGGAAGGTGTTAGTGTCAGTAACACAACATAAGATGGCTCTAGCTGGACACAAGGCTTAAAATGGAAATTTGAGATTTGGTAGAGAATAAGTTTACAAGATGATTATATCATCTTGAGATGTATCAATGATTTTGGGAAAGAGGAAAGATGAAATATCTTAATTGTGTTTAAAGTTACAGTTAGGCAAAGAAAATTGTTGAAAAGCAACAGGCGGAGAAATTGCTTGGATGAGAGAGAAAGTCTCACGTGGGATGGATGTTGTTTAATTGATTTGGATTTGAAAGCAGTATGTTATTCGAAATTTGGACACTAGTTTATGTTGAGTATGTAGGAGATGAATTGGATGTTATTCCAGAAAAGGGATTAGTGATCTGTCAATCACGTTTCCAAAGGTTAAGCTCAACGAAAGATAGTGTTTCCAAAGTTCAGCCGAGTTGATTAAATTGAAGAAAATAAGTGGAAGAGTTGTTAGAGACGCAGTTAGTCAAGCCCAATATATCTCCTTGGAGTTTCCAGCGTTGTTGGTTAAAAAGGAAGAGGAAGGACCTCAACTGTGTAGGGACTACAGGAAGTTGAATAAGTTGACCATCCAGGGCAACTATCCTCTACCCGTAATTGATGATTTGAGGGATCAGTTAGATGGAACTTCAGTGTTCTCAAAGTTTTATCTGAAATCTGGATAAAACCAGATTTTGCTAAGACAGAAGATGTGCAGAAGACAAGCCTTTTGAGGTTTAGTATGATGCCTCACATCAAAGTTCGAATTGTGTCTGAATACAAGAGAAGACAGGAGTTGCATATGTTCAATGCAACTCAAATTTCATGAGAGAAATTATTCTACTTATGATTTAGAATCGGCAGTGGTAGTATTGTTATGGAGATTTGAAGACAGTAATTGTATGAAGCTTTGTATGGGAGGAAATGCAGAATTCCCTTATTGTTGGAACCAGGAGGGCGAACCAGTTTTGATTGAACAATTAGAGGATCCTAGTCTGAAACGTATTGTGGAATTGCTAGGCACCGATCAGGCTAAAGGCTTTGTAACGGGTAAAGATGGAATATTGAGATTAATGGCAGAATTTGCATACCAGCAGATGGAGAATGGAATTTGATGAAGTATTGGAGTAGTAAGAGTTGGTTCAACAGACAACCGAGAAGGTGAAACTGATACAGGGCAGAATGAAAGCTCCTCAAAGTCGACAGATGTCCTCGGCAGATCAGAGGAGAAGACCTTTGGAGTTTGCTGCTGGGGATCATGTCTTTATGAGGGGAACACCAGCCAAGGGTGTAGGACGAGCTATCAGATCAAAGAAGCTGTCCCCTAAGTTGGTTGGGCCATATCAGATCCTAAGGAGGATCGGTCCAGTGGCTTATGAAATCGCCCTACCTCCCCAATTAGCAAATCTGCATAATGTCTTTCACGTGTCACAGTTAAGGAAGTATCTTGCAGACCCTAGTCACGTGTTGGAAGTAGACGATGTGCAGATCAGGGATGACTTGTTGTTGGAGCGAAACCAGTCAGGATTGATGATCAGCAGAGTAAGCAGCTCAGAGGTAAGACCATCAACATGGTGAAGGTGGTGTGGGATGGCAGATCGGGTGATTCAACTTGGGAGTTAGAAGAACCCATGAGAGAAGCCTATCCATACCTCTTTTCCTTGTAATTCAATTTTCGAGGACGAAAATTTTGCTTGTTGGGGAGAATGTAAGGACCTGTAAAATTATATTGGAATAAAAGGGTATATTTTAAATGAATTCTAAGTATGTTTTTATTTAAAATAAAAAGGAAGGAAAGTGTAGCTTAGAAGACTATAAGAATTCCTGGTTAGTACATAATCGCCGGTCGCCTACCACACATGATCGCCAGGGCGCGAGAGGCATGCAGGCATCGCCAGGGCGCGAGAGGCATGCAGGCATCGCCAGGGGTGCGAGGCATGTGGACGTCGCCAGGGCGCGAGAGGCATGCGGGTGTCGGCAGGGATAGACATCGGTCGTCTCCCAGAGAGAGACATCGGTCGTCTTCCAGAGAGAGACATCGGTCGTCCGCCAGTATGAGACATCAGTGGATAGTCATCGCGCGAGCGGTCATCGGTGGAAGGTTATCGCGCGATGTCGAGTTTCACACAGATGAGGTGGGACCCAGGCTCTCAGCAGGAGACGTACTGCACACGCGACACGTAGACAAAAAGGGTGCTTCAGAATAGTGACCTCAGGGTGTTAGCTTGCGCAGAAGCACGCGTAGTCGTACTGTTTAGGGAAACGTACACGCAAACTTCCCTGCAGAGTGGGTGGTGGCAGCGGCTTTTGGGGGCAAGTTGGTTTAAGATACAAAAACCCACTTCTGAGAGGAAAAAGAACGTTTTTCAGTGGTTCAAGAGTAAAAAGAGTGAGCTCACCTTCATCCTTCTCTTTTCTCTCCTTCACTCTGCGATCAGGCCCTATCACGTTCTTGCTTGGCTATCGACGACTGCCATAGAGCACCTGGGAGGTTCTCTGCAAGTTCTACAAACCAGACGCTAAAACAGAGCCAAGGCATCCTTTAAGCTCGGTGGGTTTTGGAGCTCTTGGTGTTTTGCGCAAGTCCAGGTAAGGGAAGCTAGCTTTATTTTCAATAAAAGCCGTAGATTTGCTGTTTCTGAAGTGAAGGCGACGTGGTCGCCGGTTTTAAGCTCTATTTCGTGAGGCTCCGTTCTATGTGTTTGGGCGACGTGGTCGCCGATTTTAAACTCTATTTCACGATGCTCTGTTTTATGTGTGGGGGGCGACGTGATCGCCCGTTTTAAATACAGATTTCGAACTCCCCTGTTTTAGTGTCATTGAGACTGTTTGAGATTTAAATGTGGAATGCATGTGATATTCGAAAATCTGAACCTTTGAAATGATTGTTGCTGTGATTTGAATCATTCATTTGAGTGGTATGATGTTTTGAATGTTGTGAATGTGGGATCAAGGCATAGTATTTTCAGGAAAGGAAATACCGTGTAAGATCGTGTAGGATGTGCATTGATCGGTGATTTCTATAATGAGATATCCTGACTCTGCTGAGATAATGGAATCACATAGAGGAAGTTATTCAGTTGGTGAGAGTCGAAGGAGGTTCATATGAATGGGTGAGTCGTGTGAAAAAGAACGAGCTCGGCCTGTTATATGGATTAACCCTGTCATACTGTGAGAGTTATGAAATTGAGATCGAGATTGTGTGGATGCGCATAGCTGTGGAAACATTACAGCAGTTTAGTATGACAGGTGCAGATCTCTGAGTCTAGTCAATGCACGAGTCTTCCGGAAGTAGTGTCAAGTGTCTTGTGTGGTGAGTCAGTGGAAGTCTGACGTGAGAAATGAGAAACATTGAAATTGATAGACACTTGATGCATTATGTGAATTGAAAGACTTTGAGGAATTGTAAAATATGTGATTTCTTGATGGCTGTGTGATATGAATGAGAAAGTGATGGACTTTTGTGAATGTTTAAAAAGGCTGATCTATGTTGGTTGTCCAGTTCATAATTTAAAGTTTAAAAATATCTAGCTTACCCTTTGTATTGTTATGTGGCTATTTTCTCTTAAAACTGTGATGATCGTGTATTTTACACGGGAGCAGATGATCTCCCAGGAAGCAGAGCTCCTTAGTGAGTGGTCGCCGGAAGGAGACCGCCTGTTTCTATCTCTTTGTGGTGATCGCCTGATTTCTGTCCTGATAGCAGATCGGCTGTTTTGGGTCTTCTGATAGGAGATCGTCGGTTTATGTATGGAGACTACCGGTTTCAATGTATTTGACTGTATTTTGTTTAAGTTTTGAGAAAAATTGACCGGTTATGTATTAAACTCCCTGTGAGGAGCAACTTCATTTTATATAAATACGTATGTTCACTTAAATATTATTGTTTTACCTTTATCTCATTTTATATTTATGTAAAGAAATTTGGCGGGATGTTACAGATAAGCTGGGACCCAGGCTTCCACCGAAGGCGTTTTGCAGGCACGACACGTAGACAGTAAGGGCCCCAAGAGCAGTTGGCAACAGAGAGTAAGTAGGGCAGGTGGCTCTAGAGTTTTGGGCATACAAAGGTGTCCACGTGGCCATCCTGTCAGAGGAAACTTGCACGCAAGAGTTTTCCATCAGAGTGGGTGGTGGCAGCAGCATTCTTGGGCAAGGTGGTTTATTTTCAAAATCCACTTCTGATAGGCAATGTTCGAACGCTGTTTGGGTAGAGAGAAATCGAGTATGTTGAGTTTTGGTTCCCTGTTTCCTTTCTCCCCTTCTCTCCACATTCGGGCATCTTCGCTACCAGTTGACGTTTCCGACACCATCAAGCACCCGTTTAACGATCGGCAACTGCCCCTGGGCTCCGGGCAAGTATCTCTGCAAGTTTCCGATAAAAGCCTTAAAACAGAGTAAGTTCGTCGTGCTCTGTTTTTGAAGTCGCTTCTGAACTTGAGAGAGTTGCCTCTGCATAAGCTTTGCGTGCGACTCTTTTGGCTTCAGAGTTAGTCTCTGTTAACTCAGAATATGAGTGTTATAGTTCGTTTTGTGATCGGGACTCTATGGTGCAGGTTAAGGCATCCTTGAGTTCTCGGTGGGTTTGGAGCTCTTAGTGAGATCGGCTCAAGTCCAGGTAAGGGAAGCTAGCATTTTTTTTTAATAAAAACCTTAGGCTAGTAGATTTTGAAGTTGGGGTGACGTGGTCACCAGTTTTAAATTCTATTTCACAATCCCCTGTTTTTGTGTGAATCGGTATTTGTTGATATTGAAATGTGGTTTTTTTTAAATATAGTGGATGCTGTGAACTGTGTATGATTTTCGAAATTATCAACCTTGGTATGATTTGATTGAGATATGTTTGGATTGTTAGAAAAGGTTTAAAGTATGTTATGGTTGCCTTGTTCATTTACGTGTTGGATGATATACTGGAATGATGTGAAAGAGTGATCAAAGCATAGTATTTTCAGGAAAGAAAATACCGTGTGGAGATTTGTTTAGAATGTGCATTGACTAAGGATTTGTAATAAGGAGATATCCTGACTCTCCTGAGATAATGGAATCATATAGATGAAGTTATTCAGGTGGTGAGAGTCGAAGGAGGTTCAAATGTATGGGTAAGTCGTTTGAAAGATAATTGACTTGACCTGTTATATGGATTAACCCTGTCATACTAGGATAATGATGATATTGAGATTATTTATGCGCATAGCTGTGTGGATTCACAGTGACCCTGTGTGGATTCACAGTGGTGTAGTATGACAGGTGCAGATCTCTGAGTTTGAGTCAATGCACGAGTCTTCCGGAAGTAGAGTCAAGTGTCTATGTGTTATGAGTCAGTGGAAAGTCTGACATGAGAAATCTGAATAAAGAGAAATTTTGATAGACACTTGATGGTTATGTGGAATGAATGACACTTGATGAAATTGTGAAATGTGTGAAAAATGATGGGTTATGTTGATATAAAGTTTCATATTTAATTTTTTTTTTTTTACAGCTAGCTTACCCCTGCGTTTTGTTTTGTGGTTGTTTTTCCTTAAATCTGTGATGATCGTGTATAATTTACACGGGAGCAGACAAGGTGGCAAGTGATAGAGCTCCCCAGTGAGTTATTGGAGGAAGGGATGGAATAGTTTGAATGCTGTATTTTCGTTCTTTTTGAAAACTATTTGATGAATCTGTATTAAAATCCCCTAGAGAAGGGATCTTCTTTTGAGATACAATGTATGGGATGGATGTATTTTATTATATATACATATGTTAATTTTGATATTATTGTTTTACGTTTATTTTATTATATAAATATGAAAAAAATTTGAGGGGCGTTACAAGTGGTGAAACAAACTTATGTTCATTGACTTTTCGAAATTTGGGTGGAATGGTTCTAGTTACATGTAATGTTTGTAGAGAATTTGTAGGATCAAAGGGAATTTGGTGTGAAAAACTTCTTATAAGGTGTAAACCTTTAGAAGGATTTTGAAAAATTTTCCCAACTTTCTCTAACAAATGTTGCATGTAATTAGAGTTATGAATAGATAAACAAGAGAAGGAAGGAAAGGACCATCGTGAACTGGCAATTTTTTTTTTTTTTTGGATGGATCAACATTACGGATTTCACCACGTTTAGTGAGGTGATGAGCCCCTTTTTGTTATTTTCGTTACTTTTTTTTTTCATTTTTGCTTTGTTATATTTTTATTTGGTCTTTATTTACCATCATGGTTCTTTCAGTTGCATAGTTGGCAGCTATGTGCCCAAAACCTAAATATTTAAAACATTTTGTATTGGAGGTTTTGGTGGGTGACTTAGGGATAGATGTAGAAGGGTTGTCTTTAGAAACTTTTTGGTGAGAAATGGTTTCTTTTGAAAAATTGGAAGGATAAGTTTTTATAGAAATTTTGTTTTTATCCTTCCATGAAGATTTGTGGAAGTCATCATTATGAGTATTTTTGAAAGTTGTTTTCTTCAAAAGTTGTGATTCCACCTTGATGGCTAGGTGAACCACTTTCTCTAAAGAAGAGTACTCATATAATTCTACAATATCTTGAATTTCTCTCGTCAAACCACTCACAAACCTAGCTATCTTTAACTCTTCACTATTATGCATATTAATTTTAGTCAAAGTTGTTTCTAAGTCCTTAAAGTATTCATCTACCGTCCTATGTCTTTGATGAACCCGTTGTAACTTCAACAAGAGTTCCTTCCTATAATGAGGAGGAACAAACCGCGCGCATATGCATAAATTTAAATCACTCTAGGAGACCATGACTGGCCTCTTGTTTAGCCCAATGTCTATTACAGTTTGATGTCACCATTGAATGGCATAGTCTAAAAATTCTAGGGAAGCTGACCTAACCTTTTGGTCCTCTTCGACCTCATACAATTTAAAGATTTGTTCTGCTTTAACTTCCCATTCTAAATACAAATTAGGGTCATTTTCCCCACTAAAACTAGGTAACTTTACAAAATGAAAAGAATTCTTTGGTTGATGTTGGTGTTGATGGCGCCTTTCTTCAAAATTGTGCACTCTCCAATCTTGGTCTTCTGCTTGACTCCCATAGTGCCCATGAACCCTTGTAGTGTGCCTAGGTTCTCGCCTCCTTTCTCTAATTAATCTCTTTTGAGTCTCTTCAAGCCGGTGCATTCTTTCTACTAGTTGTTTCATTTCTTCGTCTGCATGGACCAAGCTTCTCTTGGCATCCTCAAGCTCTCCCAAAAGACGTGTCTTTTGAGCAGATTGTAGTTTTGAAGATTCACCTTAAAATAAATGATACATGATATTGCACAAAAGAGAGCAAACAATTAGTGAAAATAACAATTAATGCACTCACTCACGTGTATCACTCGACTCTTTAGTAAAGGAGGGAAAAAAAGTTTACATCACTCAAGAAGATTTGCACTCAAAAGGTCTACACTTGATAGCAACACCTCAAGTGAAAGATGACAAAGCTTTTACACTTGCTCACCAAAGAGCTCTCAACAAAACTTAAGAAAAAAGGGAAAGACAAGCAAGAAAAGCTTAAAGAAAGAAAGCTAAACAAAAATGAAATTAAGATGATGACAAAACTTTGAACAAGACAAACAAGAAAAGCACGAAAAAAGACTCAAAGAAACTTACTTAAACTTTAATTATGAAGATTTGAAAGTTCTTAGAAATTGAGAAAGCAAGTGGAATTAAACTCCACAATTATGAAAACAATTTGTCATATACTTAAAACCCCTTTTTGTAATTGAAATTTGGAAAGTGAATTTAATAAAAAATTTGTGTGGTTTTTTTTTTTTCTGTCCTGATTTTCTGGTGGATTCAAATTTTCAGATGCTTTTGTTCATGCAATTTGAATTAACTTTTCAAATTTTCGAAAAAGATAGGATATTAGGATTCAATTCATATGAACACTTGTATTCTATGTTTGGAATTAAATTAACTGTTACTCAAATAACTTCTAATTTGGTTTTAGTTCTTCACAATTAAAATTAAAATAAGCAGAATAGATGTAAGAATCCTAGAACACTAAGAACATCAGAGACAAGCAAAAGTGGTACGAAAAAAATTGACACAAAATGAAATTCAAAAGGCGAAATTTAAAGTGCTTAATGAATAAAAAGGCGAAAATTGTAAATGATAAGAATTTAAAGGTGGAATTTAAGTTGCTTGAATATAAAAGTGAGAATTTAAAATGTGTAGAAAATTTAAAGCTAGAATATCAACTCAACAATATAAGCACAAATAGAACCTTACTCTGATTACCATATGATGTGAGTTGATTTTAGATTGTACATTTTAAAGGTTTCACTTTTGTTATGATTTTTGGATTTAGCAATTTAAGGTGAGACCCTTAAGAAGATCCCCACTGGACAGGAACTTAACAAAGTAGTTAAGTGTGAAGGTTCACTTCAGAAGGACAAAGAGAAAAAACATAGATATATGGTGTGAATGATGCAAAGAAGGGGCGAAAATTAAAGATAACAAGATGAAGATGATAATATAATTGACCAAAAATGATGAAGGTAAGAGAAAGAAGATAAGATAGAAGATGGCGCAAGAGGAAACAAAAGGAATTAAAAGTAAAAAGATGAAGAGACAGAGAAGACTTATGGAATGGAAGAGGTCACGCCACTTGGAGCAGATGAACTCCAAGATGAGTGGTGCAAGAGCCGCCACTTGAGATATCACTCACTTAAGATAAGACCCAGATAAAAACTGAGAGTACTCAGACTCACAAATTCACTCAGGCAGAGTTTTCTTTCTATTCAAATTCAATGTGTGAAGTACATGGAAGGTGGCACCCTTTATATAGGAAGGAGTGACTTGGAGAACAAGATAGACGGGTAGGGGTGTCATTTGTGAGGAGCCTTCTAGAAGGTAGGTCAAAGAAACCCTAAACCTATAAGCACTTGTCATGAAAGGTGGGCTTGGCACAAGCCCAAATTACTAAGCACACCCTACTCAAATTACTAAGCACACCCTACTCAAATTACTAAGCACACCCTAATCAAATTACTAAGCACACCCTACTTAAATTACTATGCACACCCTACTTCTTCTATTTGGAACCCTAGAGTGAGCCCAATTTATTTACATAATTTCTCTTGTGGGAAGACAAAAAGGAAGAACTTCTGATATTCTGGTTTATATCTGGTTCTTCTTCTGTTGATGCTCTCTTGAGGTTTGGTGGGGCTTGGCTTTGTATACTAAGGTGACTGATCTTTTTGTGAAATGCTTGATGTGTCCTTAGTCATCTACTAGTTGCTATGGTTTGTATCACCTCTCAGTATGCTATATCCAGTGTATGAGCTAATTAATAAAAACAAACTTGTTTGGAGACGTTTGTTGATAATGTAATTACATGTCTACTAGTTGCTTGAAATATGTCAGTGGCTTCTTATGCAATAAGTAGAACCATGCAACAGTGTTATGAATTAATTGTTGATCAAGAGTGATCAAGAGCTTTGAAGAATCCAAATCCAAGGTGTTTGATGGAAGTCTATGTTGCTGTTGTGTATGGGTGGGAAATGGGGTAGATTTTATGTAATCCACTCCTTGTCTGAATCCAAAACAAGTTTGATTTGAAAACCTTTTTAAAATATAATGTTTTTAAACTAAGTGAAAAACAACCTGTTGTTTTGTCGAATCAACCGTTGTTTTGTACTTAGAAGGTTTTGACAAAAAGGTTGAAAACTGTTTGGCTTGGTTGACTAAGCTGTCAAAGCCAAAACAATCGATTGTCTCGATAAAACAATCGATTGTTTGTTTGAAAATCCTAACAACTGTGTTTTTGAATTGAATCTTTATTAAATGATTTCTAACTGAATGCGCTCATGTTTTAAATGCTTTTGACCACTTTGTTGGTCTATATAAAGTTGGTTAGACGCTCCTAAAAAGTAAGAAACAGTTTTGAGAGATCTAAGTGCAAATTTGGTTAAGAGTTTTCAAGATTCACTCAAACTTTGGATTTTCAAGTGTGTGCAATAGGACTGGGGTGTAAATCTGATCTTTAAGCTTTGTAATACCCAGGTGTATTCTATTCTCTTCGTTCTTGAGTACTGTATTTCTGTAATTGGTTGTAAGTGCAGAATCAGAGGGGTTCTGAATTCTGTGGTGTGGTTTGCCAAAGGTAGTGTGTTTCTTGAGGGGTTCAAGGTCACTACTTTGGTGTGTGGTGTGTGTAATTTGTGATTGATTGCATAGTGGAACCCAGTGGTTTTCTGGGAATTGGATGTAGCCCTTGTGAGTAGGGTGAACCAGTATAAAACTGTTGGTGTGCTTTTCTCTCATCCCTAACTCCTTTAATTGTTGTTTTAAGTTGTTTTAAATATTTGTGGATATAAACAACCGATTTTTTTTCTGTATTTCACTTAAAATAGAATATATTCTTGGCTAACTTGATTTCTTTATCTGTAATTTTGCACTAAGTTTCATTGTACCTTCAAAGTTTACGAAAATCTTTCTTAAATAATTCACCCCCCTCTTGTTTAAGGCCATATATTCTAACATTAAGGATATCGCAAGTAACTGTTAGTGACACCTGCATCATCCATGAAAATAATTAGTAAAACTTTAAAGGATGAAATACTAATAATTGGTGACTCAAAAATTGTACTTAATTAATCATGAATAAGGGGGGGAAAATATATCTATTCAAATGCCAATAGTGCCTGAAGGATCCATAAATTATGAACTCAAGTCAGGAATAATAAATTTGTTACCTAAATTTAATGGCTTGATTGGAGAAGATCCTCATAAATATCTTATAGAATTTCATGTTGTATGCTCAACCATGAGACCGGTTTGTGTCTCTAAAGATATAAAGATGAAGTTATTTCCACTTCCATTGAATGACATAGCAAAAGATTGGTTAAATTTACAGACCACCCCAATTACCACTTGGAATGAAATGAAGCGAAAAATCTTAGAAAAATTATTTCCAACCATAAGAACAACATCTATTAGGAAAGAGATAAGTGGAATAAGATAGTTAAATGGGGAAAGTTTGTATGAATATTGGGAAAGGTTCAATAAAATGTGTGCCACATGTCCCAATCATCAAATTAATGAAAAATTGTTGACTCAGTATTTTTATGAAGGTCTTATGCCAATTGAACCTAGTATGATTGATGCAGCTAGTGGAGGAGAATTAGTAGACAAAACTCTAATAGCAGCTAAATATCTGATTTCTAACATGGTTAAGAGTTCGTAACAATTCAATACCAGGAATGCTAGTATCATTAGTGCACAAGTTAACTTCGGGTTGTATTTAAAGAACAGAAGCAAAAGGATTAGACGATCGAATTACTAATTTAACTGAAATAGTGAAAAAAGTGATGTTGGGTCAACAATGAAACATGGTGCAAAAGAGTTGTTCTATATGTGCTTTAGTAGAACATTTTGTTCTCAATTACAATAGTCAGCCAATCCTTCCATGGAGTTAGTGGTAGGAACTTTTCAAGAAAAAACATACCAGCAGTATAACCTTTATTTGAATACATACAACCCATGGTGGAGAGGCCATCCTAATATGAAATATGGACCATCTTCATCTCAGCCCAGGAAGAATCAGTACACATAACATTAAGCGAACTTTCAACCCCCTTCAAATGCTCAATAGAAATATTTACCACCTCAACAAAGGAAGTTCTAATAGATTCAACCAAATCACAAACAATAATAGATATAGAAAAATTGTTTGGAAGAGATAGTGAAATAGAAAAATTTGTAGATCCATCAATGCAATAAACAATTCTAGCAATTCTAACAAGAGAATAGACAATTTCATCAACACATATTTGCCACAGTGAACGATTTGAGGACTCGGGTAGGGCATATAACATCTACAGTAAATGAAATGAAGCAGCAAAATTCTGGTGTTATAACTTCTCAATGACTGATGAATCCAAGGAGTAATGTGAGTACTATAACCCTTAGAAGCGGCAAGGAATTAACTAAGAATATAGAGAAGATTTCAGTTGATGAGATGGTTTCTACTAATCAGACGATCCCGCTGGAGCAGCCAATGCAGAAAGTCCCTTTACCATTTCCTTCAAGAGCTGTAGTAGCATGAAAAAAATCCAAAAGTTGATAAAGAGTTGTTGGAAATGTTCCAAAAGGTTGAAATTAATGTACCACTGTTGGATGCTATAAAATCGATTCCGAAATATGCAATTTTTTTTAATGAACTTTGCACATATAAAAGGAATTTGAAAAAGGAAAATGTTCAGATGTCTCATCTTTATCTAAATCTAGAATACCCCAAAAATGTGAAGATCCAGGTACTTTAACTATACCATACACTACTAGAGAGTTAACTGTTGCAAATGCTTTATTGGATCTTAGAGCATCTATAAGTGTAATGCCATCAACAATTTATAAAGCACTTAAATAGGGAGATTTAAAACCTACCAATGTGATAGTACAACTTACAAATAAAAACATTTTTCAACCTCTAAGTGTGCCTGAAGATGTCTTGGTGAAGGTTAACCAGTTGGTTTTTCCAGTTGACTTTTACATTTTGGACATGCAAGAAGAAAGCTCCATACACAGGTCAACATTGATTCTAGGAAGACTATTCTTGATGACTGTTAGGACAAAGATCGATGTTTACAGAGGCACATTATCTTTAGAATTTGGGGATGCATTACTTCAATTCAATATATTAAATGCAATGAAACATCCAATGGAAGATCGTTCCATGTTTGGTTTGTGATATCTTTAATTGTACATAAGTAGAAGTAGAAAATGATATTTTTAGTCCTTTTGCTTGAAAACAATATTGACTATGATGGAATTGATTGTACTCATGATGATGATTCATGTCATATGTATGGAAATTAATATCGTTGTAAATATTAATCCTCTCATTACAGGTATAAACCAAGCGTCTGACCTATCACCGTTGTGCTAGATTACCCTAAGATTGGGTGATAGCGGCGCAAGGGTATTCCAGTAAACCCTAAATATGGCTAGTAGCGCAGCGAACCCTAATTAGGGCTAGCGGCACAGTAAACCCTAGACTATATAAGGGACAGTAAGATACTTCACAAAGGTACGTAGTTTCTAGATCTAAACACAGAGAGAAACTCAATACACTTGGTGTTCCTTGCCTTACACTGACTTGAGCGTCGGAGTGCAAACGGCCTCTAGGGCGCCCCCTTTCTCTTTTGCAGGTGCAGATTGCTTCGAAAGAACCAAGCACATATCAACGTGAGGAAAGAGGCGTGTGAGTGTCGTGAGTCAATCGACAGGCGGGTCAACCGGCAAGAACATTTGGCGCCCACCGTGGGGCTCGAACCCACGACCACAAGGTTAAGAGCCTTAAAACCAGCCTCACGCTGTGCCCTCCACTCTAAGAGCCAAGAGACCTTAGCCTTCACTAAACTCCCCAGACTTAACTCTCAACTTGGAGTGGGTAGGCCAGCATATTGTAAACACAGCCCAACCCAACAAGTCTCAGTGTTGTTGCCCACATTGTCGCCGAAGGAGAGCTCAGCGAGAAGCGAGAAAGCGCAATCTCGTTAAGGCCCCGAGCGCCTAGTCGGCCTCAACCGCTGCGGGTGCATGAGGCGACCACGAAGAAGAAAGCTCAAGGGAAACAGAAGCCCTACGAGCCCCGAAAACCACAACCTAGGGTGCGAAGCAAAGATGACATGCCCCCTAGGCATGAATTTGTGGTGGAGTTGAAGGAACTGATTGCCATTCCTAACGTGGCAGAAAGGTTGAAGTTGCCCCCAAAGAGTGACAAGAGATTGGGGCCCAACAAAAATGCATGGTGCGAATTCCATCAGGCTTTTGGGCACCCCGTTCGAAATTGCCTGGCCCTAGCTCACCAATTGGACGAGTTGGTGAAGAGTGGGTTTTTGAATGACTACCTGAAGGAGGCATCGGAAGGTGAGACGGTTGTTGCACCAAGGGCAGACCAGGGGCACGAAGTGCCCATACATGGTGAGATCCACACTATATCAGGTGGGTTCTCAGGAGGAGGGTGCACTTCTTCGCAACGTAAGAAGTACGCACGTTCAGTGATGGCAGTGGAGGCCTGCGAGGAAGATCACTTTCCGGACATCGACCTCGTCTTCACGAAGGCTGATCGCCGAGATGTTGTCCCCCATGATAACGATCCGATGGTCATTTCAGTAGTCACTGCCGCACGTAAGGTGCACCGGGTATTGGTCGATCAGGGAAGCTCGGCCGATGTGATGTTCTGGTCGACTTTCAACAAGCTACAGTTGTCTCCTGATCAGCTGCGACCCTACGTTGGCTGTTTGTATGGGTTCGCAGGAGACCAAGTAGAAGTGCGGGGATACATAGAGTTGAGGACCACGTTCACTGATGGAATAGCATCCCGCACAGAGAACATCAGGTACCTTGTGGTGAACGCTCCCTCTGCCTACAACATACTTTTGGGCAGACCGGCTCTGAACCGGCTAGGGGCCGTGGTGTCCACAAGGCACATGAAGATGAAGTTGCCATCGATGGAGGGGATGGTGGTAACCATCAAGTCAGATCAAAAAGAGGCTAAAAGATGCTATGAGAATAGCCTCAAGACAAAGAGGGGAGTCTGCATGGTGACCACCTCACCACCGGGAGGAGGTATCAATGAAGCAGATATGCCCCGAGGTGACGTCGGGGTCACCCGAGCAGAGGTCGCCCGAGCGAGGCGACCAGAACCGGCAGAGGAGGTCGTGGAGAAGGAGATCGGGGGGAAGATTTTCAAGTTGGGTAAGTCCCTGTCTCAGGAGACCCAAGATCAGGTAGCGGGGGTTATAGGAAAGCATCTTGACGCTTTCCCTTGGTCTCCCTCAGACATGCCAGGTATTGATCCCGATTTTCTATGCCATCGCCTAGCACTGAATCCCCAAGCCAGACCGGTCCGCCAGAGGAGAAGGAAGTTCAATGATGAACGAAGGCAGGTAGTCAGGGAGGAAACACAAAAGTTGCTAAAAGCAGGTCACATACGGGAAATACAATACCCTGAGTGGCTTGCGAACGTCGTCCTGGTAAAAAAGGCCAACGAGAAATGGAGGATGTGTGTGGATTTTACAGATCTTAACAAGGCTTGTCCAAAAGATTCCTATCCTCTGCCCAACATAGATGCGCTAGTAGACAGTGCCTCGGGCTGCAAGTTACTCAGTTTCTTGGACGCTTTCTCCGGGTACAATCAGATCAAGATGCACCCGATGGATGAGAACAAGACTGCGTTCATGACAGAGCTATCTTGTTACTGCTACACAATCATGCCGTTTGGCCTGAAGAACGCGGGTGCCACATATCAGAGGCTGATGGACAAGGTCCTCGCCCCCATGCTGGGACGCAATGTGCAGGCATATGTAGATGACATGGTAGTGACGTCCCAGGCACGAGATCAGCATGTTGACGACTTGGAGGAGCTGTTCAGTACAATAGCGAAGTACAGGCTGAAGTTGAATCCAGAAAAGTGTGTCTTTGGGGTGGAGGCAGGTAAGTTCCTTGGGTTTTTGCTCACGGAAAGAGGGATAGAGGCCAACCCAGACAAGTGTGCAGCGATCATAGCCATGAGGAGCCCGACGTCGGTCAAAGAAGTGCAACAGTTGAGGGGACGAATGGCTGCACTCTCCCGGTTCGTGTCAGCCGGAGGGGACAAGGGCCACCCTTATTTCCAATGCCTAAGGAGGAATAGCAGATTCACCTGGACTGAAGAATGTGAGCAGGCCTTCCTTAGGCTCAAAGAATATTTGGCCAGCCCACCAGTCTTGTGCAAGCCTCAGCTTGGCACACCCCTGCGTCTGTACTTTGCAGTTACAGATAGGGCGGTGAGTTCTGTCTTGGTTCAAGAACAGCAACAGAGCCAGAAGCCCATTTATTTTGTCAGCAAAGTGTTGCAGGGACCCGAGACGAGATACCAAGCCTTAGAGAAGGCAGCATTAGCAGTGGTGTTTTCAGCCAGGAGACTTCGCCACTATTTCCAGAGCTTCACAGTGGTGGTGATGACAGATCTGCCGATATGTAAGGTCCTACAGAAGCCCGATGTGGCAGGAAGAATGGTGCGTTGGGCAGTTGAGTTGTCAGAATTCGACATCCAGTATGAACCCAGGGGCCCGATCAAGGGACAGGTCTACGCTGACTTTGTGGCCGAGATGTCTTCAACCGAGGCCCAGCAGGAAGGACCCAATTTCAAATGGGTGTTGTCAGTAGATGGGTCCTCGAATCAGCAAGGCAGCGGAGCGGGGGTGATCTTGGAAGGACCCAAGGGGTTGTTAATAGAGCAGGCCCTGCGATTCGCTTTCAAAGACAGCAATAACCAGGCGGAGTATGAAGCTTTGATCGCTGGGATGTTGTTGGCAAAGGAGATGGGAGCGCAGAGCCTTATGGCCAAGAGTGACTCATTGTTGGTCACCGGTCAAGTGGCAGGAGAATACCAGGCCAAAGACCCCCAGATGGCCTCTTACTTGGAGTATGTCCAGAGATTGAAGGGTTCATTTGAAATATTTGAACTAGTACATGTGCCCAGGGAGCAGAATGCCAGAGCTAACTTGTTGACCAAACTCGCCAGCTCAGGCAAGGGGGGCAGACAGAGGACGGTCATCCAGGAGACCCTGAGGGCACCTCGTACTTATACAGCTAATAACTTGGTGGGAGTCCATCAGATCATCCAGTCAGATGGTGTGAAGAGGAGTCATCGCTCGTTGACTCAAGAAACTTTGAAGAAACCACGAGTCAACGCATGCATGCGAATAGGGGTAGAAGCGCCACAGATCTGCCTACTACAAAATGGTGAGACATGGATGACGCCCTATAAGCGTTACATAGCGGATGGAATGCTCCCAGCAGAGCCGGAGGAGGCAAAGAAGATAAAGAAAAACTCATCCAAGTACACGCTCATTGAAGGCGAGTTGTACAGACATGGGTTTACTCACCCCATCTTAGTCTGCGTACATGGCGAGCAGTGTGTGAGGATAATGGCAGAGCTCCATGAAGGTATCTGTGGTAGTCACATCGGAGGCCGAGCTCTGACCTCTAAGGCCATCCGAGCAGGGTACTACTGGCCGACAATGAGGGAAGATTGCACTAGGTATGCGCAGCAATGCAAGCAATGCCAGTTGCATGCTGATTGGCCTAAGGCACCACCAGAAGAGCTCAGGTCGATATACAGCCCTTGGCCGTTTCACACATGGGGAATCGACATCTTGGGGCCTTTCCCTTTGGCGATACGGCAGATGAAGTACCTCGTGGTCGCCATAGAATATTTCACGAAGTGGATTGAAGCTGAGCCGGTAGCACAGATTACAGCACAGAAGATCCAACACTTCGTGTGGAAGAATATAGTCTGCCGCTTCGGGGTACCCAAACGCTTGGTGTCTGACAATGGCACGCAGTTTGCAAGCCAGCAGTTGGGGAAGCTATGTACAGAGCTGGGGATCAAGCAAGTTTTTGCGTCAGTCGAGCACCCACAGACAAATGGGCAGGTCGAGTCGGCTAACCGAGTCCTCCTCAGAGGGCTGAAGAGAAGGTTGGAGAAAGCAAAGGGAAGGTGGCCCGAGGAGGTTCCCAGAATAGTATGGGCCTACCATACTACTCCCCAGTCCACTACCAAGGAAACTCCCTTTAGTTTGGTATATGGTTCGGATGCCATGATCCCTGTGGAGATCCAGGAGAACTTTGTGGCTGAGGAGTCCAATGAAGAGAGGAAGGTGAACCTTGATCTCTTGGATGAAGCTAGGGAAGAAGCGGGAATCAAAGCTGAGGCGCTGAAGAGGAGAGTCGAGCTCAAACACACTTCAAAGTTGAGAGCTCGGCAATTCCAGGTGGCAGACCTCGTCATGCGCAAGGCGTCTCCATACCAGATAGAGAACAAGCTATCCCCTAAGTGGACTGGTCCTTTCAGAGTGACAGAGGCCCTAGGGAATGGAGCATATAGGCTTGAGACTTTAGAAGGAGGTCCGATTCCTCGAACATGGAATGCGACCCACCTGAAGTATTATTTCAGTTAAAGCCATGTAATCTTGTACACTACACAATACAGGGGACACTCTTTTTTCCCTTCTAAGGATTTTTAATGAGGTCACCCAATAAAATTCAGTTAAAGATATATGCTTTTAATGTGTTTGTACAACGTTATTAGAACCTGTCACTTGGAGTTAGAGGTCTCGTAAGTGGAGAGGTAGGTTCGCAGAGAACACCTCCACTTCGAGTGAGAACTTCCAATGTGAAAGAAGGGTTCGTTATTAGAACCTGTCACTTGGAGTTAGAGGTCTCGTAAGTGGAGAGGTAGGTTCGCAGAGAACACCCCCACTTCGAGTGAGAACTTCCAATGTGAAAGAAGGGTTTGCTATTAGAACCTATTACTTGGAGTTATAGGTCTCGTAAGTGGAGAGGTAGGTTCGCAGAGAACACCTCCACTTTGAGTGAGAACTTCCAATGTGAAAGAAGGGTTCGCCCAGAGAAATCCTCCTCGCCTGTGAGCGATGTGAGGTCAGTCGGAACCTGTTAGTTGGAGTTAGAGGTCTCGTAAGTGGAGAGGTAGGTTCGTAGAGAACACCTCCACTTCGAGTGAGAACTTCCAACGTGAAAGAAGGGTTCGTCTGGTTAAATCCTCCGTCGTCCATGGGGGACGACAAGTCAGTCAGAACCTATTAGTTGGGGTTAGAGGTCTCGTGAGGGGAAAGGGGAGTTCATAAGGAACACCTTCCCCCTCCGAGTGAGAATGCCCAGATTAAAATAAAGGTTCACTAATGAAATTAGCGGAAAAAACATGCTATTTGAAGTTCATTTTTGCAGATGCATTATTTATGATCGTGAGCTCACCAAATACAAAGCACGACAAACAGATGAACAATGCATAAAACCAAGTTTTATATTACAAAGGAGGGTGATTACAAGATGTTCAGCTAAATACAATCATTCAGAAGACCTATCTGGGCACTATCTGCCCGTCGACTACCTGCATAGTTGCGGAGTAGGGTGAGAGGTCCATTTCAGGATGCACACAGGCAACCTGAGCAAGGGCATCACCAAAGCCTTCCTCATAGGCGTCGGCGGTATCATTGATAAGCTCAATCTTGGTCTTCTTCAGCAATTCAATCTGTTGGGCAAGTTCCTCCTCAACCTTGCCCAGCTGAACTTCTCGGTCGGTAGCCCTCTCCTCCAGCTTGGTCATTTTGGCCTGAGCCCTCTCCGCTTGCTCTTCCAGTTCGATGATCTTGTTGCGGAGGGGGAGTATCTTAGCTTCAAGCTGGAGGGCCTCCTGCCCCTTGGAGAAAAGAAGCTTTTTAGTCTCCTTCTCAGATTGGCGGAGACTACCCAGTTCTTGGTTAAGGGCAGTCTCGCGTTTGGACGCTTGGCGGAGTTGGAGATCCTTTTGCTCCAGGTCTTTCTCCAGTTTGGCGGTCTTCTCAAGCAGCTCCGCCTCAACGTGGCCCTTGACCAGCAAGGAGTTTGAAGCGGCCAAGAATTCCCCGAGACCATGGCTGAGAAGGTTCTCGAGGGAGTTTCTGTCCATAGCCTCCAAAGCAGCTCGGCCAGGCATCTGAGCAAGTGACCTTTGGAGTAGAGAGGGCAGTTCTGGGGCAGAAGGCATCTGACCAGAAGGAGGAGCACTCTCCCCACCCCCCTCAAGCGTTAAGATTGGCTCAGGAGGGCAGGAGGCGCTGGGAGGGTGCTCTCTAAAGGGTGAAGGGTGCCCTTCTGTGGCTGAAGAGACCTCCGCGGCTGTCCCCACCCTTTTCCTTTTGAAGACAAGGTCGGAGCAGGTGTCCTCGTCATCAGAAACCTCCACAGGCGCTGCCCTCTTGGACTTTTCAGCAATAGGTTCCAAGGCAGCACCCGCGGGTGATGAAGGACCTGCAGGGGCCGAACTGCTAACATTGCGGCGATTCAGCACATCCGCCAGCCTTTTCTTCTTATCAGCGCTGAGTACCATGCCTGCAGTGAACAACAAAAAGTATGATAAAGGCAAGGCGTTAAGTATGTGAACAGTTAAGTGCAAGATGAAGTTGGTGTACCAATGTACACGCTGAGAGTCTCAGCGTCATACTCATGCCTAATCAGCTGGGTGGAGTCAAACACCACGCCCCAGCTGGAAATGGTCTGGCAGAGTTCTTGATCAGGGACAATCAACTCCTCGAGCCTGCGTGGCTTCTTGAACTTCAACTCCCCCACCCAGTATAATGGAAACCCATTGAGCATGGTGGGGTCGTAGGAGCTGCAGCAGACTCGAAAGAACCTTCCCTTGAAGTTCTTGTATGACTGCGAGAAGAGAGTTAGAAGGACTCTCCCTGCCACCCCATTCAGGCTCACCCAAAGCCTCTTGCCGGGGCTCTTCGCCTCGAAGAAGTAAAGAAAGACATCGACGGAGGGGGTGAACCCTAGATTATTGCAGAGGATGGAGAACGCCCTGATAAAGGCCCAACTGTTGGGGTGCAGTTGAGCAGGCGCCACATTTAATTCTGTGAGCAAAGCCCTTTCGAACCCGGTGAAAGGAAGACGGACTTTGACTCTTTTGAAGATGGTGGCGTAGAAGAAGAAGAACGGTTCCCCATCGTTGCAGCGATCATCGGTGCACACAGGCTCCTTTACTGTACCGGGTCGAACAGAGACGTACACGTCGGTTTCCCTGCCAAAGACGCGTCCTTTGGTCTCATTCTCATCATCCCTGTGCTTGCGAAGATCCTCGCAGGATGTGAGTTTGGAGGTCTCTGTAACATCCCGCCAAAATACTATACATATGTATTTATATAATGAAAATAAAAGTAACAAATGGATTGAAGTGAATTAAAATTTTATATATGAGAATAAGGTTTCTCCTCACAGGGAGTTTAATACAAACGATCACTTCTCCATTAAAAACGTAAACGAATTACAATACAAAAGACAGATAGGCGATCTCCTGGCAGAAAGGGCGATCTCCTATAAGAAGGGCGATCTCCTATCATAAAGGCGATCTCCTATTATAAAGCAGCAAGAGGGGTGATCACCCTACAGAAAAGAAAACAGGCGATCTCCTTCCAGCGACAATTTTCTAAGGAGCTCTACTTCCTGCAACATCATCTGCTCCCGTGTAAATTATACACGATCATTACAGGTTTAAGAAAAGGCCACAACACAAAAGAAAACACAGGGTAAGCTAGACATTTAAAAGGGGTTAGATATGAACTTAAAAATCATGATAAAACAAATTTAAGATACCCTCGTGAACCATCAACTAAAATACATATTGCACGATTCCTCAAGGTCATTAAAATCTCAACATTCATCAAGTGTCTATCAATTCAAAGTTTCTCATTCTCACGTCAGACTTCCACTGACTCATCACACAAGACACTTGACACTACTTCCGGATTGACTCGTGCGTTGACTCAGGCCCAGAGATTTGCACCTGTCATACCATACCACTGTGAAATCCACACAGGGTCGCTGTGAAATCCACACAGCCATGCGCATATAGTCTCAATGTCAATAACTCCCCCGGTATGACAAGGTTAATTCATATAACAGGCCGAGCTCGTTCCCTTTTGAACAACTCACCCATACGTATGAACCTCCTTCGACTCTCCACAACTGAATAACTTCATCTACGTGATTCCATTATATCAGCAGAGTCAGGATATCTCCTTCTAGACAAGCCCCAGGTCAATACACATTACATACGATCTTACACGGTATTTCCTTTCCTGAAAATACTATGCCTCGATCCCACATTCACCACATCCAACACATCACATAACACTTAAAGGAATGATTTCAATCACAGCAAAACTCACTCCAAGGTTCTTATTTTCGAATATCTCATTTAAATCTCAAACCGTTTTCAAAGCAACACCAAAAACAGGGAGTTCGCAAATAACGCCAAAACCGGCGATCTGGTTCAAAAACAAGGTATTTCGAAGTCTGTATATAAAACCGGCGACCACGTCGCCCAAACACATAGAAACAGAGCATTCACGAAGATGAAAACGAAACCGGCGACCACGTCGCCCTCACTTCAGAACCAGCTAATCTATGGCTTGTATTGAAAATGAAGGCTAGCTTCCCTTACCTGGACTTGCGCAAAACACCGAGAGCTCAAACCCACCGAGCTTGAAGGATGCCTTAGCTCTGTTTTCAGTGCCTGGTTGGTAGAACTTGCAGAGAAACTCCCAGGTGCTCTAAGGGCTGTCGTCGCTCGTCGCACAGGTGCTGGAGTTTGCCTGAGTTACAGCGCAAAGGAGAGAAGAAGGGGGGAGGGAGTTTGCACTCACCCTCACACTCTTGAGTCTGTAATGCTCTTTGCCTTCACGCAGTGGCTTTTGAATCTCAACTTACCTGTCCACGCATGCTGCTGCTGCCACCACCCACTCTGCAGAGAAGTCTGAGAACCACTGCCCGGAACAGTACGACCACTGTTGTCGCTTGTGCATGCCAACCACTGCTCTGAACAGTACGACTTCTGTTGTCGCTTGTGCATGCCAGTCACTGCTCTGAACAGTACGACCGCGAGTGTCTCCTGCGCATGCCAACATTCTGATGTCACCACTCTGAACCACCCTTTTTGTCTACGTGGCGTGCGTGCACTACGCTTCATGCTGGGAGTCTGGGTCTTACCTTCTCTGTGTGCAACTCGACATCGCGCGATAACCTTCCACTGCTGACTCATCCTGGCGAACGACCGATGTCTCCTTCGCCCTGGAAGACGACCGATGTCACCTTCGCCTTGGAAGACGACCGATGTCTCCTTCGCCCTGGAAGACGACCGATGTCTTCCCTGGCGACGCCCTCATAACTCTCGCGCCTTGGCCACGTCCACATGCCTCGCGCCCTGACAATGCCCGCATGCCTCGCGCGCCCGCACGATGCCTGCATGCCTCGCGCCCTGGCGACGTCCACCTAGCGCTCATGTTTAGCAGGCGACCGGCGATCCCATAGCCTTCTAAACTTAACTTTTCTTCCTTTACTCTTCTTGATCCACACATCATCCGACCGACCTCTACCAGCTGACCCCAGATCTTGGGCGACGTCCGAGGTCCGACTACTACGAAACTTCATTTACCAGCTCTTTGTATTTTAAATAATAACATCTTCTGGAATTATTTAAATATACCACTTTCATTCCAATTCAATTTTTCAGGTCCTTACAGTCTCGGCCAGGAGATCCTTAGAAGCCCATGGGTAGAGGGCCTTATAATCGACCGCTACGGTTGGAGGAGGGTTGGAGGTAGTTTTGGTTCTGGCCATCTCGAATCTAAACAAGAGAGAGGCAGGAAAAGAATGAGGTTTAGAAGAAAGCAATGGTGGACGAAGACTCGAAGGTAGAACGAACCCAGAAAGGAAGAATAAAAACCCTAGAATGCGCAAACCACACCACAAGCCCAGAACAGTTACAGCATGCCATATGGATGAGCAAGGTTATGTTATAAAGGAGAAGAAGACATAAAAATCATACCTTTGGTTGAGCGAGGGCGGAGAATTGTGGAAAGCTCGGTGAGAAGAAGAGAGCGTGCGCTGGAAGATAGAGTCTACAGAGGTGAGAATGCAAAGTGATGAAACAGTGAAGTGGCGCGGGGTTTTAAAGAGGTTTAACGTAGCCCTAGGGAGCGCAAACGTTATGAATCTTAAACCGTTGATGCAGCCACATGTTAGCGGATGAAAGGGGGTTGGTGAAGTGTCCTTTCAACACACTATTCATGTACTTATGCGCAGAGCCACGTAGGCCGCCCAAGTCAATCACCTAGTCTCTACGCTGAAACAAGTTAAACAGCTCGAGACTAGGGGGGCTTGTGTACCGATCAGTCCTCGCTCATCACTTAGTCTCTTCGCTGAAACAAGTTAACAGCTTGAGACTGGGGGGCTTGTGTACTGACCAGTCCTCGGATGTCAACTGGGTCCCACAGCATGGGCCAAAGCCACGTGGAGTGGACCCCGCAGGGGGTATTGAACAGAGAAGGGCGATGAATCATCAGCCTACAGAAAGGGGTGATTAGTCATCAGCCTACAGGAAAGGATGATTAGTCATCAGCCTACAGGGAAGGGTGATTAGTCATCAGCCTACAGAAAGGGGTGACTAGTCATCAGACTACAGAGAGGGGTGACTAGTCATCAGACTACAGAGACGGGTGAGTAGTCGTCAGATCACCAGGATGGGCGGAGGTGTCATCGTCACTCAGCAGGTCAAGGAGTCCTCGGCGACAGAGTGTGGCGAGGTGACATCGGCCTTGGGTGATTTGAACAGCGTAAACATAACAGCTAAGATTGGTTCCCAGAGTGGGCCAGTGACCAGTTGAATACCCAGAATTAGGGAGAGGCCTGGATCACGAAGTGCCTATGCGGGTAGCAGGGAGAGCACAGTTGGGTGTAGAGTCCTGAGGGGACGAGTACTCACCAGAGCTAGGGTTTTCCCAGTGAAGCTACATGCATGGCACGTAAACAGTGAAGGCACTCCCAGAACAGGTGGCCCCAGAGACTAGGTGCACAAGGAGGCACCCAGGTGGTCACCCTGTGAGAGTTTGCACTCCAGAGAAGGAAACCTTATGTGCTAGATTACCCTAAGATTGGGTGATAGCGGCGCAAGGGTATTCCAGTAAACCCTAAATATGGCTAGTAGCGCAGCAAACCCTAATTTGGGCTAGCGGCACAGTAAACCCTAGACTATATAAGGGACAGTAAGATACTTCACAAAGGTACGCAGTTTCTAGACCTAAACACAGAGAGAAACTCAATACACTTGGTGTTCCTTGCCTTACACTGACTTGAGCGTCGGAGTGCAAACGGCCTCTAGGACGCCCCCTTTCTCTTTTGCAGGTGCAGATTGCTTCGAAAGAACCAAGCACATATCAACGTGAGGAAAGAGGCATGTGAGTGTCGTGAGTCAATCGACAGGCGGGTCAACCGGCAAGAACAACCGTCTTACCCTTTACTATTAAATACAAACCAAGTGTTTGACCCTTCACCGTCTTACCCTTTACTATTAAATAAAACCAAACGTCTAGCCCTTCCCCATATCGTCTATAGACCATACAACGTCTACCACCCACAGTTTAAAAAGACTAAGCTAATTACATGCACAACATGCTTGGAGTATTAAAATAAAATAATATTATTTTTTTCTTGGAGTTAGGATTTGAACCCAAGACTAGTTAGAAAGCATCTACTTAACCATTGGGACAAATGATTTTTTTGAATTATAAGGATTGTATTTTCATTTTATTTACTTACAAAAGAGACAAGACCTATAAGTAAATTTGTATTTATGCACTTTTGGAAATTAGAATGAGGAATGAACATTTTGACAATTTAAGAGAGAATATTTCTTTGCTAGTGTTTTTCTCTACATCTTGTGATCTTATCAAGAATCCACCAATTCTTGTGGCGATCATCCTTAGGCTTATCAAACTTTGTTTGTGGTGCCTTCCTCTATCCAGGTTTCCTTGTTACTATTTTTAATTGATTCCATTTCGTAACTCTAAATTCTTAATTCTACTGTTAGTTCTATTTGGTATCATATCATTTGGTGTTCTAAGCAAAGATTTGAGTGATAATACAATTGTGCATCCTGTTTTCATTATTCATGGTACTATTCCGCACTGTTCACGGTACTGTTCATTTATTTATTTATTTAAAAAAAAAGGAAAATAGAAAACAAAGAGAAGAGAAAAATAGAGAAAAAAAAATAGCAATCATCTTGTGCATACTTCTTGTTTGTTAAAAAGTATAAGTTTCAAGTGTCCTGTCTACATATTTTTTTTTCTCTATATATATTATAATTTTCTTGCTGGTTTGTTGGTAGTGAAATTGTTCTTCACTATTTTTTCCCATTACTTCCTGTTTATTAAAAGTTCTAAGTTTTAAGTGTTCTGTTTACATATTTTTTTTTTAAAAATTTTTTTATCTCTATATATTATAATTGTCTTGCTTGTTTGTTAGTAGTGAAATTGTTCTTCACTATATTTGTTCTTCACTATTTTTTTTCCCATTGATGTTAAAATATCAAAATTTTATTTTAAGCTTGTGATTGCTACCTTTGAAAGTGATTCTTGATTATTGATTGCTTGATTCTTGTAAGAACCTTAAGTTAGAGAACGAGTGGTAAAAAGCAGTGTGATCATTAAAAAAAAAAGTCTTATTGTGTGAAACACGAGTGTTGAGTGTAAACACGTGAGAAAGTGGTGTAAGGCCTAAACTTATTGTTATTTAAAATTTTTTTACTTGAGCATGGCAGGGGAAACGTCAAATAGTAGACTTTCACAAATACAAATGCAAGCCTTAACACAACATTTGAAGCGACTAATGAAACAACAAAGTGATAGACTCTATGAGAGGTTGGATGAAATGGAGCATACACAACAAGAAAATCATTAAAATAAAGGGGGGGATAGGAGGAGGAGAAGAGAGAATGAAGGAGAACAAAGACAACTGAGATTTGATGGGATAAAATTAAATATTCCCACATTCAAAGGGAAGAGTGATCCTGAAGCTTACTTGGAGTGGGAGATTATAGTGGAACATGTGTTTGCTTGCAATGAGTATAACGAGGAGCAAAAGATGAAGTTGGCAGCAGCTGAATTTTCAAATTATGCCTTAACTTGGTGGAATAAATACCAAAGGGAGAGAATTAGATACGAGGAACCCATGGTGGACTCTTGGAGTGAAATGAAAAGGATTATGAGAAAGAGATATATTCCAACAAGCTACCAAAGGGAGTTGCAACTCAAACTTCAAAGAATGACTCAAGGGAATAAAAGTGTGGAAGGATACTTTAAAGAGATGGAGGTAACCATGATTAGAGTTGGAATGAATGAGGAAAATGAAGCAACCATGGCTAGATTTTTGAATGGATTGAAGGATGATATTAGGGATGTTGTGGAGCTGCAAGAGTATTTTAGCATGGAGGATTTGTTGCACAAGGCTAACCAAGTAGAACAACAACTCAAGAGGAAGGGATTCATGAGGAGGAGTTCTAACAACAATAATAATTCAAATTGGAGGGATAAGGTTATGAAGTATAAAGGAGTTCCCTTAAGTTCTACCACATCTTTAAGTGGGAAGTCACCTAATAGATATAATAATTCACCACCTAAAAGGAAGACAAGTGAGGTAAAATGTTTCAAATGCTTGGGTAGAGGACATTATGCTTCAGAATGTCCAACAAAAAAGAATATGTTCATGTTACCAAATGGAAAAATAGACAGTGAACCTTCAAGTGAAGAAGAGAAGGAAGAGGTAGAGGTGGAGTTGGATGCATTGGAGGGTGATTTTTTTATGATTCAGAGGCTTATGGGAAGCAAAATGCAAGCTTTGGACCAAAACCAAAGGGAAAATATTTTCCATACTAGATGTTCCATTCAAGGAAAAATATGTTCACTCATAGTTGATGGAGGAAGTTGCACCAATGTAGCTAGTCCAAGACTAGTTACCAAATTGAATTTGGAGACAAAACCCCACCCAAGGCCATACAAGCTTCAATGGCTTAGTGAAGATGGAGAGATGATAGTGAGCAAACAAGTGGAGGTGAACCTATCCATAGGATAATATAATGACAATGTCTTGTGTGATGTGGTTCCAATGGAGGAAACTCACATTTTGTTAGGGAGGCCATGGCAGTTTGACACTAAAGCTATTCATGATGGTTTCACCAATAAAATCTCTTTCATGCAGAATAACAAGAAGATCATTCTCAAACCCTTATCTCCTAGAGAGGTGTGTGAGGATCAAATGAAATTGAGAGAAAAGAAAGTCCAAGAGAAAAGAGAGACGAGTGAAACACCTAAACATAGCAAGAGTGAAACACCTAAAAAGAGACACACATGAGAGAAAAATGAAGTGGATTACTAAAAGTGAAGGAAGTGAAGAAGTTGCTACTTTCTAGCAAACCTCTTTATTATTACAAAAACAACACTTTGGTTGCTAACCATTCTAACCAAATTAATTTTCTTCCTAGTGTTGATTCTCTTTTGCAGGAATTCAAGGATGTGTTTCCAAGTGAAATTCGTAGAGGACTCCCACCTCTAAGGGAAATTGAACACCACATTGACCTCCTTCTAAGAGCATCTTTGCCTAATAGGCTAGCTTATAGAAGTAACCCTCAAGAGACCAAGGAGATCCAAACTGAAGTTGAAGAATTGATGAGCAAAGAATGGGTACAAGAGAGCATGAGCCCATGTATTGTTCCAGTCATTTTGGTGCCTAAAAATGATGTTTCTTGGAGGACGTGCACAAACTGTAGAGCACTAAATAATATTACCATCAAGTATAGACACCTTATTCCCAAGTTAGATGATTTATTGGATGAATGGAAAGCTGCCTTTAAAACAAAATATGGATTCTATGAGTGGTTTGTGATGTCATTGGGGTTAACAAATATCCCAAGCACTTTTATGAGATTAATGAACCATGTTTTGAGAGAATTTTTAGGAAAATTTGTTGTGGTGTATTTTGATGAAATCTTGATTTATAGCACTAGTCTGGAATTACATGTGAAACATTTGTGTACTGTTTTGAATGTTTTTAGAAAAGAAAAGTTGTATGCTAATCTTGAGAAATGCAGATTTTGTATTGAACAAAATACATTCTTGGGTTTTGTGGTAAGTGTCAATGAAGTTCAGGTAAATTATGAAAAAGTGAAGGCTATCCAAGAATTATGTTTACCTGATATTGAATTTGCTTACAGTAGGGTTGTTCATAGCACAACAAATTGTTCTCCATTTGAATTTGTGTATGGATTAAATCCTTTAACTCCATTGGACTTGTTACCTATGCCTAACATTTATGTTTTAAAGCATAAAGATGCATAGACTAAGGTTGACTATGTGACAAAGCTCCTTGAAAAGGTTAAAGCACAAATTGAAAAAAAAAAGTTGAAGGATATTCTAAACAAGCTAACAAAGGAAGAAAGAAAGTAATCTTTGATCATGGAGATGGGGTTTGGGTACACATGAGAAAAGAAAGGTTCCTCGAACAAAGAAAATTTAAGCTCCAACCTAGAGGTGATGGACCATTTCAAGTGTTAGAAAAGATTAATGACAATTCCAACAAGATTGATCTTCCAAGTAAGTACAATGTGAGTACACTTTTAATGTGTTTGATTTTTCTCCTATTACTGTAGATGATGCGAACATCCAAGCCCAAGGGCGACTAATCTTTTGGAGGTCCACAGTTTAAAAAGACTAAGCTGGAAGTACAATGTGAGTACACTTTTAATGTGTCTGATTTGTCAGGACTAGTTCAAAAGCATCTACTTAACCACTGGGACAAATGATCCTTCTTGAATTATAGGGATTGTATTTTCATTTTATTTACTTACAAAAAAGACAATACCTATAACTAAATTTGTATTTATACACTTTTGGGAATCAGAATGAGGAATGAACATTTTGGCAACTTAAGAGAGATATTTCTTTGTTAGGGTTTTTCCCTACATCTTGTGATCTTATAAAAAATCCACTAATTCTTGTGACGATCATCCTTAGGCTTATAAAACTTTGTTTGTGGTGCCTTCCTCTATCCAGGTTTTCATTGTTACTATTTTTAATTGATTCCATTCCGTAACCCTAAATTCCCAATTCTACTGTTAGTTCTATTTGGGATCATATTAGATACGTTAACCCTAATTATTCTTTGCAGTTTTGTAATTTAACATCATGCAAAAAAGTTCAACAAATAGCATAAGAGAACAAGAAGTCAAAGTTTAAACTGAAACCACCTCCAAGACATTTGAAATGTGTGTACCTAGACAATACTAAAAAATTTCCTTTAATCATCTCGAGTGATTTGGAAGTGGAACAAGAAGTAGATCTACTAAAAATTTTAAAACTCAACAAAGGGAAATTTGGTGGTCATTAGATGATGTAGATTAAAGAGACATAGGAATTTTAGTAGTTAGACAATGAAGTAGTTAGTTTAGTTTTCTATTTTTGACATTTCTAGTTCTATAAAAATTTCTTTGTTTCCTTTTGCACTTTTCTCCATCGTTTATTCTTCTTTTTATCTTCCATGTTTTATAATTTTTGTTCAAAATTGAATTCAAATTTGGAAATGGGTAAAAGTGAAATGAAAATCATATAAGACGATACTCTATATTAGTGTTTTTTCTTCAAAAATATTTTCAAGAACTCTATTTTTGATCTGATCCCGCCGCGGACTCGAGCGTGGATGGGCTCCGCGTTCCTCCCGCGTCCGTGTCTGTTCCTCCGGTTGGCTTCCCTTCGTTCAAAGCAAACAGTTCCTGCAAACACAGAGGGGCGCCCTAACGGCCGGTGTAGCTCCGACGCTCAAGTCAGTTTGGGCAAGGAAACATCCAGAACTCTCTTTGTCTAATTTCTGGGTTACGTCTCTCATACCTAGTTCGGCGTTCTTCTTCCTCATATAAACCCACGTCGCCCCCTACTGGCTACCTCTAGGGCCACTTGATTGCTCTGCACCGCCGCTGTCTACCCCCCAGGCCTACCTTGCGTGCAGGCCTTCCTCACTTGAGTGCAAAGTCTGACAGGGGAGGCTGCGTGGGTACCTCTGTACCCCTCGACTTCTGTGCCTATCTACCCTACCTATTCTCTGGGAACATCTGCACTGTCCACGTGGCATACATGCAACCTCACTGGGAGACTCTAACCTTGACGGGTTCTTGTACCAGCAGGATTTTGCACCTCACTGCGTCTTCCCATCTTCATGCATGGTCGTCTCGCGACTAAGGCCACTCCCTTCCTCTGGGCGCTTTACTGATCATTTGTTGCGTTGTTCACATCGTGCGGCCGATGTCACCTCGACACACACCGATGACCGATGTGTCTCTCATCCTGGCCGATGTCCGATGGCGCTTCTTCACGTTGTCGTGCTCTGCTTATGGAATCAGGCGAGGTCCTTGAGTAACGTTCTCGCTAGGAGCATGGGTCCCAGTTTAACACGTGTTGGCAAGGAACTCCCGACGACTGATCACTCTGCATGCACCGATGACTGATCACTCTGCATGCACCAATGACTGATCACAATGCATGCACCGATGACTGATCACTCTGCATGCACCGATGACTGATCGGTGCTTCATCACTTCTCGCGCTCTGCTTCCAGGCGCTCAAGTAGGAACCAATCTTCTGGTGGTGGTCACTCGGTAGCTGACCACTGATCGCCGTTCTTGAACGATCTCCACCCTGGTTCATCTGCTATCTCATGCCACGCGTTGCTCTGTGACTGGCCCACGTGGTCATCTGCTGCTGACGTCATCGGATACCGATGACCGACCGGATCACAAGCCCCCCAGTCTCGAGTTGTGAACTTGTTCTCAGCGAAGAGACTAAGTGGTCTTCCAAACAGAAGAAGGAGCTCGAAGCCGATGTACCTGAGACCATGGCTGCTGGTGCCGAGGCTCTGATAGATGGGTTCCATGGGCTTGCAGTAGGTTCACTGCGTCCTGCCAGACTTGGACTCTACCCAACCTAGCCTCCACCATTCAGTGGTCGATGGCAGGCTCATTCCTCCTCCTTGAGCTTCTTCCCTTGCCACTTCTCCTTTTGTGTAATTTCTCTTTCTGCTACAAACTTGTATATAAATCTTTTATGCATAAGTTCATGTTGGATGACTGACCTGATGGCGTCTAAATGCTTCGACTGATCGCCCAAGAGCTTGTTTGGGGAAGCTTTCATACTCGAAGCTTTACTATCGACCACCGACTAGCATGTTAGCGCACCACCGATCAGTCACCGCCCTTCAGTTTTCGCATTACATTTGTGTCACTCCAGCGCTAGTTGCATAGAGGGCCCGAATGCCAAAGATGACGCCTGTGTTTTTGGGGAATGCTTCTCGATGACCCCTCTTGCCTCAGCCTCGCTGTAAGAAGTCGAGGTGAGGTCTTTCTTCTCTCGCCTCAGCCTCGCTGTACAAAGTCGAGGTGAGGACTTTTTATCTCGCCTCAACCTTGCTGTAAAAAGCAGAGGAAGAGGACTTTCTCTGTTGCCTTAACCTTGCTGTATGAAGCAGAGGAGAAGGACTTGGTTCTCTTGCCTCAACCTTGCTGTAAGAAGCAGAGGAAGAGGACTTTTCTCTCGCCTCAACCTTGCTGTAAAAAGCAGAGGAAAAGGGCTTTCTCTGCCTGCACCCCGTTGTACAAAGTCGAGGGTGAGGACTTTCTCCTCTGAGTGGGTGCATGCTCCCAGGGGAGCACCAGGGGTGGCTGTCTAAGCGCACTCGCCAGGCGCATCCCTGCTTGCATGGTATCACCGCACGCCCTTTGAGTGGGCAACTCTTCTTCTTCTGGTTTGGAATCATGCGAGGTGCATGCGTAACGCTCTCGCTGGGAACTTGGGTCCCAACTTAACACGTGTTGGCAAGCCCCCGATGACCGATCTTTTTCTGGAATCACGTGATGATGGCATTTTCATGTGTTCTTCTTGAATCAAAGTAGAAATAGATGGAGCGGAAGCAATGGATGAGTGAAACAAGACCCTCCTAGGAGTTGTGTTGGTCTTGAAGGTGCATGGTGAGTATGGGTTGAGTGGTTCGGCCAGCTCAAGGGAGAAGGTGAAAGGATTGAAGTTTATAGCCTAGATTTCTAGGAGGAGTAAAGCTTGTGCACAAAAAATGGCAGCATAACATTACTCAAAATAAACTTGAAAATACATGAGGTAGGCCTCCTTATTTATAGATTTAGGAGCCTTGGTGAGCAAGCTTAAAGGGTAGGGATGGAAATACAAAAAGTGGGGCTGCCTAGGGTATTGACTTTAGTCAAACCACACCATCATCCTAATATTCTAGAAGATAGGTCAAAAATGCAACATTTGATAGTACACCCCTCCTTCTTTTGCTAAAGGCACCTATTTGCTAGCACACCCCTCCTTCTATTGCTAAGGGCACCTTTTTGATAGCACACCCCTAAGTGAGCAAGTTTTGCTTTCTACACTACACTAATCTACTAAGCACCCCCTCCCCCTTTGGGCCTTTATGAAACATGTACAAAGATCTCTCTCTTCCATCCGTGGCTTCTTCTATGTGTGCTTGGATATGTTTAGCCATGGATCTTGTGAGAGGTCCTAGACGGTCTAGCTCCATGGATAGCCTCCCTCCTTCACGTTCTAGATGCTCACTTCCTGGAGCTAGACGCTCCTCTTGGTCTAGACGGTTTTCTTGGTTTGGGCCTTGGCTTCCTTGGCTAGATGTGCTTGGCCCTCCTCCATCATCCCCTCCCCCTTGGAAAGGATTTGTCCTCAAATCCAGTTCGTCATCGTCATTGGTACCTACAAATGGAGAAAGATCAATTACATTAAATGTGTCATGTACTCCATATTCAAGAGGTAGGTCCAATTTATACGCATTGTTGTTGACTCGCTTAAGGACTTGGAAGGGTCCATCACCTCGGGGACTTAGTTTGGACTTCCTTTGATTTGGAAATCTATCTTTTCGAAGATGAAGCCAAACTAAGTCTCCTTCCTCAAAAATTATTTCTCTCTTCCCTTTGTTGTTGTGTTTTGTGTACTTCTCATTTTGTTGTTGTATTTGAATTTTAATCTTCTCATGCATTTTCTTGACAAAATCAGCCTTGATTACTCCTTCCTTATGCACAAAATCTTGTGGATTAGGAAGGGGAATTAAATCCATGGGCGTGAGAGGATTAAAACCATATACTACCTCAAAAGGAGAAGCATTAGTAGTCTTGTGAACTACTCTATTGTAAGCAAATTCAATGTGGGGAAGGTACTCATCCCAAGATTTGTGGCTGCCCTTCATGATAGCCCTAAGCATAGTTCCAAGAGATCTATTGACTACTTCGGTTTGCCCATCCGTTTGAGGATGACAAGAAGTTGAAAATTGTAGTCTTGTTCCAAGTTTACCCCAAAGAGTTTTCCAAAAGTGACTTATAAACTTGGGATCTCTATCGAACACTATACTTCTAGGGAGACCATGGAGTCTCACCACTTCTCTAAAGAAGAGTTTAGAAATATTTTGAGCATCATCTACTTTGTGGCATGGAATAAAGTGAGACATTTTGCTAAAACGGTCCACTACCACAAAGATAGAGTCATGGCCTCTTGCAGTCCTAGGAAGTCCTAAAATGAAATCCATGCTAATGTCTTCCCAAGGAGCATTTGCAATCGGCAAAGGGGTGTAGAGTCCATGCGGCATTGTTCTAGACTTTGCTTTTAAACATGAGATATGTCTAAAGCAATGGCGTTGGACATCTTTCCTCATGTGTGGCCAACAAAATTTTGCTTTCAAAAGATCTAGAGTCTTATCAACTCCAAAATGGCCCATGAGTCCTCCTTCATGTGATTCTTTGACAAGGAGTTTTCTATGTGTTCCTTGAGGAATGCAAAGTTTTCCTTCTTTAAAAAGATATCCCTCGGACACATAGTAACCTCCTTGCGCTCTATGTAGACATTGGGCATAGATGGATGAAAGTTCTTGATCTTCTTGGTAAAGCTCTCTTATGTGGTCAAATCCAAGAATTTGGGCACCCAATTTTGAAAAGAGTGTGTGGCGTCTTGAAAGAGCATCGGCCACTATATTGGTGCTTCCTTTCTTGTATTTGATTACATAAGGAAATTGTTCAAGAAATTCCATCCATTTTGCATGTCTCTTGTAACATCCCGCAAAATAAAAACCATACATACATGTATAATGAAAATAAAGGTAAACAAATAATATTGAAGAGTACATGATATTATATATATATAAGAAATGAAGTTGCTCCTCTTAGGGAGTTAAATACATGACCAGGTCAAATGTTTTCAAAATTTAAAACGAAATTCAACCAAATACAACAAGACCGGCGATCTCCATTCATGAACCGGCGATCTGTAACAGAAGGCCCAAAACAGCCGATCTGCTATCAGGACAGAAAAACAGGCGATCACCCGATGGAGGCATAAACCGGCGATCACCCGATAGAGACGGAAATAGGCGATCTCCTTCCGGCGACCACTCACTGAGGAGCTCTACTCCCTGGAAGATCATCTGCTCCCGTGTAAAATACACGATCATCACAGTTTTTAAGAGAAAACAGCCACAGATCAATACAAAATAAAGGGTAAGCTAGATATTTTTAAAGAGAATTTAGATATGAAATTTTAAAATCAAGATAAAACAAATTTCAGATACCCACGTAAGACTATCAATTTCTCATTCATATCACACAGCCATCAAGAAATCACATATTTCCCAATTTCCTCAAGAGTCGTTCAGTTCACATAATTCTATCAAGTGTCTATCAATTTTCAATGTTTCTCATTTCTCACGTCAGACTTCCACTGACTCACCATACAAGACACTTGACACTACTTCCGGAAGACTCATGCATTGAACTTAGTATCCAGAGACATGCACCTGTCATACCATACCACTGTGAATCCACACAGCATGCGCATATACCATCTCATTGTTACCATTCTCTCGGTATGACAAGGTTAATCCATATAACAGGTCGAGCTCGTTCCCATTTGAACAACTCACCCTACGTATGAACCTCCTTCGACTCTCACCAACTGAATAACTTCATCTACGTGATTCCATTATCTCAGCAGAGTCAGGATCATCTCATTAACAGGTTACTCACTGATCAATGCACTTCCTAACCAATCTCAACACGGTATTTCCTTCCCTGAAAATACTATGCCTCGATCCACATTCACCACATCCAACACATCACATAACACTTAAAGGAATGATTTCAATCACAGCAAAACTCAATCCAAGGTTCTTATTTTCGAATATCCCATTTAAATCCCATACCGTTTCAAAGCAACATCAAAAACAGGGAGTTCGTAAACAACGCCAAAACCGGCGATCTAGTTCAAAAACAGGGTATTTCGAAGACTATGTTTATAAAACCGGCGACCACGTCGCCCAAACACATAAACAAAGCATTTCTCGAAGACGAAAGCGAAAACGGCGACCACGTCGCCTTCACTTCAGAGATAACTACACTATGGCTTGTATGGAAAAAGAGGTCTAGCTTCCCTTACCTGGACTTGCGCAACCACCAGGAGCTTCGAAATCCAACGAAGCTTGCAGAATACCTTGGCTCTGTTTTTCGCGTCTGGTCTGAAGAACTTGCAGAGGACTAACCAAGTGCTCCAATGGTGTTGCTTCTCGTCGTACTCTTGTGTGGAGATGCTGAAATCGCAACGCGGAGGAGGTAACTGGAGGAGAAGGGAGATAAACGCACCCTTTAGCTCTGGAACCACAGCAACGTTTCTTTTCTTCTCCCTCAGAAATGGGTTTTTGCATCTTAAGCTGACTTCTCCACAAAAACCGCTGCCACCACCCACTCTGCAGGGAGTTTGCGTGTACGCTTCGCTGAACAGTACTACTAAGCGTGCCTCTGCGCAGGCTACGCTCTGAGGTCACTATTCTGAACCACTCTTTTGTCTACGTGGCGCGCGTGCAGAACATCTCTTGCTGAGAGTCTGGGGCCCACGTTCTCTGGGTGTAACTCAACGTCGCGCGATGACCTTTCGCCGATGACTACCAGCTCGAAGAGAAACCACTGATGACCTCTCGCGCGAAGACGATCCACCGATGACCTCGCGCGAAGACTACCACCGATGACCTCGCGCGAAGACTACCACCGATGACCTCGCGCGAAGACTACCACCGATGACCTCGCGCGAAGACTACCACCGATGACCCCGCGCGAAGACCACCACCGATGACCTCTTCCTGGCGAACGACCGATGTCTTCCTCTGGGAGACAACCGATGTCTTCCCTGGCGACGCCCTCATAACTCTCGCGCCTTGGCCACGTCCACATGCATCGCGCCCTGGCAATGCCCGCGTGCCTCGCGCCCGCGCGATGCCCGCATGCCCCTCGCGCTCGCGCGATGCCTGCATGCCTCTCGCGCCCGCGCGATGCCTGCATGCCTCTCACGCCCGCGCGATGCCTGCATGCCTCTCGCGCCCGCGCGATGCCTGCATGCCTCTCGCGCCCTGCATGCAACACTAAGGGTGATCTCTTTTGCTCAAGCGTAGAGCTTCGCATGCACAGCGTATCTAAGGCTTAACCCACACCTTGATACGCGTGGTTGTTGGAACCCACTCTGGTTGATTCAGTATCTTGACCACATACTACGTGCATTCCCGCCGATCACGTACACTCTAGGCGATTGGCGCTCATGTCTCCTCTAGGCGACAGGCGATTATGTGCCAGAGGAGTCGGAGATCGCCTCCGTCTTCACTAACGGCGATCTCGTAGGAGACTTCTTAGCTACACATTTCCTCCTTTACTCTTCTTGATCTACATGTCAGCCGACCGACCTCTACCAGCTGACCCCAGATCTTGGGCGACGTCCGAGGCCCGACTACTACGAAACTTCATTTACCAGCTCTTTGTATTTTAAATAATAACATCTTCTGAAATTATTTAAATATACCACTTTTATTCCAATTCAATTTTACAGGTCCTTACATTCTCCCCAACAAGAAAAATTTTCGTCCTCGAAAATTGAATTACAAGGAAAAGAGGTATGGATAGGCTTCTCTCATGGGTTCTTCTAATTCCCAAGTTGAATCACCCGATCGCTCATCCCACACCACTTTCACCATGTTGATGGTCTTGCCTCTGAGTTGCTTACTTTGCCTATCGTCAATCCTGACTGGTTTCACTTCAAAGGACAAGTCATCCCTGATCTGCACCTTCTCGGTCGTCTGCTGAATCAACTCTGGTTCAACCAATACTGCTTCCTGGTACCAGTACAAAGGAGTTCTGCATTTCCTTCCATACAAAGCTTCATACGTTGCCATCCCAATGCCAGCATGATCGCCGTTATTATAGGTAAACTCTTCTAACTCGGCTGGAGCCCTCCTGTAAGGTGCCATTGACACTGGTCCAGCCCCAGGTACCAAAATCAATAGAGAACTCCACTTCTCTCTTAGGAGGAAATCCGGATATTTCTTCTGAAATTACATCCATGAAATCTTTCACCACAGGTATCCAACTTACGTCCTCTTCATTCTTCTCTCCCAACTGAGCTAGGATTCACGAAGCACCTCGCCCCTTCCTCCAACACCGACCACCCTCGCTGAGTAGATATCACGTCTGCCCCTTGGAGGTCTGGAAACGCTATCTTCTGACTACTACAGACTACGAGAACGTGATTGGCAGCTAGCCAATCCATTCCCAGGATAACATCCAGATCCTGAAGAGGTGGGCAGATCAAGTTCACCTTGAATCTGCGTCCCTCTACCATCACTGGACATTCGGGGCAAACTATAGAGGTCAACACCTGTCCTGATGCAAGTGTATAGACCAACAGTTTCAAACGGTAACTCCTTCACTAGAAGGCCCAACTCGGCTACACACAGGCTTGACACAAAGGAGTGTGTCGCTCCAAAATCAAACAAAATTCTAACGCATCTACCAGCTATAGAGCAACATTCTGTACTAAGTTACCTGACTGAGATGCCTCCGCTCCAGTCATGGCAAACACTCTCCCTGCTGCCTGAGGTCGACTGCCTCCATTCCTCAACTGTTGGGATCCACTGGGTTGAGTCATCCTATTCTGGGTAGGACAATCTCTAGCAACGTGTCCCGTCTTTCGGCAGATGTAGCATCTTCTCCCTGAATTCCCCTTGGGGCACACTTTGACGTTCTGTGATCCACCACAACGGAAACATCTTGGTTTCCATGGTTGTTGTTGCTGAAACTGGGGCGGAACTGCTCCTGCCCGATGTGGTGGAGGTCTCGCATAAGGCTTGCTTCGTGGTTGCTGTACCTTGGCTTTCCCACTGGAGGGACCCCCTGGGTGTGATCTGATTACCCTGGAACCACCCCTCTCCAGGGTCTCCACCCTCTTTGCCTTCTCCACTAAGGCATGGAACTCTCTGATCCCCTGATCTGGTTGGTTCGGAGAAACGTTCCCACGGAACTGGGTTGGGTTGTGCCTCATGAACTCGGTCATCCCCATCTGCTCCCGAGGCTGATTGACATGGAAAGCTGTTGCAGCCGATCCAGCAGTTTCTAAATGATTCATTACAGTCTGATGAATCTGGACCATTACCGTATTCTGCTGTTGGATGGCAGTTGCCATCACCTCCATGGCCCTGGCGATCTGACCCATCTCTGAAGAAGGTTGGGGAGGGGTAGAAGGTCTACGTGCCATCTCCTTCGTTTTCAGATTTTGAAACTATAAGATTCCTATATTTCCCTACAACTAAAAGAATGAGATCGATAAGAAATCAATTCATTCAAGGGGGTAACAGCTAGACCTTACAAAGGTCAGCATCTCAAAATCATTAAGAATTTGAGCTCATCCACAGAATCATAATGCTTATAACATCAAGCATAACACCAGCACAACTACTGGTATGCAGTCACCAATCTAATCAACCATTTTCAATCAATTACAAAGACACTCAAGAGAATGAGATAGCTCACACCAGAATTCAATATATGCTAAACATCAAACCTTTGGAATTAAGATTGAGACTCATCTCGATCCAGTTATGAGTGTGCACCCTCACTACTTTATCAAGGCCTTCTCATTCTTAATACTAAGATTTTCAATTAGAACATATATTCACCAAAGCACACACAAAATTTCAATACAAAAACGTTTGAAAACCTTTCACTATAGTTATTATTTTAAACTCAAATAACTTTCATGAGCAGAAGAAACACAATGGATCCACAGCCCTCAGGTCATCCTAAGGACGAACTGCTCTGATACCATTAATGTAACATCCCGCAAAATAAAAACCATACATACATGTATAATGAAAATAAAGGTAAACAAATAATATTGAAGAGTACATGATATTATATATATATAAGAAATGAAGTTGCTCCTCTTAGGGAGTTAAATACATGACCAGGTCAAATGTTTTCAAAATTTAAAACGAAATTCAACCAAATACAACAAGACCGGCGATCTCCATTCATGAACCGGCGATCTGTAACAGAAGGCCCAAAACAGCCGATCTGCTATCAGGACAGAAAAACAGGCGATCACCCGATGGAGGCATAAACCGGCGATCACCCGATAGAGACGGAAATAGGCGATCTCCTTCCGGCGACCACTCACTGAGGAGCTCTACTCCCTGGAAGATCATCTGCTCCCGTGTAAAATACACGATCATCACAGTTTTTAAGAGAAAACAGCCACAGATCAATACAAAATAAAGGGTAAGCTAGATATTTTTAAAGAGAATTTAGATATGAAATTTTAAAATCAAGATAAAACAAATTTCAGATACCCACGTAAGACTATCAATTTCTCATTCATATCACACAGCCATCAAGAAATCACATATTTCCCAATTTCCTCAAGAGTCGTTCAGTTCACATAATTCTATCAAGTGTCTATAAATTTTCAATGTTTCTCATTTCTCACGTCAGACTTCCACTGACTCACCATACAAGACACTTGACACTACTTCCGGAAGACTCATGCATTGAACTTAGTATCCAGAGACATGCACCTGTCATACCATACCACTGTGAATCCACACAGCATGCGCATATACCATCTCATTGTTACCATTCTCTCGGTATGACAAGGTTAATCCATATAACAGGTCGAGCTCGTTCCCATTTGAACAACTCACCCATACGTATGAACCTCCTTCGACTCTCACCAACTGAATAACTTCATCTACGTGATTCCATTATCTCAGCAGAGTCAGGATCGTCTCATTAACAGGTTACTCACTGATCAATGCACTTCCTAACCAATCTCAACACGGTATTTCCTTCCCTGAAAATACTATGCCTCGATCCACATTCACCACATCCAACACATCACATAACACTTAAAGGAATGATTTCAATCACAGCAAAACTCAATCCAAGGTTCTTATTTTCGAATATCCCATTTAAATCCCATACCGTTTCAAAGCAACATCAAAAACAGGGAGTTCGTAAACAACGCCAAAACCGGCGATCTAGTTCAAAAACAGGGTATTTCGAAGACTATGTTTATAAAACCGGCGACCACGTCGCCCAAACACATAAACAAAGCATTTCTCGAAGACGAAAGCGAAAACGGCGACCACGTCGCCTTCACTTCAGAGATAACTACACTATGGCTTGTATGGAAAAAGAGGTCTAGCTTCCCTTACCTGGACTTGCGCAACCACCAGGAGCTTCGAAATCCAACGAAGCTTGCAGAATACCTTGGCTCTGTTTTTCGCGTCTGGTCTGAAGAACTTGCAGAGGACTACCCAAGTGCTCCAATGGTGTTGCTTCTCGTCGTACTCTTGTGTGGAGATGCTGAAATCGCAACGCGGAGGAGGTAACTGGAGGAGAAGGGAGATAAACGCACCCTTTAGCTCTGGAACCACAGCAACGTTTCTTTTCTTCTCCCTCAGAAATGGGTTTTTGCATCTTAAGCTGACTTCTCCACAAAAACCGCTGCCACCACCCACTCTGCAGGGAGTTTGCGTGTACGCTTCGCTGAACAGTACTACTAAGCGTGCCTCTGCGCAGGCTACGCTCTGAGGTCACTATTCTGAACCACTCTTTTGTCTACGTGGCGCGCGTGCAGAACATCTCTTGCTGAGAGTCTGGGGCCCACGTTCTCTGGGTGTAACTCAACGTCGCGCGATGACCTTTCGCCGATGACTACCAGCTCGAAGAGAAACCACTGATGACCTCTCGCGCGAAGACGATCCACCGATGACCTCGCGCGAAGACTACCACCGATGACCTCGCGCGAAGACTACCACCGATGACCTCGCGCGAAGACTACCACCGATGACCTCGCGCGAAGACTACCACCGATGACCCCGCGCGAAGACCACCACCGATGACCTCTTCCTGGCGAACGACCGATGTCTTCCTCTGGGAGACAACCGATGTCTTCCCTGGCGACGCCCTCATAACTCTCGCACCTTGGCCACGTCCACATGCATCGCGCCCTGGCAATGCCCGCGTGCCTCGCGCCCGCGCGATGCCCGCATGCCCCTCGCGCTCGCGCGATGCCTGCATGCCTCTCGCGCCCGCGCGATGCCTGCATGCCTCTCACGCCCGCGCGATGCCTGCATGCCTCTCGCGCCCGCGCGATGCCTGCATGCCTCTCGCGCCCTGCATGCAACACTAAGGGTGATCTCTTTTGCTCAAGCGTAGAGCTTCGCATGCACAGCGTATCTAAGGCTTAACCCACACCTTGATACGCGTGGTTGTTGGAACCCACTCTGGTTGATTCAGTATCTTGACCACATACTACGTGCATTCCCGCCGATCACGTACACTCTAGGCGATTGGCGCTCATGTCTCCTCTAGGCGACAGGCGATTATGTGCCAGAGGAGTCGGAGATCGCCTCCGTCTTCACTAACGGCGATCTCGTAGGAGACTTCTTAGCTACACATTTCCTCCTTTACTCTTCTTGATCTACATGTCAGCCGACCGACCTCTACCAGCTGACCCCAGATCTTGGGCGACGTCCGAGGCCCGACTACTACGAAACTTCATTTACCAGCTCTTTGTATTTTAAATAATAACATCTTCTGAAATTATTTAAATATACCACTTTTATTCCAATTCAATTTTACAGGTCCTTACATCTCTTATTGAGCTTGTGTTGGCCCTTTAAATATTTTAAAGACTCGTGATCACTATGGATAACAAATTCTTTGGACACAAGATAGTGTTCCCAAGTCTTTAGGGCTCTCACAAGAGCATAGAGCTCTTTGTCATAAGTGGGGTAGTTGAGGGTGGCACCATGGAGTTTTTCACTAAAATAAGCAATGGGGTGTCCACCTTGCAACAATACCGCGCCTATGCCTACTCCCGATGCATCACACTCTATCTCAAAAGTTTTGGAAAAATTTGGGAGAGATAGGATGGGTGCATTGGTGAGTTGAGCTTTTAGCCTTTGAAAGGCTTGCTCATGCTTTTCATTCCAACAAAAGGCAACATCTTTTTTAACAAGTTCATTCAAAGGCGAAGCTAGGCTAGAAAAATTAGGCACAAACCTTCTATAGAAGCTAGTTAACCCATGAAAACTTCTTACATCACTTACATTTTGTGGAGTTGGCCACTCTTGGATGGCTTTGATTTTCTCGGGATCTACATGCACCCCCTTTTTGTTTACTATAAAGCCTAAAAAGACTACACTATCTACACCAAAGGTACACTTATCCCTATTTGCAAAAAGACTATTTTTCCTAAGAACTAGAAAGACTTCCCTAAGGTGACTTAGATGGTCTTCTAGGGTTTTACTATATACTAAGATATCATCAAAGTAAACTACTACATATTTACCTATACAATCCCTCAAGGTGTGATTCATAAGCCTCATGAATGTGCTTGGAGCGTTAGTGAGTCCAAAGGGCATCACCAACCACTCATATAATCCAAATTTGGTCTTAAAAGCGATTTTCCACTCATCACCCTCCTTGATTCGAATTTGGTGATATCCACTTTTAAGGTCAATTTTGGAGAATAGAGTTGACCCATGCAATTCATCAAGCATATCATCAAGCCTTGGGATTGGATGCCTATACTTGATGGTGATGTTGTTGATTGCTCTACAATCACAACACATGCGCCATTTTCCATCTTTTTTGGGCACCAACAAGACAGGTACAGCACAAGGGCTTAGACTCTTTTGAACCCAACCCTTCTCCAACAAGTCTTGAACTTGTGATTCTATCTCCTTTGTTTCCTCGGGGTTGGTTCTATAAGCAGGCCTATTTGGTAGGCTTGCCCCCGGAATGAAGTCAATTTGATGTTCTATCCCCCTAAGAGGAGGAAGCCCATTGGGTCCTTCTTGTGAGAATAGATCGTCAAATTCACTCAAAAGGTTTTCTATTTGAGGAGGTAAAACCATGAGTTCATTACTTGTGGCAGTGCATGTAAGTGCTCCTTTACAAAAGATAAGGCTTGGTTGTTCAACAAGAAGCAAGTTTTCTAAAACATTTTCAAAAGGCTTTTCTTGTAGACCAACCTTGTGGGAAGGAACACTCTTCTCCCACGCCTTCCTATCCCTAAGGATTTTCTCTTTTTCTAGCACTCTTTTTTTTTTGTTTTCCTCATCCCTCTTTTGTTTCATTTGTATTTGGTCTTTCACAACTTGAGAATGTGGTAAAGGACTAAGTACAAACTTCTTATATTTATGGGTGAAGGAAATCTCGTTAGTGAGACCATCATGCAAGGTTTTCTTGTCAAATTGCCATGGCCTCCCTAATAAGATATGGCAAGCTTCCATAGGCACTACATCACATAAAACTTTATCTTTGTAGTTCCCTATGGAAAACTTGATTTCCACTTGCTTATCTACATGTAGTTCCCCATTTTCATTAAGCCATTGAAGTTTGTAAGGTTTTGGGTGAGGAACCACTTGTAGCTTAAGCTTTTCAACCATCCTAGCACTACAACAATTACAACTAGATCCACTATCCACAATGAGGGAACATATATTTTCTAAAACATTGCATCTTGTATGAAATATGTTCTCCCTTTGTGTTTCAATGGATGTGCTAGGGTGATTGTTGAGGGTTCTCCTAATCATAAGCAATTCTCCCTCTAATGGAGCTACCCTCTCATCCTCTCCCCCTTCCTCTTTCTCACTAAGCTCATCCTCGCCACTAGTGTATTCGTCTACACCTTTAAGAAACAAAGTCCTTTGGTTTGGACATTGTGCTTGCACATGCCCCCTACCATAGCACTTAAAACATTTAACATCTCTAGCTCGGATGGGTGGGGTTGAGGTTTCTTTGGTGAAGGGTTTGGTAGGTTCTTTTGGTTTTTCCTTAGATGTACTACCCTCCCTTTTAAACTCTCTCTTGGGATAAAAGTTAGAATAGGGGCTCACCTTTTGACTTGATGTTTTGCGCAAATTTTGTTGCTCAACTTTAATGCAAAGTTGAACCAAATCATTCAAGTCTTGATAAGGTAAGAGCTCTACTCTATCTCTTATCTCAAGTGATAGGCCACTAAGGAACCTAGATATGGTGGTTTCCTCTTCCTCTCTAATAGAGGCTCTCATCATATAGAGCTCCATCCTTTGCCTATACTCTTCTACACTCATATTCTTTTGTTGGAGTCTTTGGAGCTTGTCCATCAACTCCCTATGGTAGTAAGAAGGTATATGTCGACGTCTTAGGGCTCCCCTAAGGTCATTCCAATATTCTATGGGAGGTTCCCTATGAAGACGTCGGTCTCTTTCTAAAGAGGTCCACCAATACATGGCATTTCCTTGGAAACTAAGGGTGGCTAAGGGTACTTTTCGTTCCTCACTTACCCTATGGCAAGCAAAGAGTTGCTCTACCTTCATCTCCCAATCTAGATATATTTCTACATTTTCCTTTCCATGAAAATGAGGTAGGTCTACTCTAGTTTCCCTTGGCACCTCTTGTTCCCTTTGCCTAGTTCTTCTAGGGGGTGGTTGGTAGTAGTCATTAATTCTAAGGCTTCCCTCCCCTAGAGTTGCAATGCTTTGTGATGCATGAGTATTTGTTTTTTTTGATTTTTGAGATTTTTGGGATTTCTCTTCTTGAGCTCTAGCCAACTCATTAATCTTGTTTTCATTCTCCACTTGCCTAAAAGAGATTAATTGTACCGCTTGGGATACCTCTTTCAAAAGGGTTTTCAAAGATTTTACTTCACATTCTATAGACTTTGGAGATTTAGAAGAAGAAGACATGGCTATACCTTTGTGTATTTAGGCGTTTTTACTTTGAGAAAGATTAGGGAAGATACAGAAGGTAGTTTTCCAGGTAAGGGAGGTGAGTCTCAAAGGACTACTTAAGTACCAAGCCTTTTCCTTGCCAAAAACTAGTCTCCAATGCCTTCACACAAAAATTTCTCTTAGTGAAACACTTAAAACACAAGAAGTTGAGAAATCAAAAAGCAATAAAACTATGTAAGCTAAAAAAAAAAAATGCAACAAACTAGTCGGTTTTAGCACAAAAATTAAACTAAACTAATCATGCAAAACGTTTCTACCAAAACAATAGAAAACAAGTTCAAACAAGCAACAAATTACTAAGTAAAAAAAAATAAAATTTACTATGCTATTCGGCCCTAGGTGAGGCTTCTTGGACACTTTGAGCCCTTGAAGACACACTCACCGTCTAAACGTAATTAAAGAGGTAATTAACAATAAACCAAGTTGCAAAGGAAAAGAAGACTCCCTTTGTTGATCCTCTTTTGGGTTAGTGCACTTCCTTGTTGTCTTGAATTTTTGATCTTCTAGGTGTTTGTATTGTTTGTTTCAAGCAACCTTGTTTCGGCTTTAGCTTTGTCTCCTCCTTAAAATGATGGCTTTAATTCTCCAATTTTCCAGCACCTATTCACAAGAGCTAAACCTAAACCAAGTCAAGTTCCATGCACATATGCACCAAGGAGAATTAAATTCCAGCACCCAAAAGAGAGGTCAAGAAACAAAAGCAAGAAACAAATTTAATTGAATAAAACAGTACCACCAAAAGGATTTATAATATGACAACTTAGAAAGAGAGTCAAGAAATTAAAGCAAACAATTAAAGGTACTCAATAAAAGTTGGCACACAAAAGGAATACCTAAAGAAAAGCACTAGATTAGATGACCAAATAAAAAAAAACAGCACCACTGAAAAATGTTGTGGGCCAGAAAACGTGTTTGTTCCCCGATTTATGCTGAGCTGTATTTTTAAAATTTGTCTCTGAAATTTATATGCAAGAAAACTTCAGGATCTTATCTAAAAAATGGCTTTGGAATCGCCTAAAACGCATGCACCATTTTTTTTTAATAATTTTTGCAAATTTGGTGTGCAGTTAGGCCAGCTGGAGCGCTCAAGGTTTGCACTCTGATTTTGTAAGATTTATCATATCTTTTCTGTTGCTTCTTTTGATCTGATTCTTTTTTTGTCCTTTTTGTAACACTTCAAACTTGCATTTTCTAGAGAATCACAAATTTCCTATGAGTGGAAATAATTTTTGAAACAAAAAACAGCCAGACAGAGAGAGAAACAGGGGAAATCTGGAAAACTGGAAAAAAAAAACAGCAAGATACCAAAATTTAACACAAAGGAAATGTAAGAAGGAAATTGTGTAAGAACTAAGACACAATTATGAACTCAAACTAAAATTAAAAAGGCAGCAAAGGATCAAAAATAACAGCAGATTAAGGCAACTTAAAGAGACCCAAAAACAAGAAACAATCAAGCCAAAAAAATAGGACTACTAAGAATTGATGACAATTATGGATTCACATGACTTGACACAACATTTATAGATTCAGAAAATAAAGACTCAAAGCATAAAATGAAGCAATTATAAGAAAGCAATAAAGACTCAAATTCCTAAAAGAAAACAGCCACTCAATGTGTAAGGAATCCTATCACAATTGCACAAGAAAATGTTCAAGATCAATTGAACACATGTGCTTCGGTTGGATCTTCCATAAGCACACCAAGAACAATTTAAAATGTAAAAAAACAGCAAGACAATTATGGAATTGAAATGACAAGATGAAAATAAAGAAGAACTGAAAATTTAAAAAGACAAGCTACTCATCTTGAAGAACCAAAAGCTCATGATACCAAATGATGGCATTTTCATGTGTTCTTCTTGAATCAAAGTAGAAATAGATGGAGCGGAAGCAATGGATGAGTGAAACAAGACCCTCCTAGGAGTTGTGTTGGTCTTGAAGGTGCATGGTGAGTATGGGTTGAGTGGTTCGGCCAGCTCAAGGGAGAAGGTGAAAGGATTGAAGTTTATAGCCTAGATTTCTAGGAGGAGTAAAGCTTGTGCACAAAAAATGGCAGCATAACATTACTCAAAATAAACTTGAAAATACATGAGGTAGGCCTCCTTATTTATAGATTTAGGAGCCTTGGTGAGCAAGCTTAAAGGGTAGGGATGGAAATACAAAAAGTGGGGCTGCCTAGGGTATTGACTTTAGTCAAACCACACCATCATCCTAATATTCTAGAAGATAGGTCAAAAATGCAACATTTGATAGTACACCCCTCCTTCTTTTGCTAAAGGCACCTATTTGCTAGCACACCCCTCCTTCTATTGCTAAGGGCACCTTTTTGATAGCACACCCCTAAGTGAGCAAGTTTTGCTTTCTACACTACACTAATCTACTAAGCACCCCCTCCCCCTTTGGGCCTTTATGAAACATGTACAAAGATCTCTCTCTTCCATCCGTGGCTTCTTCTATGTGTGCTTGGATATGTTTAGCCATGGATCTTGTGAGAGGTCCTAGACGGTCTAGCTCCATGGATAGCCTCCCTCCTTCACGTTCTAGACGCTCACTTCCTGGAGCTAGACGCTCCTCTTGGTCTAGACGGTCTTCTTGGTTTGGGCCTTGGCTTCCTTGGCTAGATGTGCTTGGCCCTCCTCCATCACGTGAGGTGCATGCGTAACGCTCTCGCTGAGTGCCTGGGTCCCAGCTTAACACGTGTTAACAAGACCCCGATGACCAATCTTCTTCTGGAATCATGCGAGGTGCATGCGTAACGCTCTCGCTGGGAACCTGGGTCCCAGCTTAACACGTGTTAACAAGACCCCGATAACCAATGCACCGACCGAGTACTTACTCCCGACATGCACCGACGGCTGATCTTGCTTTGGGTGCACCGATGACTGATCGCACTCTGCTTCTTTGTGCTTAAATGCGAAGATGATGTCTTGCTTCGGGGAAGAAGAATTTTTCTTGTTGACCCCTCTTGCTTGCCCCGAGGTCATCGACCTTTAGGTCTGGTTCCTGTTGGACGTTTCTCGAAATCTTCCCTTTCCCTCTCTTGGTTTTACTAGTACTCCGGAGTTCCCAAACTTTAGCCACCTGCACTCACTCCTGGGGTGAGGAGAATATAGGTCAGCGGTCCGTACTCGCGCCTGGGGCGAGCAGGCTCCAACCGATCACTCGCACTTGCATCTGGGGCAAGCAGAACTTGAAACTGGGAAACATGTGCACACTTGACATACAGAAATCTTTTTTATTGGGTGGCCTTCGATAAAAACCCTCATCAGGGAAAAGAGTGCCCCCTGATTTGCTCAATTATTTACAGTATATACACTGAGTGTGTGTACAGTGCAAGAATGCATCTACCTTACAACTTAACTGAAGTAGAAACTTTAGTGTGTAGCGTTCCATGTCCATGGGATAGGTGCTCCATAAAGGGTCTCCAGCCGATAAGCTCCATTCTCCAGCGCCTCAACTACTCTGTATGGGCCCTTGCGATGACCGACCTGGCGAGCACACCATTCTTCCAGCAACGACGAAAAGCTGTCCTTCACTTCAAACTTGTTCGCGCCTCCCAAGCTCTCCATAAGCTCGTTGCTTCCCCTTCGTTGCACCATCGCGAGGTGTGTTAAAGTGAACTGACTGGACTTCCTCAAACTTGTGCGGGAAGCTCATGATTTCAAGTGCTTCTCCAATCCCTCTTTCTCCTGCAAACGTGCAGAAATCCCACACTATCTGGGGTCTGGCGAGGTTCACAGAAGTGTAACCCTCGTTCATCCAGGTCTTGGGATCGACTGGCAGATATACAAAGTCAACAGCTAAAGAACTGGACTCTTCGCCTTTCTCTTTGCAACTTTCTATCGCCGAGCTTAAAGACTCTGCCTCTGCTTCCACCTGAGCTACCTGGGAGCCCCCCCAGTGTAGCATCTTCTATCACCTGATTTCCCCGTGCACGGGGATTTCATGCTGCTGATCACCTGCCTGGGATCCCGAAGCGCGATTACCTTGCGCCTCCTTCAGGTAATCGGTCAGGAAACCTGTCTTTACCAACTCAGCAAGTTGACGCCCCAACGCCAGGCATGTGTGGAGCGTGTGTCCATACGCCTGATGGAACTCACACCACTCGTCTTTCCTCCCTCCAAGTACTTTGTCAGTTTTCTCTGGTACTCGGAGTCTTGCAGCCACGGCAGGGATGGCGATCAGCTCTGCCAACTCTATCACGAAATCATACCTCGGGGGTGTGTTGTTCTCCCTTGCACGCCCCCTGGGCTGGTCCTTCCTGGGTGCATATGGACGAGGCTTTCCCTGCGCCTTCCTCTCCTCCCTGGTCTTATACACCCGCACCTGCTGCTGCTGCTTCCCCTGACCTCCGCGCGGCTTCGTCGGCGCAGTGCTGCCTCTCTTCTCAGAGACCTCTGCCTCTGCTACAATGTGCGCCACCGCGTGTCGTCGTATCTCAGCAAAGGTGGTGGGGTGGCTCCTGATGAGGGATTCAGTGAAAGGGCCAGGCAGCACGCCTTTCTTGAACGCGTGCACTAACATGTTCTCGTCCTTGCTGGGCAATCTCACCACCTGCGCAGCGAAACGGTTGAGGAAGTCCTTCAGCGACTCCCCCTGGTACTGGCGCACGTCGAACAAATCGTAAGACACCACTGGTGGCGCTCTGTTGACGATGTACTGCTCCGTGAACAGCTTTGAGAACTGGTGGAAAGAGGTGATGTGGCCCTCCGGCAGGGTCACGAACCACTCCATAGCTACTCCGCTCAGCGTGCTCATAAACATTTTGCAGTACACAGCGTCTGAACCTCCAGACAGCATCATCTGAGTGTGGAAGGCTATCAAATGTGCTTCTGGGTCTTGCACCCCCATGAACGACGCCTTCACTCCCACTAGGTTGGGAGGCACCACCGTGTTCATGATCTCGAGGGAGAAAGGCATAGGAAATGCTCTAGGGGGCGACGGCGGCATCGACGTTCTATCTTCGAATACGCGCTCATTCTGCGCCTGCAATTCCCTACGCAACTCCTCGTTCACGCGGTTCAGCTCTTCATTTCTGCTATCCGATGCAGTCAGCTCTGCATGCATCTTCTCTTGCTCAGCTCTCGATGCCGCGACATTCTCTTGCAGTGCGCGCATCATCTCCATGACCTGCGCCATGGTAACAGCTCCTTCTTCAGTAGATGGCGCAGGTACCGTTTGTTTGGTTCTTCTACTCATCTGTGCGATTTCTACTCTCGTTCTTGTGTATGGGGCTTCGTTTTACTTCGTGCCCCACGGTGGGCGCCAAATGATCCCGTCGCGGACTCGAGCGTGGATGGGCTCCGCGTTCCTCCCGCGTCCATGTCTGTTCCTCCGGTTGGCTTCCCTTCGTTCGAAGCAAACGGTTCCTGCAAACACAGAGGGGCGCCCTAGCGGCCGGTGTAGCTCCGACGCTCAAGTCAGTTTGGGCAAGGAAACATCCAGAACTCTCTTTGTCTAATTTCTGGGTTACGTATCTCATACCTGGTTCGGCGTTCTTCTTCCTCATATAAACCCACGTCGCCCCCTACTGGCTACCTCTAGGGCCACTTGATTGCTCTGCACCGCCGCTGTCTACCCCCCAGGCCTACCTTGCGTGTAGGCCTTCCTCACTTGAGTGCAAAGTCTGACAGGGGAGGCTGCGTGGGTACCTCTGTACCCCTCGACTTCTGTGCCTATCTGCCCTACCTATTCTCTGGGAACATCTGCACTGTCCACGTGGCATACATGCAACCTCACTGGGAGACTCTAACCTTGACGGGTTCTTGTACCAGCAGGATTCTGCACCTCACTGCGTCTTCCCATCTTCATGCATGGTCGTCTCGCGACTAAGGCCACTCCCTTCCTTTGGGCGCTTTACTGATCATTGGTTGCGTTGTTCACATCGCGCGGCCGATGTCACCTCGACACACACCGATGACCGATGTGTCTCTCATCCTGGCCGATGTCCGATGGCGCTTCTTCACGTTGTCGTGCTCTGCTTATGGAATCAGGCGAGGTCCTTGAGTAACGTTCTCGCTGGGAGCCTGGGTTCCAGTTTAACACGTGTTGGCAAGGAACTCCCGACGACTGATCACTCTGCATGCACCGATGACTGATCACTCTGCATGCACCGATGACTGATCACAATGCATGCACCGATGACTGATCACTCTGCATGCACCGATGACTGATCACTCTGCATGCACCGATGACTGATCACTCTGTATGCACCGATGACTGATCACTCTGCATGCACCGATGACTGATCGGTGCTTCATCACTTCTCGCGCTCTGCTTCCAGGCGCTCAAGTAGGAACCAATCTTCTGGTGGTGGTCACTCGGTAGCTGACCACTGATCGCCGTTCTTGAACGATCTCCACCCTGGTTCATCTGCTATCTCATGCCACGCGTTGCTCTGTGACTAGCCCACGTGGTCATCTGCTGCTGACGTCATCGGATACCGATGACCGACCGGATCATGATCGAAAGTAGTTTTTCCAAGAACATACAAATCGATTGATTGTGCTTTCTTTAGTAACAAGTATTCTAGATTTGGGTCTCTTGCTAATTGAAGATAAAGATTACTAACCATAATTTTTGTTACATGTTTTTCTTCTAATTCTGAATTTTTCTTTTCTTGTTTCTAATTCGCTTGAATTCTTGTTCATTTAGGTTTCTTGATACAATCCAAGTCAGCAAGCAGATGACCAAGGACTCAAGAGACCATTCACAGTCATCTCAATAATCAAGTCAAGACCACACCAAAGATCTAGCGGACCTCACCGGAAGAAGAAATGGACCAAAACACCAATTGTTCTTTATTCTAGTCTTCTTAAAAATAAAACATGTTGTAAATAATTTGGACTCACTTTAGGGGTCCAAATAGCAAAATAGGCTAGAGTAGGTTCATATAGCATAAAAGGGAGTGTACTTAGCGAAATGGGCTTGCACAAGCCCACTTTTTCAAGACAAGGCACCTAGAATTAGGGTTTTTAACCTAGTTTCTAGAAGAATGAGCCAAATGGACGATTTTGATCATGGTCAACCCCCTTGGCTGCCCCTCCCTTCTTTCCCATCCTACCCTTTCCCAAATTGCCAACCAAGGCACCCATTCCTATGAATAGGGTGCCTTGGCTCATGTATTTTCAAATTGAATTTGAAGTAAAGAAACTCTGCTTGAGTGAATTTGTAAGTTTGAGTACTTTGGGTCTTATCTTGAGTGAGTGACATCTCAAGTGGCGGCTCCAACACCACTCATCTTGGAGTTCATCTGCTCCAAGTGGCGTGAATTCCTTTTCTAATCCTTAAGTTCTATTCATCCCTTCATCTTTTTCCTTCTTTATTTGCGCCATTATCCATTTCCATTTCATGTTCTTTAATTTTCCTTCCATTCGGTCATCTTTATCATTTTGGTCTTGTTTCATTTCCACTTTTATGTTCTCTTCAATTCCGCACTCTTTGTGATGGATGATGCCTTCATTCCGATTTGAATTCTTAGATGGAGTGGCGGAAGCTTCAATGGAGGAGGCATGCAAGGAGGCTCACTTGGAGCTTGTGGTTTCCTTGGAGGTGCATGCTAAGTATGGAGAGTGATAGGTGAGGTCTAATCACTTGAGCTAGGTGAAAGATGAAGACTAAAGTGTATATCCTAAAGAGGCAAAGATAAGAGTGAGAACTTAGCTAGCAACTTGGTAGCAATTTCACTCATTCATTAATCTTTTAAATTCATGAACCAAGAACCTCCTTATATAAGAGAGAGGGCTAGACATTTTGGAGCCAAAATTTGAAAATTCAAAATAAAACTCTCCAATGAGAAGGTGCCATATGGAGTCATGCTTTCCATGTTTAGCTCACACCTTCCATGATAAATCCTCTCCACTCCTAGGTTGCCATGTGGACGTCCATGTGCTCCATGCCAAGGTGATTTTCGTCCTTTAAAATACCCTGCACGTTTTAGGGTTACATTGGGTTCAAAGAAGCCCAATTGTTACCCTAACTAGTCACTTTTAACCTTAACTAGTCATATTTTACTATTGGCCCAAATACAAGCCCAAAAACCTATGCTACTTGGCCCAAATATTTGGTCCAATTATTTTATGCTACTAGGCCCAATACATAGCCCATGAAATCATAAACAACTTTATACAATGTATCTAAGCTAAAGCTTGGCCCAAATATAATGTTGACTGGTCAGCAGGAACTCAGTCTTCTTGTGTTCTTCTAATCAAAGCTTTAGTTTATGTTTTGATGACTTAGAGGTCTTCTTGGATATGATTGTACATTCTTTCACCCTAGATTTCTCCTCTTGATTGGGCCTATAAAAAGAAACAAAAGCCCAATTAGAGCCATATTTGCAAATAAATCCATAAATAATCTTTAGGTCTTCATCCTCCTTATTATGTGATTGTGTGTGGCTGGAAGCTCTACCATCACTTTGCATCATTGTCACCCATATCTATGTTTTCTCTTTGCCCTTGTGAAGTGAACCTTCACACTTACTTAACCACTTGGTTAAGTTCGTGTCCAGTGGGGATCTTCTTAGGGTTCTCACCTTTTAAATTGCTAAAATCCAAAATCTTAAACAAAGTGAAACCTTTAAAATGGAACCCTCTAAAAATCAACTCACATCATTTCTGCATTTTATAATTCTAGTTTACAAGTTCTTTTAAATTCAATTACAGTTTAATTCATTGTCATTTACATATTCTTTAATGCCCTATTGTACAACTTAGCAATTTACATTTTTCACAATTTAATTTCTCACAATTTACTTTTTCAGTCATTTACAATTTGATAGAGCCCCATCTAAGGAAAAGCAATCAAGAATAAAGAGGTCACAATACTAAAGAACTTATCAGAAGCTTACCGTGAGTTTGGGCTTATTTGAGTCTATTTAGGCTTCCAAATAGTCTTTTGGGTCCAAGTTCAAAATTGTAGAGATCACTCTAGAGGCTTTGGAGTGTCAAGAATACAAGACCTCTATTGAAAAAATTGTATAGAGGAGTTTAGAATCGCATTTTAGCCTTTGTATTTTAGGCCTAAGTAGAAAAAGATTTTTTTGGCCTTGTATTCGGGGCTAAGTAGTCTAGGATTTTGGCCCTTAAGCCTTGCAACTTAAGGCCAATTTATATGTCCACATGGCTTCCCCATGAGTCTCCACATGGCGCCGCATTAAGAGCTATAAGCAGGCACTCTTGACCCTTCCACTCTTGACTCTCCAAGTTCCATGTGACACATGTTTTCCTCTCATATACACCTTATTTTTTGACTCATCAAGTCATTGGTTGCATCTTTTCTTTCCTTATTTGAGATTTTATTGTAGTAACGATTGCCATATGTTATCATGCAAATGGAAAGGATTTTTATAAGCCTAAATGAAAAGTGCCACATGTCATGATGGGAATGGAGAGGATTTAGGAGTCTAAGAGTCAATTTTATGAATCTTAAGCACTATAAATAAGTGTGCTTACTTTGTAATAATTAGACTTTGAATGAGTATTTAATTGTTGTCAATTTGGTGTTTGCCTTTTTCTCTTAGTATCTTTTGTGTCTTTCTTTCACTCTCTTAGTTTGAGAAGCCTAGGGAAAAGCTAGAAGTTTGGACTAATCTCCTTCTAGCACCTTCCCCTACCAATTTTTCCATGGTTTTTCACCATTTCATCTTATTAATGGAGAGTTTTTCAAGACATGGATTGCCACATGGTAATCCACCAATGGAGAGTGATGCAAAACTAGCTTGTTTTGGCTTCTTCTTTGTTGTAGTTTTGTATGTTGCGGAAGAATGGACTTCAAATTGACATCAATGGCTGAATTGAAGTGTGGAGAAGATGAAATGAAGAGGAAAAGTACAAGCTTAGAAGAGGTATGGCTAACTTCTAAGAAGATTCAAGCAAAACACTAATAGAAGTGCAAAATTGAGAGTGAGATTTTGAAGACAAATGAGCTAGCAATTTGGGCAGCATTTCATTATCAATTCAAATCTAGAAATTACATGTCTAAGCACCTCTATTTATAGCCTAAAATGGTGCCAAAAATATAATTATACTCTCCACTTAAATCTTGACAAATGTAAATCTATAATTGGAGTAAATCCTAAAATGAGACAAGTGGTGGTTTGTAAGTGGAGAGGAATCCTCTCAAATGAGGTGCAACCATGTGTCACTCATGCTTTCAATGTGTTGGTCCAACTAGCCATTCACACTTCCCTTGCCATGTAACTGTCATCCATGCCTCCTTAGAATGCTCTCCAAAACCCTAAATTGTCTAGGTTTTATTTTGGGCCAAAAGAAGCCCAAATATGACTCTATCTAGATTTTTCTATCCTATTTACGTCTTATTCTACTATGTTCAATACATGGCCCAAAAAAATAGGCCCAATACATGGCCCGAATTCAAGCCCAAATAAGGCCCAAATAAATCGTACACTACTCTTTACAAAATTTACATGGCTAAGAAGAAGAAAAAGACTTTACAATCTCTTCAGTAAGTCTCGATCTTCATCTATCTTCTTAGTTGAAAGTTTCGAGGCCGAATGGTTTTCATCAGAGACTTTTTAAGGTGCGACATGTCACTCCATGAATACAGGGTTTTTGAGAGCTCCACTTTTGGCTCTATAAATAAAGAGCTCTTCTATTGTAGAAATAAGACTTGAATTAAGTAATGAATTTCTTCCTAAATGGTTTTTAGAATTTCTCTCAAGTCTCAGTTTTCTTTTCTCCCACTCTCTAAGTGTAGAAGCCTTAGAAAAAGCTAGAAGGTTAGAGTAAACTCCTTCCTAGCACCATTCTCCAAACCCAAACACATTCATATTCTTATCCATTTTCAATAAAATCTTTCGCTGCCATGTGTTCTCCATCATTGTCAACCATCAACAACCGAGGAAGTTAAGGAAGGAGAGGGAGAACTCCATCACAACCAAAAAATTTGTCCAAGCACTACAAAAAAATGTGTATGTGGTGGCGGTTATTTTTGTATATAGTGTCATTTATAAATGCCGTTATTTACAATCTGACCACCACAAAATATAATATGTCGATCTATTGCGAACTGCTGTAACGCTTGCCATATAACACCTTGTATAAAGTGGTGGTTTTATGCATGTAATTGATGTCAATTATAAATGTCGTAATTTTCTAAATGGTCAAAACAATTTTAGATCAAATATGACGTTTTTAAATGTCACTTTATACGTTATAGTGCAACATTTATAGTCACTATTTTTATATTAAATTATAAGATATTATACGTTAGTTACAATAACATAATTCAAGTATATTATAATATTTAAAATTAAACCTATTTTCATAAGTTAATCTCATAATTTATTTAATTTAATCTCATTACTAATAAAATAATTAAACAATACACAACTTGTATTAACAAAAAGAAAACACATTCATTCATTTTCAAAAGAATCAATGTTTACACATGTTTAAAAAAGTACACCAAAATAACATTTAAAATGCTCCTAACCTAAAAATATAATACATTTATTTTGTACCCTCCTCAATGAAATTTCTCATCCAAATCTAAAATCCTCATTTCCCTCGTGAACTACTACGAGTAACCTCTCTTCGAAATGTTGTTTAGATGGATACTCTAGCAAATCTAATTGATTGAAACTGCGTGAAGAAAATTCCATTTTAGATTATTTCAAATCACACTACTACAATTATCCATCACAAATAATCATAACTAAAAGCAAAGGCATATAAGGAATTTTGAAAAGAGGAAAAGACATACCAAGTATGAGCAGAAGGCAAGTGATTAGGACTTCCGTATCTTTGAAACTTTTAGGAGCCTAAAATTCCTTAAAGAGCGCTAGCACTAATGCAATCCAAAGGCACCAAACAATTGTTTGTAAAAGTTAGACCCCATATTGCTTTGTAAATGTTTTTACCACTTCAAGTTAGAAAAAATAACGTGTCCACATCATTACCATATCATAATAAAGAGTCCTTAAATGATCAAGACCATTGTAGGGTCATATTGCTTGAATAAAAATAAATGGCATCAATTTATAGACATAAAGAAACTAAAATGCTTTTTAACTTTTTCTTAAATTATCTTTTGGTGCAGTAAAATTCTTTATATAGCTCCACCAAAATGCTTCCCATTGTTACAAAATTACAAAACTAGACTAATAACACAAAATAATTTCATTTTATGTTGAATAACGGTCAATGGAATATATGCATGAATAAAACATGTATCATACATCAATAACTCTACACTACAAGAAAATCATTGATTAGAAAACAATTTTAAAGACAAAAAATAATTAGTTGCTATAGTGACTAAATTAGAGACCATTTTGGAGACTAAAACAAAAATTAGTTTCTAAATTAGTTTCTATTATTAAATGATTTATAAATTGGTATCTAATTAGCTACCAAGGTTTTTGCTACCAAATTTAGAATCTAAATAATTGGTAGTTAAAACTTTGGTTGCTAATTAGATACCGGTTTAGAAACTATTTAACAATAATAGAAACTAATTTAGAAACCAAACATTTTTTTAGTCTCCAAAATGGTCTCTAATTTGGTCACTATAGCAGCTAATTATTTTTTATCTCTAAAATTAGTTTTTATTTAATGATTTTTTTGTAGTGCTACCTTGGGTAACCAATCTTTTAGAAACAATAATATGATGTTGGCAATGCGAAGAATTTTATGTAAGTTTCCAGAATCAATCAAAATTGTAACTGAGAGGTTATGAATTAAACCTGTGAATTTGAGAGTATTGGATGAAATGGTTTTTGTGAGGACTTGGGATAAAAGGTGGAAGTGGATAGTGTTAGTGTATTCAACAAAGGTGGACAATGTCCTCCCTGGTTTCAGAGGTGGGTTCTGGGTCCTCCAAGAGTAGTGAAAAACGAGATGTAGTGCATTTGTTTCCAAGGATGAATTTTTCATCACAATTGTAGCATAACCCAAGGGCCCTTCTTTCTTGCATTTGAGATGTGGTTAACCGTTTAATAGGTATAGGGAAATTTGGTGGGGGAAGGTTGTTGGGTTTAGTAATGTTTGTTGTTGTGGAGAGACCGGAGATGGTTGTGGTATGGTAAGGGAAAATGGTTATGTTTAAGTTTAGAATCCCTAATTTTGTCTTCAATTAGTTTTGCTACACCAATGGCTTGGGATATGGAATATGGGTTCAGAATGGCAAGCTCTATGTGGATATCCATATGTATTCCAGAAATGAAGCAATTAAGTATAGTCTCTAGAGTGAGACCCACAATAAAATTACATAATCACTAAAAATGGCATTGATATTATGTTATTGTTGTAGTTTGTTGGAGTTTGAACAATTCTACCTGATGATTTTGTATACTTAGATGGGCCAAAATAGAGCTTCGAAGCCCATGTGAATGATGGACATAATCAGGTTGTTGTTGTGCAACCATTTGAACCACGAAAAAGCTTAACCCTACATATAAAATGCCACCATGGGGACACATTTTTATGGCGGTATTTGATAAAATGAGAAATATTGGTCCACTTGGAAAAGCCAATCTAATAGGTTATTGCCATCAAAGAAAGGTAAGGTGAGTGTAGGTGGTTTGAGTGCAGGAGGGGGAAGATGTTGATACTGATGTTAGGATTGTAATATATGAGGGTTGTCTTGGTGGGTAGTACTTAAGGGTGGGGGTAGCTTGGCCTCCGACTGAGAAAGAGACGCTACTTGGTCAATGAGGATTGAGATTAGAGTGAAATGTTATCAATCCTTGCCTCGAATGTAGTTTTGCATTTGATTGGCTTTGAATCACCGTGAGGCGTTCTTCGATGATGTAAAAAATGTCTTCTAGGTCCTTTAATGTATACCTTTAGTTACTACTATACTAAAACTATTAAGATATCTAGGTTATAACTACAACTATACTAAGACTAAGGAAACTAGGGTAAACTAAGACTAACAAAACTAGGGTAAACTAAATTCTTCTCTTTGCCATTCATGATGATTTCATACCTAAATTAGGAACTGAATGGGCTAGTTTAGGCCTTTACATAGTTTAAAAGTGGGCTTGAACAACGTGGTGTAATCTTACCTCCTCTAGATAAAACACTTTGTCCTCAAAGTGGAGTTTTGAGTCCAATTGAGTCGTTGGTGTTTGTCAGGCCGCTAGCCTGATAGGTGCCTTCATCCGAAATGCTTGTGTGCTTGGAGTTTTGAGAAGAGTTGGCGGAAGCTTGTCAAGGAAATGGAACAAGGAAGACTCCAATGGAGCTATGGATTCCTTGGAGGTGCATGAAGAGTAGGGAGAGTGATTGGTTGGGCCATATCACTTGAAGAGATGATGAAGAAGAAGACCAAAGGTGTCTATCCTAGAAAGGTTTAGACAAGGGAGTGAGTAGGCTGGCAACTTGGCAGAATAACACTCAAAATTAATCTTATTAACTCATGAGGCAAGCACCCCTTTAAATAGCATAGAGGTTCACCCAAGGTTACACAAATTTGAGAGGGAAAGTTCAAATGTTCTAGGTTTGAAAGTGGCACCTAATTGGTGTCACATTGTATTACAAACCCACAAAGACTCCAAAACCAAGTCCACAAGAAGATGACCAAGAATGCCAACTATAAAGGGTCATCTCAACAAGCAAAGGAAGACCTCTTCAATAGGAGGAATGGACAAGGTCTAGAGCACTTGAAGTTCTTCCTATTAGTCTTCTTAAATATTTAGAAAAATATTGTAAATAAATTGGGCTCAAATAAGGGGTCTAAATAGTAGAAATAAGGTAGAATAAAGTGCCTTTAGCATAGTAGGGGGTGTGGGTAGCATTCTTGCTTGTTCCTAGCCCATTTGAAGGCATTTTGACCTAATTTCTAGAAGGATAAGCCAAGAATACGGGATTGACTTAGTCAAACCCTATGGCTGCCCACTTTTTTCCCTTTTCCCATTCTACCCTTTAAGCTTGTTTTCCAAGGGTCCTAAATCTATAAATAGGGAGGCCTACCTCATGTATTCACATGTTGAAATTAGAGTAAAGTTACTATACACAATTTGTGTTAGAGTTTGTGAGCATTGTCTCCTTAAACCATTGTCTTATCTTGTGAGATTTAGAGAGCTCTCAAGTGGCGGCATTCTTCACTCATCTTGGAGCAAACCACCATCCAAGTGGCGTGATCACTTCTCTAGCTCATTCTCCTAAGTTTCCTTTCACTCATCTTTTTCCATTCCATTTCCATTCCAAATTTCAATTCCGAAATCTATGTCTTGTTCTTGTTTTAATGCTTTGTTTCCTATTAGGTTTCCTTCATTATGTTTAGTTTCCTCTCTTTAATTTCAGCACCTTTACTTGTCATCATCTTCACCATAATTGTGTTTTCCTTTTGCCTTTGTGAAATGAACCTTCACATCTACTTAACCACTTGGTTAAGTTAATGTCCAGTGGGGATTTTCCTTAGGTTCTCACCTTAATCATCCTAAAATCTCAATCCTAATTAAAGTGCCACCATAAAATGCTAAATCATAAAATCAACTCACATCACATTGCAAGCATGACCTAGGTGTGCTTCATGTGACCCTTTTAGGTCTAAATGACCGGCCTAGGTTAATTAGGAGCTTTAATGAATCCCTAATTTAACCTAGGTTGGTTTTTAGATGCCTAACCCTAACCTTAATTCAATTAAAAAAATACAAGTAAAAATTTCTATTCTACTTTTAGTAAGAAACATAAATTCTACTTAGAAAAACTACACTAGGTTATGGCTTTTTGGAACATGTATAGAAAGGTGTCTCTGCCATCAGTAGCAGATTTCCAATCTTCTTGAATCTTCCTTGCCAATGTCCTAGTGGTTGGCCCTAAGCTAGGCTTTCTACCATCATGGCTTGTGCGTTAAGGTGGTGTTGGATGAAAATAGGGGGTATGTCTTGTAATTAGGCCACAACAATTTGAAAATTAGGGTTAGATAGAGGGGGATGTAGAATGACGTGGAGGTAGTAGTTGTAGACGACAAAGGGTGGTGCGACAACAGCTAGGGCGCTGGTGGTTGAGTGGACCTAGGTGTAGTGAGCGATATTGTGGGGGTGGAGCCTGCTATGCGAGGAGGGTGTTTTAGGTGGCACAGCGATGGCTGGGTCGCTGGTGGTTGGCGAATCTAGGTGGAGGGAGCAATGTTGTGGGGTGGAAGTTGGTGTGGGCAAAGGCTATTTTAGGGGCTGGATAGGGCGACAGGTGGTGCTGAAGGTGGTGTTGATGGCGTGGTGTGTAAGGACCTATAAATTATTTGGAATAGAAGTGATAGATTTTAAATAATTTCTAAGTATGTTATTATTTAAAATAAAAAGGACATAAAAATAGAAAATATCATAGTGGTCAGACCTCGGACGTCGCCCAAGGTCTGGGGTCAGCTGGTAGAGGGCGGTCGGTTGACCATTGTACTAACCAAGTAGTCAGGTGCGATGACTTTATCGTGAGGTAATCACGTGGCCGTGCTTGAAGGGGGGGCACGTGAATCAAGAAGGGTAAGAGAAAGGAAGGTGTAGCTTAGAAGTTGATGAGATCGCCGTTTGTTGAAGAAGGCGGCGGCCTCCGACTTCCCCCGTATGAAATCAGTAATCACCTATTTTTCGCATGATCGCCAATCGCCTATGGTGTACATGATCGCCGAAAAGAGCACATCGCTGAGTATTCGAGGAGACTTGGTAAGCACTTAGTATGTGGTCTAAATACAGAAGATGAGTGATATAGAAGATAGGTGGCATATCTGCCACCATGAGTAGTGTGAGTCGTGATACCCAGAGTTGACCAGCACACCATGTTAATGTTGTGCCCAGAGTAACCTGTGCATTAAGCAACTCCCTGTGTGGATAACTTAGTCGCAGGAGCTACACCGGCCGCAGAGGCGCTATGCTGTTCTTTAGGTCTCTTTGAGGAATTGAAGGTGGAAGTCTTTGGTGTCCTTAGACGTAGCATAGTGGGTTAATGAACCTTCAGCAAGGTGTGGCGATGTGACATCAGTCATCGCCGGGATGAGAGGCATATCAGTCATCACCGGGATGAGAGGCACATAGTCATCGCCGGGATGAGAGGCACATAGTCATCGCCGGGATGAGAGGCACATCAGTCATCGTCGGGATGAGAGGCACATAGTCATCGCCGGGATGAGAGGCACATCAGTCATCGCCGGGATGAGAGGCACATAGTCATCGCCGGGATGAGAGGCACATCAGTCATCGCAGGGATGAGAGGCACATAGTCATCGCCGGGATGAGAGGCACATCAGTCATCGCCGGGATGAGAGGCACATCAGTCATCGCCGGGATGAGAGGCACATCAGTCATCGCCGGGATGAGAGGCACATCAGTCATCGCCGGGATGAGAGGCACATAGTCATCGCCGGGATGAGAGGCACATCAGTCATCGCAGGGATGAGAGGCACATAGTCATCGCCGGGATGAGAGGCACATCAGTCATCGCCGGGATGAGAGGCACATCAGTCATCGCCGGGATGAGAGGCACATCAGTCATCGCCGGGATGAGAGGCACATCAGTCATCGCCGGGATGAGAGGCATATCAGTCATCGCCAGGATGAGAGGCACATCAGTCATCGTCGGGATGAGAGGCATATCAGTCATCGCCAGAATGAGAGGCAATCAGTCATCGTCGGGATGAGAGGCACATCAGTCGTCGGTGGATGGTCATCGCGCGATGTCATGTTTCACACAGATAAGGTAGGACCCAGGCTCCCAGCATGAGCGTCTTGCATGCGCGACATGTAGTCAGTGAGAGTGCTTCAGAACAGTGGCTCCAGAGAGTTGGTATGGAAAGTGACCTAGAGTTGGTGTGCGCAGAGACCCACATGGCCATACTGTTAGAGGAAACCCACACGCAAGGTTGCTCAGAGAGTGGGTAATGGCGGTGAAGGCTAAAGAGTCGTTCGACCTTAAGAGCTGAGGGAATCAGCTTATTTAGTTCCCCTTTCTCCTTTCTCCTCCACTCGAAGACGCGGCTATCCTCACGTACCAGTGCTACGATCGGCGACTGCCATTGTCCTTCTGGGAAGTTCTCTACAAGTTTTCCGATCAGAACGCTAAAACAGAGTTCGGGTATCCTTAAGTTCAGTGGGTTAGAGCTCGTAGTGAGATTTTTACGCAAGTTCAGGTAAGGGAAGCTAGTTCTATTTTCAGTAAAACCTTAAGCTAGAAGATTCTGATGTTTGGGTGACGTGATCGCCGGTTTTAATGCAAATTTTGAAATCCCCTGTTTTAGTGTCGTTTTGAAATTGTTTGAGATTGAAAGGTGAAATGCATATGATATTCGAAAATCTGAACTTTGGTATGATTGTTTCTGTGATTGGGATTGTTTAAGAAAAGATTCAAAATATTATATGATGGAATTGTGCTTTTACGTGTGGTATGATGTACTGGATGAATGTGAAATTGTGATCAAGACATAGTATTTTCAGGAAAGGAAATACCGTGTTGAGATTGGTTATGAGGTGTATTGATCTGTGAGTATCCTGTGAATGAGATGATCCTGACTCTACTGATATAATGGAATCACATAGATAAAGTTATTCAGTTGTTGAGAGTCGAAGGAGGTTCATATGTATGGGTAAGTTGTTTGAAAGATAACTAACTTGACCTGTTATATGAATTAACCCTGTCATACCGGGAGAGTGATGATATTGAGATTATGTATGCGCATGGCTGTGTGGATTTCACCGCGACCCTGTGTGGATTTCACAGTGGTGTGGTATGACAGGTGCAGGTCTCTGGATGCTAAGTTCAACGCATGAGTCTTCCGGAAGTAGAGTCAAGTGTCTATGTTGTTGTGAGTCAGTGGATTTCTGACGTGAGAAAGAGAAACATTGAAATGTGATAGACACTTGATGGGTTTTGTGGAATGATTGATACTTGAGGGAATTGTGAAATGTGTGAATATTTGATGGTTTACGTTAATATCAAGTTTCATGTTTTAAAGTTTTAAAATTGTCTAGCTTACCCCCTGTGTTTTGTTTTGTGTTTGGTTTTTCTTAAACCTGTGATGATCGTGTTAATTTACACGGGAGCAGCTGATGTTGCAGGTGGTAGAGCTCCTCAGTGAGCAGATGGAGAAAAGGATCGTTTTATATTTGAATGTTTTATTTTGGAAAACTTTTGATGTATAAATTTAACTCCCTGCGAGGAGGGATGTTCCTTTTGAAGAATACATTGTATGGAACGGATGTATTTTATATATATATATATATATATATATATATATATATATATATATATATATATATATATATGAATGTTAATTTTGATATTATTGTTTTACGTTATTCTATTATATAAATATGAAAAGAATTGGAGGGGCGTTACATGGTGCAGGTGTGGGTGGCGTTGGTGGTGGTGTAGGTGTGGGTGACACGCCTGGTTGCGCTAATGGTGGGTGGAGGTGAATAAATGGGGCTCCTCTTGGTGGAAGGAAATTGTTCGCAATGTCCAATATAGATGAAATCTGGTCCATGATGAATGTGAGAGCTGACTAAAATTTGTTGTTTCTAGCTTCAATGTGTAAGAATTGATGGCTAAAATAAGAAGGGGGAGTGAATTGTTTTTGAAAGCTTTTTGCAAATGTTTAATCAAGAATGAATTCCTTTATCAATTCACAAAGAGAAAGATCAAAGAAGCTAAAAAAATGAAACTTTCAAAACAAGCAGGAGAAAATCAACCGATAGATATTATGAAATAACCGATTGTTTTTATTATGTAAGCATAGCCAAGATACAAGCAATGTACAAGACAGAAATTTTAACCGATTAAAATATCGAGATAATTGATGGTTAGTACAACAAAAAGAACAACACTGAATTTTAACCGATTATAGAAACAGAACAACCGATTGTTTATATCAGATACAATTAAACAGATAAACCAAGGCAGAGAAAGAGAGAATTACACAAAGCAATTATACTGGTTCACTCAACCCCTGAGCTACATCTAGTTCTTTAGAAAAACCTTCTGAGTTCCACTATGTAAAACACTACAGTTTACATACACAAAACAACAACAAGAGAGGATCTTTTATATCTAAGATTTCCCACACTCTCTTCAACACACCACACACCTTAAACCAGAACACTCTTTAATTTTAAAGGATTTTACACACTTACAAGAATTGAAAGAATACAATATCAGGAACAAAGAAAGGAGAAGAAAACACCTCGCTTAGCAGTTCCTAAATTTGTGTATTGATCAGAATATGAGCTAGTTGAGCAACCTTTAAAATTTCATCAAAAACTCTTCTCAAAACTGATTTCTCAAAGCTTTTTCAAATCTCTGTAGAACTCTCTTTTGCAAACACTTTCTGTATCTCAAAATGTATTTCGCTTTTTCTATATTTTCAAAAGATAAGAGAGTCTCTATTTATAAACCTCACAAAATGCCCGTTTGAATCTGTTAGGAAAACCAGCTGTTATTGGCAAAAAAAATTTTCAAAATGTTGTTATAGAATTTCAAAATTCAACCGATTGAAGTTATGAAATAACCGGTTGATTCAGTTAAAACCATTATAAAGTAGTTTAAAAACCCATGAAACAGGTCATGTGAGGAACAATCGGTTAAAACGAGAAAATAATCGGTTGTTTATCACTTAGCTTTTTGATCCTGCCGCGGACTCGAGCGTGGAGAATATGCCTCGTCACTCCTTCGTCTAGCCTTCTGACTGCTGCACGTTCTGCAAGGAGGCTCCAGGAACCTTCGCCGAAACTCCAAACGGTGCCTGCAAAACACACAGACGGCGCCTCTAGCGGCCGCTGTAGCTCCGACGCTCAAGTCAGGCAACGGGAACACCAAAACTCTCTCTCTCAGATCTCTCTGTGTGAGACTCATGTGTGCCCTCAGTCTTCTTTGATACGAAAACTGAGTGTTTTCGGTTCGTATCGTGTATTGTGTGGCAAAAACTGCGTACCTGATTCAGCGTTCTTCTTCCCTCATATAATCCCGTGTCGCCCTCTACTGGCTACCTCTAGGGCCACTTGATTACTCTGCACCGCCGTTATCCACCCTCAGGGCTACCTTGCGTGCAGGTTTTTCTCACTTGAGTGCAAAGTCTGACAGGGAAGGCCACGTGGGTACCTCTGTACACCCTCAATTTCTGTGCCTACCTGCCCTACCTAATCTCTGGGAACACCTTCACGGTCCACGTGGCATGCATGCAGCCTCGCTGGGAAGCTCTAACCTTGATGGGTTCTCGTCCCAACAGGATTCTGCACCTAACTGCGCCTTCCCATCTTCATGCATGGTCGTCTCGCGACTAAGGCCACTCCCTGCCTCTGGGCGCTTTACTGATCACTGGTCGCGTTGTTCATATTGTCGTGGCCGATGTCACCTCGACACATACCGATGACCGATGTGTCCCTCATCTTGACCGATGATCGATGTGTCACCTTGACCAATGTCCAGGAACCGATGACTGATCGGCGCTTCTTTACTTTGTCGCGCTCCCCTACCAGGCGCTCTTCTGGGTACTGGTCTGCTGGCGGTGGCCGCTCAGCGACTGACCACCTATCACGTCTCTGAACGATCTCCACCCTGATTTACGTATCTGCTTCCACGTGTCACCCTGTGAGTGGTTCACGTGGTCATCTGCTGCTGACGTCATTGACTGCCAATGACTGACCGGATCACAAGCCCCCCAGTCTCGAGCTGTGAACCTGTTCTCAGCGAAGAGACTAAGTGGTCTTCCTTTGCCAAAGAGAAGAAAGATCTTGAAGCCGATGTATCTGAGGCCATGGCCGTCGGTGCTCAAGCTTTGATAGATGGGTTCAGGATGGCCTTGGAGCAGATTCACCGCGTCCTACCAGACTCGAACCTTACCCAGCTCAGTCTCCGCCATTCAATGGCCGACGGCAAGTTCACTCTTCTTCCTTGAGATTTTTCCCTTGCAACTCTTTCTTCTATGTAATCTCTTTTTCTGCTACAAAACTTGTGTATAAACCTTTATGCATAAATTCATGTTGGATGACTGACCTGATGGTGTCTAAATGCTTCGACTGATCACGCAAGAGCTTGTTTGGGGAAGCTTTCATACTCAAAGCTTTACTACCGACCACCGACTAGCATGTTAGCGCACCACCGATCAGTCATCGCGCTTCAGGCTTTGTTTTACTTCTGTGTCACTCCAGCGCTAAGTGCATAGAGGACCCGACCTCTAAAGATGATGCTTGTGTTTTGGGGAAGAGGAATGCTTCCTGATGACCCCTCTTGCCTCAGCCTCACTGTAAGAAGTCGAGGGTGAGGTCTTTTTTCTCTCGCCTCAGCCTCGCTGTAAGAAGTCGAGGTGAGGACTTTTTTCATCTCGCCTCAGCCTCGCTGTACAAAGTTGAGGTGAGGACCTTTTCATCTCGCCTCAGCCGTGCTGTACAAAGTCGAGGTGAGGACTTTTTATCTTCGTGGGTGCATGCTCCCAGGAGAGCACCAGGTGTGGCCGTCTAAGCGCACTTACCATGCGTATCCTGCCTGTATGGTCTCACCACACGCCTTCTGAGTGGGTGCATGCTCCTAGGAGAGCGCCAGGTGTAGTTGTCTAAGCGCACTCACCAGGCGCATCCTGCTTGCATGGTCTCACCGCACGCCCTTTGACTGGGCAACTCCTCTTCTTCTGGTTTGGAATCATGCGAGGTCATGCGTAACGTTCTCGCTGGGAGCATGGGTCCCAGCTTAACACGTGTTAGCAAGCCCCCGATGACCATGCACCGATGAGTTCTCTGCTTCTGGAATCATGCGAGGTGCATGCGTAACGCTCTCGCTGGGAGCCTGGGTCCCCGCTTAACACTTGTTAGCAAGACCCCGATGAACATGCACCGATGAGTTCTCTACTTCTGGAATCATGCGAGGTGCATGTGTAACGCTCTCGCTGGGAGCCTGGGTCCCAGCTTAACACGTTTTGGCAAGACCCCGATGACCATGCACCGATGAGTTCTCTGCTTCTGGAATCATGCGAGGTGCATGCGTAACGCTCTCACTGGGAGCCTGGGTCCCAGCTTAACACGTGCTGGCAAGACCCCGATGACCATGCACCGATGAGTTCTCTGCTTCTGGAATTGTTCCGGCCGCTTGACTCGAACGTGGAGGACTGCCTCGTCACTCCTTCGTCTAGCCCTCTGTTCTGCAGGAACGCTCCAAGAACCACCGCCGGAACTCCAAACGCTGCCTGCAAAACACACAGACGGCGCCTCTAGCGGCCGTTGTAGCTCCGACGCTCAAGTCAGGCAACAGGAACACCAAAACTATATCTGAATCTCTCTGTGAGACCCGTGTGAAACTGAAACTCTCAAATGTGTAAGCTCTGAGAATCTGAAAAACCTTCCTCTCAATTTTGTTAAGAGTTTGTATATATACCTGAGTCTTTCTCTCTCCTGACGGTTATTCCTCTTGACACGTGGATAACATCTGGTCGTACACGTGTCACCATCTGGAGTATCTGCAGCTGAAACGTTACTTCCACTGTGCCCCTGCGACTAAGTTATCCACACAGGGAGTAGCTTAGTACGCAGGCTACTTTGGGCGCAACCTTAACATGGCGAGCTGGTTAACCCTGGGCATTGCAGCTCACACTACACATGGTGGCAGATATGCCACTTATCCTCTGTACTTTGACCATACAACAAGTTCTTGCCAAGTCTTCTCAAACACCCGGCGATGTGCTCTTTCGGCGACTTGCTGACCACCTGATCTCCTAACCTTAACACAGGCGATCATGTGCAATCTGGGCGATTAATGATCCATACCGGCGATCAGCGATTACTCATCCTCAAGCCGATAGGCGATTACTCACCTCAAGCCGATAGGCGATTACTCACCTCAAGGCGACAGGCGATTACTCAACATCACAGGCGATAGGCGATTACCATTCTGAGTGATCACCTCCCTGATTCGCCTGCTATCCTCTACCACGTGTTACTCTGTGAATGGTCCACGTGGTCAACTGCTGCTGATGTCATCGACTACCGATGACCGACCGGAACACAAGCCCCCCAGTCTCGAGCTGTGAACTTGTTCTCAGCGAAGAGACTAAGAAATCGTCTTCTGACGGTCTACCGGAGCGCACACTCTGATACTAACACTATTTCATTCCTTCTTCTTCGCCTTCAAACATTCAAAGCATCTCTCTGGATCATCTAGAGATTCACCTTCTCTGTTTTCTTCTTCTCAAACGTGCTAGGGTTCGCTGTGTTTCTTCTCTTTAACTCTCTGCATGTGACTAACTGCTAACTAGCTTAGGCTTTAGCGCGATCTACCTGCAACCCCTCAAACTTGGCCTCTGACTTGATCGCGGCTAACTGTTGCCTTAGCATTGCCTTCAACATAACTTTGTGCTGGATGACTGGCTTAACGGGCCTAAACGCTTTGGCTTCACGCAGCAGAACTTGCTTCTACCACCGACCACCGACTAGCATGTTAGTGCACCACCGATCAGTCATCGCGCTTCTGGCTTCGCTGCACTTCTCTGCCACACCAGCGCTGAGTGCATAGAGGATCTGAACACCAACTATGACGCCTGTGTTTTGGGGAAGAAAAGTGCTTCTCGATGACCCATCTTGTCCCAACCTTGCTGTAAGAAGTCGTGGGTGAGGTCTTGCTTCTCTCACCTCAGCGTCACTGTTAAAAGCAGAGGGAAGGGACTTGGTTCTCTTGCCTCAACCTTGCTGTAAAAAGCAAAGGGAAGAGGACTTTTCCTCATACCTCAGCCTCGCTGTACAAAGTCGAGGTGAGGACTTGGTTCTCTCGCCTCAACCTTGCTGTAAGAAGCAAAGGGAGAGGACTTTCTCTCTTGCCTCAGCCTCGTTGTACAAAGTCGAGGTAAGGACTTTCACTCGCCTGCACCTCGCTGTACAAAGTCGAGGGAGGACTTTCTTCTTTCTCGCCTGCACTCGCTCAAAGGTAAGAAGGTCTTCCTCTGTTGCCTACACTTGCTCAAAGGCAAGGAGGACTTCCTCTGTTCTCGCCTGCACTTGCTCAAGGGCAAGGAGGACTTCCTCTGTTCTCGCCTGCACTTGCTCAAGGGCAAGGAGGACTTCCTCTGTTCTCGCCTGCACTTGCTTAAGGGCAAGGAGGACTTCCTCTGGTGCCTGCACTTTCTCAAGGGCAAGGAGGACTTCCTCTGTTCTCGCCTGCACTTGCTCAAGGGCAAGGAGGTCTTCCTCTGGTGCCTGCACTTGCTCAAAGGCAAGGAGGACTTCCTCTGGTGCCTGCACTTGCTCAAAGGCAAGGAGGACTTCCTCTGGTGCCTGCACTTGCTCAAAGGCAAGGAGGACTTCCTCTGGTGCCTGCACTTGCTCAAAGGCAAGGAGGACTTCCTCTGTTGCCTACACTTGCTCAAAGGCAAGGAGGACTTCCTCTGTTCTCGCCTGCACTTGCTCAAGGGTAAGGAGGACTTCCTCTGTTCTCGCCTGCACTTGCTCAAGGGCAAGGAGGACTTCCTCTGGTGCCTGCACTTGCTCAAGGGCAAGGAGGACTTCCTCTGTTCTCGCCTGCACTTGCTCAAGGGCAAGGAGGTCTTCCTCTGGTGCCTGCACTTGCTCAAAGGCAAGGAGGACTTCCTCTGGTGCTTGCACTTGCTCAAAGGTAAGGAGGTCTTCCTCTGGTGCCTGCACTTGCTCAAAGGCAAGGAGGACTTCCTCTGGTGCCTGCACTTGCTCAAAGGCAAGGAGGACTTCCTCTGTTCTCGCCTCCACTTGCTCAAGGGCAAGGAGGTCTTCCTCTGGTGGCTGCACTTGCTCAAAGGCAAGGAGGACTTCCTCTGGCCTCAACCTTGCTGTATAAAGCAGAGGAAGAGGACTTTCTCTCGCCTCAACCTTGCTGTATAAAGCAGAGGAAGAGGACTTTCTCTGTTGCCTCAACCTTGCTGTATAAAGCAGAGGAAGAGGACTTTCTCTCGCCTCAACCTTGTTGTATAAAGCAGAGGAAGAGGACTTTCTCTGTTGCCTCAACCTTGCTATATAAAGCAGAGGAAGAGGACTTTCTCTTGCCTCAACCTTGCTGTATAAAGCAGAGGAAGAGGACTTTCTCTTGCCTCAACCTTGCTGTATAAAGCAGAGGATGAGGACTTTCTCTCGCCTCAACCTTGCTGTATAAAGCAGAGGTGAGGACTTTCTCTGTTGCCTCAACCTTGCTGTAAAAAGCAAAGGAAGAGGACTTTCTCTCGCCTCAACCTTGCTGTATAAAGCAGAGGTGAGGACTTTCTCGTGGGTGCACGCTCCCAGGGGGGCGCCAGGCGTGGCTGTCTAAACGCACACACTGGGCGCGCCCTACCTGCATTGCCTCATCGTGCGTTCACCGACGTCCTGACCGGCGAGGACCTCTTCTTCTGGAATCATACGAGGTGCATGCTTAACGCTCTCGCTGGGAACTTGGGTCCCAGCTTAACACGTGTTAGCAAGACCCCGATGACCGTGCACCGACCGAGTACTCACTCTCTACATGGACCGACGGCTGATCGTGGTCTGCATGCACTGATGGCTGATCGCGCTCTACATCCCAGCGCTTATCTAGGGGCTGATCTGCGGGTGGTGGCCACTTGGTAACTCACCACCGATCACCTGGTCTTGCACCTGGGGCAAGGAGAACTTTAAACTAGGAACACTCGCACACTTTATGTACTGAAAATCTTTTATTGGGTGGCATCGTTAAAAAGAGTGCCCCTGATCTGCTCAACTGTTTAATACACTAAGTGTGTGTACAGCGCGATAGCGCATCTACTTTACAACTTAACGAAAGTAAGAAAGAAACATGTAGCGTCCTGGGTTCTGGGAATAGTCGTTACGTCTAGAGTCGCCAGCCGACAAGCTCCATTCTCCAACATCTCAACCACTCTGGATGGGGTCTCCTTTAACCGGCGATGACCGCCCTGGCGATGCACACACGTGGGGCGATCATGCCTTCCGCTTCAGCTTTGGGAGCCCCCCCAGTGTAGCCTCTTCCATCACCTCACCTCCCCAAACACAGGGAGTTCATGCTGCTGGTCGCCTTCCTGGGACCCCGAAGCGCGATCACCTTGTGTCTTCTGCAGGTAATCAGTCAGGAACCCTGTCTCCACCAACTCAGCAAGCTGACGCCCCAGCGCCAGGCAGTTACGGAGTGTATGTCCATAAGCTTGATGGAATTCACACCACTCATCCTTCCTCCCTCCAAGTACCCTGTCGGTTTTCTCTAGCACATGGAGTCTTGCTGCCACAGCAGGGATGGTGATCAGCTCCGCCAAACTTATCATGAAATCATACCTGGGGGGTGCGTTGCTTGCACGCCCCCTGGTCTGGTCCTTTCTTGGTGCATAAGGGCGAGACCTTCTCTGCTCCTTCCTCCCTTCCTTGATCTCATGCACCCGCGCCTGTTGCTGCTGATTCCCCTGACCTCCACGTGGCTTCGACGGTGCAGTACTTCCTCTCTTCTCAGAGACCTCTGTCTCTGCTACTATGTGTGCCACCGCACGTCGCCGTATCTCGGTGAAGGTGGCAGGGTGGCTCCTGATGAGCGATTCACTGAAAGGACCAGGGAGGACACCTCTCTTGAACGCATGCACCAGCATGTCCTCGTCCTTGCTGGGCAATTTCACCACCTGCGCCCCAAAGCGATTGAGGTAGTCCCTCAACGGCTCCCCCTGATACTGGCGCACGTCAAACAGGTCGTAGGACACTACTGGCGCAGGTCAGTTAATGATGTACTGCTCCGTGAACAGCTTCGCGAACTGATGGAAGGAAGTGACGTGGCCCTTTGGGAGGCTCACGAACCACTCCATAGCCACTCCGCTCAGCGTGCTCATGAACGTCTTGCAGTACACAGCATCTGAACCTCCAGTCAGCATCATCTGAGTGTGGAAGGCTGTCAGGTGTGCTTCTGGATCTTCCGCCCCCGTGAACGACGCTTTTAGTCCCACCAGATTGGGAGGCACCACCGTGTTCATGATTTCGGGGGAGAAAGGCATAGGGAATGCTCGCGGAAGCGACGGTGGCATCGACGTCCTCTCTTCAGCTGCGCGCTCCCTCTGCGCCTGCAATTCCCTACGCAGCTCTTCATTCATACGGTTCAACTCTTCGTTTCTTCTCTGCGATGCAGTCAGCTCTGCACGTATCCTCTCTTGCTCAACTCTCGATTCCGCGATGCTATCTTGCAGCGCGCGCATCATCTCCACTACCTGCGCCATGGTAACGGCTCCTTCTTCAGCAGATGACGCAAGTGAGGTTTGCCTAGTTCTTCTACTCATCTCCTCTGCACTTCGACGTAACTTCACTTCGACGAAATGATCAAGGAGATCCAAGAAACCTCAAGAAACTGCAACGTGGATGGGAACCAGAGTTACACGGGCCCCACGGTGGGCGCCTGATGTTCCGGCTGCTTGACTCGAACGTGGAGGACTGCCTCGTCACTCTTTCGTCTAGCCCTCTGTTCTGCAGGAACGCTCCAAGAACCACCGCCGGAACTCCAAACGCTGCCTACAAAACACACAGACGGCGCCTCTAGCGGCCGTTGTAGCTCCGATGCTCAAGTCAGGCAACAGGAACACCAAAACTATATCTGAATCTCTCTGTGAGACCCGTGTGAAACTGAAACTCTCAAATGTGTAAGCTCTGAGAATCTGAAAAACCTTCCTCTCAATTTTGTTAAGAGTTTGTATATATACCTGAGTCTTTCTCTCTCCGGACGGTTATTCCTCTTGACACGTGGATAACATCTGGTCGTACACGTGTCACCATCTGGAGTATCTGCAGCTGAAACGTTACTTCCACTGTGCCCCTGCAACTAAGTTATCCACACAGGGAGTAGCTTAGTACACAGGCTACTCTGGGCGCAACCTTAACATGGCGAGCTGGTTAACCCTGGGCATTGCAGCTCACACTACACATGGTGGCAGATATGCCACTTATCCTCTGTACTTTGACCATACAACAAGTGCTTGCCAAGTCTTCTCAAGCACCCGGCGATGTGCTCTTTCGGCGACTTGCTGACCACCTGATCTCCTAACCTTAACACAGGCGATCATGTGCAATCTGGGCGATTAATGATCCATACCGGCGATCAGCGATTACTCATCCTCAAGCCGATAGGCGATTACTCACCTCAAGCCGATAGGCGATTACTCACCTCAAGGCGATAGGCGATTACTCAACATCACAGGCGATAGGCGATTACCATTCTGAGTGATCGCCTCCCTGATTCGCCTGCTATCCTCTACCACGTGTTACTCTGTGAATGGTCCACGTGGTCAACTACTGCTGATGTCATCGACTACCGATGACCGACCGGAACAGGAATCATGAGAGGTGCATGCGTAACACTCTCGCTGGGAGCCTGGGTCCCATCTTAACACGTGTTGGCAAGACTCCGATGACCATGCATCGATGAGTTCTCTGCATCTGGATCCAGGCACTGATCTGTGGGTGGTGGTCACTCGGTAACTGACCACCGACTACCTGCACTTTCGCCTGGGGCAAGGAGAACTTTAAACTGGGAAACACTTGCACACTTTATGTACTGAAATCTTTTTTATTGGGTGGCCTCGTTAAAACCTTCCTTAGGGAAAAGAGTACCCCCTTGATCTGTCTAACTATTTACAGTGTATATATAGATATTTAGTGTGTGTACAATGCAAAACGCATCTACTTTACAACTTAACTGAAGTAGAATTTCAAGTGTGTAGCGTTCCATGTCCTGGGGATAGCTGCCCCGTCCAGAGTCTCCAGCCGATAAGCTCCATTCTCCAACGCCTCAACTATTCTGTATGGACCCGTCCACTTTGGAGATAACTTGTTCTCCATCTCATTCTGATGTGCTTTCCTCATCACCAGATCGCCCTCCTGGAAACGCCTGAGCCTCACCTTGGAATTGTGCCTCCGTTCTACTCTTCTCTTGACAACTTCAGCACTAACCCTGGCTCCTTCTCGCACTTCATCCAGGAGGTCAAGATTCACCTTTCGCTCTTGATTGGACTCTTCGGCTATGAAGTTCAGGAATCTAGGGGAGCTCTCCTATATCTCCGCGGGGATCATAGCATCTGTCCCATAGACAAGACTAAAGGGTGTCTCGTGGGTGCTAGACTGCGGAGTGGTATGGTAAGACCATACAATTCTGGGAACCTCTTCTGCCCAATTCCCCTTAGCTTTCTCTAATCTTCGCTTCAGTCCCCTGAGTAGCACTCGGTTGGCTGACTCCACCTGCCCGTTGGTCTGCGGGTGTTCTACCGAGGCGAACACTTGTTGTATCTTCAATTCTTCGCACCTTTTCCTCAACTGATGACTGGTGAACTGAGTGTCGTTGTCGGATACCAGTCTCTTGGGTACTCCGAATCGACAGACTATATTCCTCCAGACAAAATGCTCGACCTTCTGAGCGGTGATGTAGGCCACTGGTTCTGCCTCCACCCACTTGGTGAAATACTCGATGGCCACTATGAGGAACTTCATCTGCCTGATCGCCAGAGGAAAAGGTCCCAGGATGTCGATTTCCCACTTGTGAAATGGCCACGGGCTATGGATGGACTTCAACTCCTTTGAGGGTGCCTTATGCCAGTCTGCATGAAGTTGGCACTGCTTGCACCGCTAAGCGTACTTCACACAGTCTTCCTTCAGCGTTGGCCAGTAGTACCCCGCGCGGAGGACTCTACTTGCCAAAGCGCGACCACTGACGTGGCTTCTGCACACCCCCTCGTGCAACTCTGACATGAGTCTGGTGCATTGCTCCCCATGCACGCACATTTGTACAAGATGGGAAAAGCCAGATCTAAACAAGTTTCCATCAATCAGAGTAAACTTACTCGAGCTCTTCTTTATTCTCTTTGCCTCTGCTAGGTCCAATGGAAGCACACCATCTTCTAGGTACAACTGGTATGGTGTTATCCATGTATCGGGCCCCTTGACAGCGCAGACTTCCATCGCCTCATCGGTCCTTGCCGGTCGCGCCCTCACCCTAGGCGCTGAAAGTCAGGGACCGATGAATGATTGCCAGACGCTCCATCGACTTGGATACTTGAAGCACTTGATTATCTGACATGAACGCTCGTGGCACCTTTAGAGTCTCTTGAATGACGGTCCTCTGCTTTCCCCCCTTGCCTGAGCTGGCCAGCTTGGCAAGCAGATCTGCTCTGGCATTTTGCTCTCGGGGCACATGCACCAACTAAAACTCATCGAAGGACGTCTTCAGGAGCTATACGTACTCCAGGTAAGCTGCCATCTGAGGATCTTTCGCCTGGAACTCCCCTGTAACTTGCCCAGTGACTAGCAACGAATCACTCTTAGCCACCAGACTTCTTGCTCCCATTTCTCTTGCCAGCAACATTCCTGCGATCAGGGCTTCATACTCCGCCTGATTGTTGCTGGCCTTGAAGGCAAAGCAAAGGGACTGTTCGATCAGTACCCTGTTCGGGCCTTCTAGAATGACTCCAGCATCGCTCCCCTGCTTATTGGAGGAGCCATCCACCGATAAGACCCATCGAAAAACTACGCCTTCTGCAGCTGTCGCGACCGACGACAGCTCTACCACGAAATCGGCGAACACCTGCCCCTTGATTGGTCCTCGGGGCTCGTACTGGATGTTGAATTCTGAGAGTTCTACAGTCCACTTGACCATCCTTCCTGCTACGTCTGGCTTCTTCAATAGCTTCTGGATGGGCAAGTCTGTCATGACCACTATGGTGAAGCTGTGGAAATATTGTCTGAGCCTTCTAGCTGAAAAAACTACCGCCAGTGCTGCCTTCTCCAGAGCCTGATACCTTGTTTCCGGGCCCTACAGCACCTTCCTCACAAAATACACATGCTTCTGGACCTGATCTTGCTCTTGTACCAGGACTGAGCTGACTGCCCTCTCCGTCACAGCAAAGTACAGACGAAGAGGGGTGCCTTCTTGTGGTTTACACAATACTGATGGGCTCGCCAGATACTCCTTCAGCTTTAGGAAGGCCTCTTCGCACTCCTGTTTCCAAACGAATCTGCTGTTGCGCTTGAGACACTGGAAATACGGATGACCCTTCTCTCCTCCAGTAGGCATAAACCGTGACAATGCGGCCAACCGACCAGTGAGCTTTTGCACCTCCTTCACTGTCGTTGGGCTCCTCATTGCCACGATTGTCGCGCACTTCTCTGGATTCGCCTCGATCCCACGCTCTGTTAGAAGGAAACCTAAGAACTTCCCAACCTCCACACCGAAGATACACTTTTCAGGGTTGAGCTTCAACCTGTACTTGGCGATGGTGGTGAAAAGTTCCTCCAGATCAACTACATGATGCGCCTTCTCTCGCGACGTGACCATCATGTCATCTACGTATGCATGCACGTTCCTTCCAAGCATGGGCGAGAGCACCCTATCCATAAGTCTCTGATAGGTAGCTCCTGCGTTCTTCAACCCAAACGGCATTACCTTGTAGCAGTAGCAAGATTGTTCCATCATGAAAGCAGTCTTGCACTCGTCCATGGGCTGCATCTTTATCTGGTTGTATCCTGAGAAGGCGTCCAGAAAGCTGAGGAGCTTTCCCCCTGACGCGCTGTCCACCAATGCGTCTATACTAGGGAGAGGGTAGGAATCCTTGGGGCAGGCCTTATTGAGGTCAGTGAAGTCCACACACATCCTCCACTTACCGTTTGACTTCTGCACCAGTACCACGTTCGCCAACCACTCGGGGTACTGGATCTCTCTGATATGTCCAGCAGCAAGGAGCTTCTGCGTCTCATCATGGATCACCTTCCTCTTTTCTTCATTGAATTTTCTTCGCCTTTGGCGCACTGGTCGCACCTTGGCGTCCATCGACAGGTGGTGGCAAAGGAAATTGAGGTCGATCCCTGGCATGTCAGAAGCTAACCATGCAAAGGCGCCCATGTGCCTCTCAATCACACCGGCGATCTGTGCTCGTTCTTCTACAGCCAGCGATCCCCCCAACTTAAACCTATTTCCCCTTATTTCCACCTCTTCCCATCCCTCAGCTAGATGGGGTCTCCTTTCATTGGCGATGACCGTCCTGGCGATGCCTGACTCACGAGGAGCGATCATGCCCCCTGCTTCAGCTTCAACTTGAGCTACCTGGGATCCCCCCAGCGTAGCATCTTCCATTACCTGATCTGCTTGTGTACCACGAACAACCGATCGCTCCTGGAGCTCGCCTGCCGGTGGTGTTGTAGTGACATGGCAGATGCTTCTCTTCTGCTTGAGGCTATTTTCATAATAGCGCCTAGCCTCAGCCTGATCTGACTTGATGGTAATGACAGCCCCTTCCACCGACGGCAGCTTCAACTTCATATGCCTCGTCGATGGCACTGCACCCAACCTATTGAGCGTGGGTCTTCCCAGCATGATATTGTATGCAGATGGGGCATTTACCACCAAGTATTTTATCTTCTCTGTGCGGGACGCCACTCCATCGGTGAACGTCGTCCTCAGCTCTATGTAGCCTCGCACCTCGACCTAGTCCCCCGCGAAACCATAAAGACACCCAACATATGGCCTCAACTGATCGGGGGATAGCTGTAACTTGTTGAACGTCGGCCAGAACATGACGTCCGCTGAGCTTCCTTGGTCTACGAGCGCCCTGTGCACTCGTCTTCCTGCTGTCACAAGGGAGATGACCACAGGATCGTTGTCGTGGGGTACAACGTCCTGCAGATCAGCCCTTGTGAATGTGATATCCACCTCGGGAAAATGGCTTCCATCCACTGAGTCCACGGCCATCACTGATCGTGCATACCTTCTTCTTTGCGACACGGAGCACCCTCGCCAGAAAAGCCCCCCGCAATTGTCATCACTTCCCCATGCACAGGGATTTCATGTTGCTGATCACCTGCCTGAGACCCCGAAGCGCGATCACCCTGCGCCTCCCGCAGGTAATCGGTCAGGAAACCTGTCTTCACCAACTCAGCGAGTTGATGCCCCAACGCCAGGCAGGTGCGGAGTGTGTGTCCATAAGCCTGATGGAACTCACACCACTCATCCTTCTTCTTTCCAAGTACCCTGTCAGTTTTCTCTGGTACTCGGAGTCTTGCAGCCACGACAGGGATGGCGATTAGCTCCGCTAACTCTACCATGAAATCATACCTAGGTGGTGCGTTGTTCTCCCTTGCACGCCCCCTGGCTTGGTCCTTCCTGGGTGAATAGGGACGAGGCCTTCCCTGCGCCTTCTTCCCTTCCTTGGCCTCATACACCCGCGCCTGTTGTTGCTGCTTCCCCTGACCCTCGCGTGGCTTCGACGGTGCAACACTGCCTCTCTTCTCAGAGACCTATGTCTTTGCTACTATGTGCGCCACCGCGTGTCGCCGAATCCAAGCGAAGGTGGCAGGGTGGCTTCTGATGAGCGATTCACTGAAAGGACCAGGTAGCATGCCTTTCTTGAATGCATGCACCAGCATGTTCTCATCCTTGCTAGGTAATCTCACCACCTGCGCACCAAAGCGGTTGAGAAAGTCCTTCAGCGACTCCCCCTGGTACTGGTGCACGTCAAACAGATCGTAAGACACCACCGGTGGCGCTCTGTTGACGATATACTGCTCCGTGAACAGCTTTGAAAACTGATGGAAGGAGGTGATGTGGCCCTCTGGCAGGCTCACGAACCACTCCATAGCTATTCCGCTCAGTGTACTCATAAATATTTTGCAGTACACAGCGTCTGAGCCTCCAGACAGCATCATCTGAGTGTGGAAGGCTGTCAAATGTGCTTCTGGATCTTCCACCCCCGTGAACGACGCCTTCACTCCCACCAGGTTGGGAGGCACCACCGTGTTCATGATCTCGGGGGAGAAAGGCATAGGAAATGCTCTAGGAGGCGACGGCGGCATCGACGTCCTATCTTCGACTGCGCGCTCATTCTGCGCCTGCAATTCCCTACACAACTCCTCGTTCACACGGTTCAACTCTTCATTTCTGCTATGCAGTGCATTCAGCTCTGCATGCATCTTCTCTTGCTCAACTCTCGATGCCGCGACATTCAGAGAGAATGATCCAGTCCTTGGAAGATCTGCTGAGGACGTGTGTCTTGGATCAATTGGGAAGTTGGGATGAGGTGTTGCTGCTGGTGGAGTTTACTTATAATAACAGTTACCACGCCAGTATTGGGATGGCACCATATGAAGCCCTGTATGGGAGGAAATGCAGAACTCCCTTATGTTGGTACCAGGAGGGCGAAGCAGTCTTGGTTGGGCCAGAGTTGATTCAGCAGACAACCGAGAAGGTGAAACAGATACAAGGCAGAATGAAAGTTTCTCAAAGCCGGCAGAAATCCTATGCAGATCAGAGGAGAAGACCTTTGGAGTTTGCTGCTGGGGATCATGTGTTTATGAGAGTGACGCCAACCAAGGGTGTAGGACGAGCTATCAGATCAAGTAAGCTGTCTCCTAAGTTCGTTGGACCATATCAGATCTTAAGGAAGATAGGTCCTGTAGCTTATGAGATTGCTCTACCTCCCCAATTAGCAAATCTGCATAATGTCTTTCACGTGTCACAGCTAAGGAAGTATCTTGCAGACCCTAGTCACGTGTTGGAAGTGGACGATGTGCAGATCAGGGATGACTTGTCGTTTGAAGCAAAACCAGTCAGGATTGACGATCAGCAGAGTAAGCAGCTCAGAGGCAAGACCATCAACATGGTAAAGGTGGTGTGGGATGACAGATCGGGTGATTCAACTTGGGAATTAGAGGAAACCATGAGAGAAGCCTATCCATACCTCTTTTCCTTGTAATTCAATTTTCGAGGACGAAAATTTTTCTTGTTGGGAAGAATGTAAGGACCTAGAAAATTTTATTGGAATGAAAGTGATATATTTTAAGTGAATTCTAAGTATGTTTTTATTTAAAATAAAAAGGAAGGAAAGTGTAACTTAGAGGTCTACAAGATCGCCATTGTTGAAGACGGAGGCGACCTCCGACTTCTCTAGTACATGATCGCCAATCGCCTATGGTGTACATGATCGCCGAAAGTGCACTTAGTATGTGGTCAAGATGATGGATCAACCATAGTGGGTTCCAAAAACCACGCGTATCAAGGTGTGGGTTAAGCCTTAGATACGCTGTGCATGCGAAGCTCCATGCTTGAGCATAAGAAATCGTCCTTAGTGTTGCATGCATGGGCGCACAAGGAGTAGTGCTGATCTATTCTTGGAAATGTGAAGCTACCGACGTCACCAAGTCATGTGGAGGTGATACCTTGGACGTCACATAGTGGGATGAAGAACCTTCAGCAAGGCGTGGCGATGTGTCATCAGTCATCGCCAGGGCGAGAGACATGCGGGCATCGCCAGGGCGAGAGACATGCGGGCATCGCCAGGGCGAGAGACATGCGGTCATCGCCAGGGATAGACATCGGTCATCTTCCAGAGAGAGACATCGGTCGTCTTCCAGAGAGAGACATCGGTCGTCTTCCAGAGAGAGACATCGGTCGTCTTCCAGAGAGAGACATCGGTCATCCGCCAGGATGAGTCATCGGTGGAAGGTTATCGCGCGATGTCATGTTTCACACAGATAAGGTGGGACCCAGGCTCCCAGCATGAGACGTCCTGCACGCGCGACACGTAGAAAGGAAAGGGTGTTTCAAAATAGTTGGCATCAGAGAGTTGGTATGCGCAGAGACACACGTGGCCATACTGTTCAAGGAAGTGTGCACGCAAGCTTTCCTGCAGAGTGGGTAGTGGCAGCGGCAATTGTGGACAAGTTGGTTTAGATTCAAAAACTCACTTCTAAGAGGCAAAGAACGTTGCTGTGGTTCAAGAGTGACAGAGTGAGTTTACCTTCATCCTTCTCTTTTCTCTCCTTCGCGCTGCGATTCAGGCATCCTCAAGCACCAGTACGACGAGCGACGACTGCTCTTGGACTCCTGGGAAGTTCTCTGCAAGTTCTCCAAACCGGACGCTAAAACAGAGTTAAGGCATCTTTAAGCTTCGGTGGGTTTTGGAGCTCTTGGTGTTTTTGCGCAAGTTCAGGTAAGGGAAGCTAGCATTTTCGTTTATAAAAACGTTAGGCGAGTAGGTTCTGAAGTGAGGGCGACGTGGTCGCCGGTTTTCATATTTCTTTTCACGATGCTCTATTTTTATGTGTGGGGCGACGTGATCGCTGGTTTTAATGTTGATTTCAAACTTCCTTGTTTTAGTGTCGTTTGAAACTGTTTGAGATTGAAATGTGAAATGCATGTGATATTCGAAAATCTGAACCGTGGAATGATTGTCGCTGTGATTGGAATCGTTCATTTAAGTGTTGTATGATGTGTTGAATGTTGTGAATGTGGAATCAAGGCATAGTATTTTCAGGAAAGAAAATAGCGTGTAAGATTGTTGTAGAATGTGCATTGATCAGTGATTTCTATAATGAGATATCCTGACTCTCCTGATATAATGGAATCATATAGATGAAGTTATTCAGGCGTTGAGAGTCGATGGAGGTTCATATGTATGGGTAAGTGGTTTGAAAAATAACCACTTGACCTGTTGTATGGATTCACCCTGTCATACTAAGAGAGTGATGAGATTGAGATTGAGATTATGTTGATGCGCATAGCTGTGGGAACTTTACAGCAATGTAGTATGACAGGTGCAGATCTCTGAGTCTAGTCAATGCACGTGTCTTCCGGAAGTAGTGTCAAGTGTCCATGTGTGATGAGTCAGTGGAAGTCTGACGTGAGAAATGAGAAACATTGAAATTGATAGACACTTGATGGAATTATGTGAATTGAACGACTCTTGAGGAAATTGTGAAATATGTGATTACTTGATGGTCATGTGAAGGGAATGAGAAAGTTGATGGTTTTTACGTGGGTGTCTTAAATTTGTTTTATCTTGATTTTAAAGTTTCATATCTAAATTCTCTTTAAAATATCTAGCTTACCCTGCGTTTTTGTTTTGTGGATGTTTTCTTAAACCTGTGATGATCGTGTATAATTTACACGGGAGCAGATGATGTTGCAGGAAGTAGAGCTCCTCAGTGAGTGGTCAACGGAAGGAGATCGCCTGTTTTCTGTTTCTGTTAGGAGATCGCCTATTTTTCTATTTTGCTGTATTTTGTTTAAGTTTGGAAACTGACTGGATATGTATTAAACTCCCTGTGAGGAGAAATTTCATTACATATATATATATATATATATATATATATATATATATATATATATATATATATATATATATATATATATATATATATATGTTCACTTCGATATTATTGTTTTACCTTTATTTCACTATATAAATATGAAAAGGATTTGGCGGGATGTTACATCACCTCGACACACACCGATGACCGAGGTGTCTCTCATCCTGACCGATGATCGATGTCTCATCCTGACCGATGATCGATGTGTCACCCTGACCGATGACCGATGTCTCTGGCCACCACAGTAACTGAAGTCTGTTACCACTGCGCAATGTGTATAAACGTCCCCGCAATGACTCAGAGAATGTGTGATCTCTCTAACTATAAAAATTGTGCCGCGCCTCTCTCTCAGATGGTGACACGTGGAGGCATGCAACTTGCATCTACCCGTACACGTGTCACACCTGAAGGGCTTCTGCGTATTTTCCTGTGCGCGTAAGTTATTCCCTTGCGGAGTAACTTAGCACGTTTCTTTCCTCTAAATAAGTTGCATGCTCCCAGGGAAGCACTAGGCGTGGCTGGTCTAAGCACACTCACCAGGTGCATCCTGCCTGCATGGTCTCAACGCGCAATGCTATGCACGTAATGGGCCTAAGAGAGTCAGTGATCACTGACCAGTTTTCGAGCTCTCTTATACCATCCTCATGCACGACCCTACTGGCGAACAACTCTTCTTCTTCTGGCTTGGAATCCTGCGAGGTGCCTGCGTAACGCTCTCACTGGGAGCCTGTGTCCCAGATTAACACGTGTTAGCAAGAAACCCCGATGACTGATCTGCTTCTGGAATCATTCGAGGTGCATGCGTAACGCTCTTGCTGGGAGACCGGGTCCCAGCTTAACTGCGTGTTTAGCAAGAAACCCGATGACCAGGAACCGATGACTGATCAGCGCTTCTTTACTTTGTCGCGCTCTCCTTCCAGGCGCTCCTCTAGGCACTGATCTGCTGGTGGTCGTCACTTAGCAACTGACCACCGATCACCGCTCTGAATGATCTCCACCCTGATTCACCTGCTATCTTATTCCACGTGTCACCCTGTGAATGGTCCATGTGGTCATCTTCTGCTGACGTCATCGACTACCGATGACCGACCGGATCAAATATCATATTAGAATCTGGGCCATTAAGATGAAATGTTGCTTTTCCTTTGGTCTGTAGGAACCATATTATGAAATTGATGTATAGACTGCCCCAAGATATTCCTCCACATCACATTACTGATGAAGTTTCTATGCCTACCAACAAGTGGTCTTTTTTCATCAATTCAATTTCAATATGGCGTCCTCAATTGCAACTCTATATATATTTACAACAATTTCAATTTCTTAAAGGTGTAACTATAACATTGACTACAACCCCATTTTAATATACTTAATGTTCCATATTCCCAATCTCCTACTCTACCCATTAATTGCTCAACACAGTCAAAGTCCTCGTCTTTTCATCTATATTACCAAAATGTTTCTCAATCTGAATAGTCCAAATTCCTATGCAACAACATTTTTGACACCATTGTATTTTTATATGCTTAGTTGGTTTAAAATTTTATTTTATATTGAAACTAAAGTTGTATATGCATGACATTTCAAATTTTACAGTTCTTAAAAAATAGATATTAAGCTTGAATTATAAAAAAATGCCAAAGCAATACCGGTGAAAGTATATTTATTTTTTTAGTTTGAGAGTTTATATTGACAAATACCTGACAATAAAATAATCAAAGAGGATAAGAAATAAAAGAAAAAAGTGCTTGATGTAACATCCCGCCAAATTTCCTTTTCATATTTATGTAATAAAATAAAGGTGAAACAAATATATCGAAGTGAACATAATTATATACATGTAATGAAGTTTCTCCTCACAGGGAGTTTAATACATAATCGGTCAGTTTTCCAAAACTTAAACAAAATACAGCAAAATAAAAAAAAAACAGGCGATCTCCTAACAGACAAAGGCGATCTCCTATCGGAAAAGGGCGATCTCCTATCAGACAACAGAAAAAGGGTGATCGCCTAACAGAAATAGAAACAGGCGATCTCCTTCCGGCGACCACTCACTGAGGAGCTCTACTTCCTGCAACATCATCTGCTCCCGTGTAAATTATACACGATCATCACAGGTTTAAGAAAAAGCCAAACACAACACCAAAATCACAGGGTAAGCTAGATATTTGAAAGAGAGTTTAGATATGAAACTTTAAAATCAAGATAAAACAGATTTAAGACACCCACGTAAAAACCATCAACTTTCTCATTCCCTTCACATGACCATCAAATAATCACACATTTCACAATTTCCTCAAGAGTCGTTCTATTCACATAATTCATCAAGTGTCTATCAATTCAATGTTTCTCATTTCTCACGTCAGACTTCCATTGACTCATCACACAAGACACTTGACACTACTTCCGGAAGACTCGTGCGTTGAACTTAGCATCCAGAGACCTGCACCTGTCATACTTCATTGCTGTAATGTTTCCACAGCCATGCGCATCAACACAATCTCGATCTCAATTTCATCACTCTCATAGTATGACAGGGTTAATCCATATAACAGGTCAAGTCAGTTATCTTTCAAACGACTTACGCATACATATGGACCTCCTTCGACTCTCACCAACTGAATGACTTCATCTATGTGACTCCATCATATCAGCAGAGTCAGGATCGTCTCATTCACAAGATACTCACTGATCAATACACCTCATAACCAATCTCAACACGGTATTTCCTTTCCTGAAAATACTATGTCTTGATCCCACATTCACAACATTCAACACATCATATAACACTTAAATGAATGATTCCAATCACAACAACAATCATCCCCTGGTTCAGATTTTCGAATATCACATTTAAATCTCAAACAGTTTCAAACCACACAAAAACAGGGGAGTTCGAAAAACAACACCAAAACCGGCGATCTCGTCCAAAAACAGGGGATTTATGCAATAACAGTTGAAAACCGGCGACCACGTCGCCCCATCATCTCAATCATCTAATATAAGGTTTTCGTTGGAAATAAGGCTAGCTTCCCTTACCTGAGCTTGCGCAAAACACCAAGAGTTCCAAAACCCACCGAGCTTAAAGGTGCCTTAGCTCTGTTTTAGCGTCTGGTTTGGAGAACTTGAAGAGAACCTCCCAGGTGCTCTAAGGGCAATTTTCGCTCGTCGTACTGGTGCTTGTGGATGCCTGAATCGCAGCGCGAAGGAGAGAAAAGAGAAGGATGAAGGTAAACTCACTCTTTCACTCTTGAACCACTGCAACGTCCTTTGCCTCTCCGAAATGGGTTTTTGAATCTTAAACCAACTTGTCCACAAAAGCCGCTGCCACCACCCACTCTGCAGGGAAGTTTGCGTGTACACTTCCCTGAACAGTACGACTACGCGTGCCTCTGCGCAGGCCAACACTCTGATGTCACTATTCTGAACCACCCTTTTAGTCTACGTGTCGCGCGTGCAGTACGTCTGATGCTGAGAGCCTGGGTCCCACCTTATCTGTGTGAAAGTCGACATCGCGCGATAATCTTCCACCGATGACCGCTCGCGCGATGACTATCCACCGATGTCTCATCCTGGCGGACGACCGATGTCTCTCCCTGGGAGACGACCGATGTCTCGTCCTGGCGATGACCGCATGCCTCGCGCCCTGGCGATGCCCGCAAGTCTCGCGCCCTGGCGATGCCCGCATGCCTCGCGCCTGGTGATGCCTGCATGCCTCGCGCCCGGCGATGCCCGACGACACATCGCCACGCCTTGCTGAAGGTTCTTCATCCCACTATGTTACGTCCAAGGTATCATCTCCACATGACTTGGTGACGTCGGTAGCTTCACATTTCCAAGAGTAGATCAGCCTTACTCCTCGTGCGCCCATGCATGCAACACTAAGGACGATTTCTTATGCTCAAGCATAGAGCTTCGCATGCACAGCGTATCTAAGGCCTAACCCACACCTTGATACGTGTGGTTTTGTGGAACCCACTCTGGTTGATCCAGTATCCTGACCACATACTGAGTGCACTTTCGGCGATCATATGCACCATAGGCGACTGGCGATCACTTGTAATCTAGGCGACAGGCGAGCTCATAGTCTTCTAAACTACACCTTCCTTCCTTTTTATTTTAAATAAAAACATACTTTGAATTCATTTAAAATATATTCCTTTTTATTCCAATTTAATTTTACAGGTCCTTACACTTGAGTACTGCGAGAAAGACTAAGAAGAACTTGGCTAGTTATTCAGTCTGTTTATCTAACGTTCAATTCTCTATTATTTTACAATCAAAGGATGAATAACTTAATATTTTTACTGTATCAAGTTGACGGACTAAACATATTTTTCCTTTCGCAATTTCACTTCCCATTATTCCTAAAAGTGTAGATAAAAAATCATAATGATAGTGAATAGAAAAAGTGTGGAGTCGTGCATATGCAAATTGGTTATTGGCCCACCAAACATAATAATGTGTGTACCTCTCCAACAAATTCTTTGTCATTTCTCTTCTTATTTCAGTTTCATCATACTACATGCAATAAGATTAAGTTTATAAGCATATATCGCTATGAAATTATATGCCACGGGTTATCAGATAATGGTAACTGTATTCCAAGGTCTCTTACCAATCCTTCCTGTTTAGCTGCTTCGTAACGGTTGCAAGCATAAAAACCGCTCATCCTTTCACCATGGTCTGTCCATGCACCAAGGCATAGCCTATGCAGATAAAAATTCTTTGTCATTTCTCTTCTTATTTCAGTTTCATCATACTACATGCAATAAGATTAAGTTTATAAGCATATATCGCTATGAAAATATATGCCACGGGTTATCAGATAATGATAACTATATTCCAAGGTCTCTTACCACTCCTTCCAGTTTAGCTGCTTCGTAACGGTTGCAAGCATAAAAACCGCTCATCCTATCACCATGTCCATGCACCAAGGCATAGCCTATGCAGATAAAAATAAATATATCAAGAAAGGGGTTCACATCATTGGGTCCAGGAGATGACGCACAAATAAGCTGAGTTGACATTGCAATAATCATGAAATTAAGATGCTTTAGGTGTAGGAGAAATGTGTCTCGACTATAATAGTAATATTAAATTGTCAGGACAAAATAACCCACTCAATAAATGATAAGTGTCGAATTTCAATAATATTTCATATTAAAATATAGATATTTATGAGTATTAATTGCTAAATTACATATGTACTGACCAGTCCTCGGACACCGAGAACAGCTAGTAATGGTGAGCCACGTCAGCTGGGTCCCACAACATGGGGCAAAGCCATGTGGGATGGATCCCACAAGTAGTATGAACTAGCGGGATGATTAGTCGTCAGTGTGTCGATCACCAGAGTGGACTGATGTGTCCTCGTCACTCAGCAGGATGATGAGTCCTCGGCAACAGAGTGGGACGAGGTGACATCAGTCTTGGGTGTTTTGAACAACAGAACTAGAACATCTGATGTGGGTCCTGAGAGAAGACCAGTTATCAGTAAAATGACCAGAGGTAGGGAGAAGCCTAAGTCACGAACCACCCATGCGTGTGGCAGGGAAAGCACAGCTTGGTGCAAAGTCCTGAAAGGTCGAGTACTCGTCAGGATTAGGGTTTCCCAGTGAGGCTACATGCATGGCACGTGAACGGTGAAGGCACTCCCAGGACAGGTGGCTCCAGAGACTAGGTGCACGAGGGGGTACCCAGGTGGCCATCTTGTTAGAGTTTGCACTCCAGTTAAGGAAACCTTATGTGCTAGATTACCCTATGTCTGGGTGATAGCGGCGTTAGGGTATTCCTGTAAACCCTAAATATGGGTAGCGGCGTAGAGGAAACCCTAGACTATATAAAGGATAGTAAAACACTTCACAAAGCTACGCAGTTTCTAGACCTAACACAGATACTAAATACACTTGGTGTGCTTGCCCTAGTTTTTGACTTGAGCATCGGAGTGCAAACGACCTCTAGGGCGCCCGTTTCTATCTTGCAGGTGCAGGTTGTTTCGAGACAGCAAAGCATAGTTCAAGGTGAGGAAAGGAGGCGTGAGATCGTCATAGAGTCAACCGACAGGAGATTCAACCAGCAAGAACATTTAGCGGCCACCGTGGGGCCGAAGTAAAACAAGGTCCCATACACGAGCAAAAGAGAAGAAACCAGAGACATGAGGAATACCAGGCAAGGATTTGTCCCACCAAATGGGGGTGAGAGCGTTACCATGCAACAACTCATGGAAACGATGCGTGCCCTCCAAGAGACGGTGGCGGAATCAAGGGTAGATCAAGTGCGTATGCAAATGGACTTGGCCGCATCACAAGCCAGGAATGAGGAGCTGCACAGGGCAAACGAAGAATTGCACGTGAATTTGCGTAATTTGTAGCAAGCAGGGGATTGTGTGGTGGATGATCGGGCTCCACCAACACCGCGTAGGGTGTTCCCAATGCCCTTCTCCCAAGCAATCATGGACACGGTGGTCCCAGCCACCTTTGTGGGCCCTAAGACTGTGTTCACGGGGGTGGAGGATCCAGAAGCGCATCTCACAGCGTTTCACACGCAGATGATGCTGTTAGGGGGATCAGATGCGGTGCATTGCAAGTTCTTCATGACCACGTTGACTGGGATAGCGCTAGAGTGGTTTGTTAGCCTGCCTGAGGGACATATCACGTCCTTCGCGCAGTTCTCCACGTTGTTCAGGGAATAATATATCGTCAACCGGGCTCCCCCTCCAATGTCTTATGATCTCTTTGATGTGAGGCAATATCAGAGGGAGTACCTGAGAGATTACCTCAACCGATTTGGGGCAATGGTGGTCAGGCTGCACACCAAAGACGAGGATATGGTGGTGCATGCCTTTAGGAAAGGAATACTACCAGGACCCTTCAGTGAGTCCCTTATCCGAAGTTGCCCCAAGACCTTTGGCGATATCAAGCGTCGTGTCGTTGCTCACATCGCCGCCAAGGGGGAACTGAATGAGAAGCGTGAAAGCGCGGCCCCTTCACGACCGCGAGTGCCCAATCGCACTCAGCCCATGTGGGTACATGAGGCGACGACAAAAAAGAGAGCCCAGGGAAAGTAGAAGCCCTACGAGGCCAGGAAGCCCCAAACTAGGGCAGGCGCTAAGGAGGATGTGCCCCCCAGACATAACTTCCTGGTGGAGCTTAAAGAGTTGATCACCATCCCTAATGTGGCAGAAAGGCTGAAGGTACCCCCAAAACAGACAAGAGATTGGGGCCCAACAAGAGCGCATGGTGCGAGTTCCATCAGGCGTTTGGCCATCCCATTTGAAACTGCTTGGCCCTTCGTCATCAGCTAGATGAGTTGGTCAAGAGTGGCTTCTTGAATGATTACCTGCGGGAGTCACAAGGGGGAGAGGTGGTGGTCGCACCGAGGGCTGATCAGGGGCATGAGGTGCCCATACATGGTGAGATCCATACAATCTCAAGTGGGTTCTCGGGAGGAGGGTGCACTTCGTCACAGCGCAAGAAGTCTGCGCGATCGGTGATGGCAGTGGAAGCATGTGAGGAAGACCACTTCCCAGATATCGACCTCACATTCACGAAGGCAGATCGCCTGGACATTGTTCCCCATGACAATGATCCAGTGGTGATATCGATGGTTACCGTGGGAAGGAGGGTGCATCGGGTCCTCGTCGATCAAGGAAGTTCGACCGATGTGATGCTCTGGTCGACCTTTAACAAGTTGCAATTGTCCCCAGATCAGCTAAGGCCTTATACTGGCCGCCTGTATGGGTTCGCAGGAGACCAGGTCAAGGTGGGGTATATATAGAACTGAGGGCCACTTTCACTGATGGAGTGGCCTCCCGCACCGAGAACATCAAGTATCTGGTTGTGAATGCCCCATCAGCTTACAACGTGCTGTTGGGCAGGCTAGCTTTGAATAGACTAGGGGTGGTGGCATCGACGAGGCATATGAAGATGAAGTTGCGCTCGATGAAAGGTGTGGTGAACACCATTAGGTCATATCAGAAGGAGGCTAAGAAGTGCTACGAGAACAGCCTCAAAACGAGAAAGGGAGTGTGCACAGTTACCACCCAACCACCAGGTGGAGAGTGCGCCGATACTGACCTGCCTCGAGGAGAAGTCGGGGTTGCACGAGCAGAGGTCGCCCGAGAGAGATGACCCGAACCAGCGGAGGAGGTAGTAGAGAGGGAGATCGGAGGCAAAATGTTCAAGCTTGGCAAATCCCTATGCCGAGATACGCAGGACCAAGTAGCAGGAGTCATAGAGCGGCATCTGGATTCTTTTGCTTGGTCTGCCTCAGATATGCCAGGCATTGACCCAGATTTTTTGTGTCATCGCCTTGCACTAAATCCCCAAGTTAGACCTGTCCGTCAGAGAAGGAGAAAATTCAATGAAGAGAGGAGGCAGGTGATCAAGGAAGAGACACAAAAGCTGCTTAAGGCTGGCCATATCCGAGAAATCCAATACCCTAAGTGGCTAGCGAATGTGGTATTGGTGAAGAAGGCCAATAGGAAGTGGAGGATGTGTGTGGACTTCACTAACCTCAACAAGGCATGTCCGAAGGATTCTTATCCTTTGTTGAGTATTGATGCGTTGGTAGATAACGCCTCGAGCTACAAGTTGCTCAGCTTCTTGGATGCTTTTTTCGGTTATAACCAGATCAAGATGAACCCAATGGACGAGAGCAAGACAGCGTTTATGACTGAGCTGTCCTGCTACTGCTACACAGTCATGCCATTTGGGCTGAAGAATGCAGGCGCTACCTACCAAAGGATGATGGAAAAGGTCCTTGCACCCATGATAGGACGCAACGTGCAAGCCTACGTAGATGATATGATGGTGACATCCAATGTGAGAGATCAGCACGCCGTTGATTTGGAGGAGCTATTCACTACAACAGCTAAATACGGGTTGAAGCTGAATCCAAAGAAGTGTGTCTTTGGGGTGGAAGCAGGAAAATTCCTCAGTTTCTTGCTCACCGAACGAGGGATTGAGGCCAACCCAGACAAGTGCGTGGCGATCTTAGCTATGAGGAGCCCGACGTCTGTCAAGGAAGTGAAACAGTTGACAGGTCGGATGGCTGCTCTTTCCAGGTTTGTGTCAGCTGGGGGTGATAAGGGCCACCCTTATTTTCAATGCTTGAGGAGGAACAGCAGGTTCTTGTGGACCAAGGAGTTAGAAGAAGCATTCCTCAAGCTGAAACAATATCTGGCCAGCCCGCCAATGCTGTGCAAACCACAGATCGGCACCCTGTTGCGTTTATGCTTTGCAGTCACAGAGAAGGCAGTGAGTTCAATTCTAGTGCAGGAGCAAGATCAAAGTCAAAAGCCCATCTACTTTGTTAGCAAGGTGCTGCAAGGGCCTGAGGTAAGATACCAGGCCATAGAAAAGGCGGCATTGGTTGTGGTGTTCTCTGCACGTAGGCTTCGCCATTACTTCCAAAGCTTTACAGTGGTGGTGATGACAGACCTACCCATCTGGCAGGTCTTGCAGAAGCCAGATGTAGCAGGGAGGATGGTACGATGGGCATTGGAATTATCTGAGTTTGACATACAGTATGAGCCCAGAGGCCCGATCAAAGGCCAATTTTACGCTAACTTCGTAGCCGAGATGTCCTCGGCAGAAACCCAGCAGGATGGACCTGACTTCAGATGGGTGCTCTCGGTAGATGGGTCTTCCAATCAGCAAGGTAGTGGGGCTGGGGTGATCTTGGAAGGACAAAAGGGGCTGTTGATTGAGCAAGCCCTATGGTTTGCCTTCAAGGCCAGCAACAACTAGGCTGAGTATGAGGCTCTAATCGCTGGAATGTTGTTGGCTAAGGATATGGGAGCACAGAGTCTTTTGGCAAAGAGTGACTCCTTATTGGTCACAGGTCAGGTGGCGGGAGAGTACCAAGCCAAAGATCCTCAGATGGCCTCCTACCTAGAGTATGTCCAGGTGTTGAAGAGTTTCTTTGCGACATTTGAATTGGTGCATGTGCCTAGAGATCAGAATGCCCGAGCTAACTTGTTAGCGAAACTCGCAAGCTCAAGCAAGGGGGATAGGTAGAGGACGGTCATCCAGGAGACCCTGAGGGCACCTCACACCTACACGGCTGATAACTTAGTAGGAGTCCACCAGATCAGCCAGACTGACGGTGGGAGGAGGAGTCATCATTCGCTGACCCAGGAAACTTTGAAGAAGCCAAGGGTCAACGCATATGTGGCGTTGGAGGAGGTGTCGTCACAAGTCTGCTTGTTGCAAAGTGGGGAAACGTGGATGACGCCCTATAAGCGCTATTTAGCTTATGGGATGCTACCAATGGAGCCAACAGAGGCGAGGAAAGTAAAGAAGAACTCAACCAAGTACACGCTCATCGATGGGGAGCTGTATAGGCACAGGTTCATACACCCTATTCTGGTGTGCGTGCATGGTGAGCAGTGCGTGCGTATAATGGCAGAGTTCCATGAAGGAATATGTGGGAGCCACATAGGAGGTCGTGTTGTGGCATCTAAAGCCATTTGAGCAGGGTATTACTGGCCAACCATGAGGGAAGATTGCACGAAATATGTGCAGCAGTGCAAACAGTGTCAGCTACACGCAGATTGGCACAAGGCGCCTCCAAGGGAGCTCAGATCTATATACAGCCCTTGGCCATTCCACACATGGGGAATTGATATCTTGGGGCCCTTTCCTTTGGCTGTGCGGTAGATGAAGTACCTGGTGGTTGCCATAGAATACTTCACGAAGTGGATCGAGACTGAACCAGTAGCACAAATCATAGCCCACAAGATCCAGCACTTCGTGTGGAAGAACATAATATGTCGCTTTGGTGTACCCAAGCGCTTGGTGTCTGATAATGGTGCCCAGTTTGCAAGCCAATAGTTGGGGAAGCTATGCACAGAGTTGGGAATCAAAGAGGTGTTCGCATCAGTCGAGCATCCTCAGACTAATGGGCAGGTTGAGTTAGCCAACCGAGTCCTACTCAGAGGACTGAAGAGAAGGCTGGAGAAGGTGAAGGGGATTTGGGCTGAGGAGGTTCCCAGAATTGTGTGGCCCTACCATACCACTCCTCAGTCCACCACCAAGGAGACCCCTTTTAGCTTGGTATACGGTTCAGACGCCATGATCCCTATAGAGATCCAGGAGAGCTCGCCACGTTTCTAGAACTTCGTGGTTGAGGAATCCAACGAAGAAAGGAAGGTAAATTTAGATCTCTTGGATGAAGTAAGGGAAGAGGCAGGAATCAAAGCCGAAGCATTGAAGAGAAGGGTTGAGCTCAAGCACAGTTCCAAGTTGAGAGCTCGGTATTTCCAGGTCGCCGACCTAGTCATGCGGAAGGCATCTTCCTACCAGATAGAAAACAAGCTATCCCCCAAGTGGACCGGTCCCTTTAGAGTGACAAAGGCCCTGGGGAATGGAGCGTACAAGCTTGAGACCCTAGAAGGTGGTCCGATTCCTCGTACATATAATGCGACTCACCTGAAGTTTTATTTTTGTTAAGATTATGTAACATTGTACGCAGTTTAGGGGACACTCTTTTTTCCCTTCTAAGGGTTTTTAATGAGGTCACCCAATAAAATTTTCAGTTAAGACATATTCTTGAATGTGTTTGTACAATGTAGATCGAACCTGTAATTTGGGGTTAGAGGTCTCGTAAGTGGGAAGGTAGGTTCGTAAGGAACACCCCCTCTTCGAGTGAGAATTCCCAACTTGAGCAGAAAGGTTCACCCAGTTAAATCCTCCTTCGCCTATGAGCGATGAGAGGTCAGTTCGAACCTGTCATTTGCGGTTAGAGGTCTCATAAGTGGGAAGGTAGGTTCGTAAGGAACACCCCATCTTCGAGTGAGAACTCCCAACTTGAACAGAAAGGTTCACTCAGTTAAATCCTCCTTCGTCTATGAGCGATGTGAGGTCATATCGAACCTGTTCCTTGGGGTTAGAGGTCTCGACAGTTGGAAGGTAGGTACGTATAGAATACCTCCTCTTCGAGTGAGAACTCCCAATTCGAACAGAAGGTTCACCAGTGAAATCCTTCGCCTGTGAAAGATGTGAGGTCAGTTCGAACCTTTCATTTGGGGTTAGAGGTCTCGACAGTTGGAAGGTAGGTTTGCATACAACACCTCCTCTTCGAGGGAGAACTCCCAACTTGAACAAGAAGGTTCACTAGTCAAAGTCCACCCTCGCCTAAGGGCGATGAGTGGTCAGTTGAAACTCGTTAGATTGGGGTAGAAGTCTCGAGAGCTGGAAAGGAAGGCTCGCAGAGAACGCCTCCCCTTTTGAGTGAGAACGCCAAAGGCAACTCCTTCCATTGAAATCCTCCCTTATCTTGATCAAGGAGGGGTCAGGTGCATACAGATCGGTACTGGAATCCTCATAGAGGTATAGGGAGGGTTCGTAGGAAACACTTTCCCTTCAAGCGAAATACCAAGTTGGAGGGCAAGTTATGGGTGATGATGAGATCGGTGAAGTACCTTTCAGCAGGGAAGTTCTCATGAAGTCTTGTCCATGGTATAATCTCCTATCCTAATGAAGAGCAAAGCTCATAACGACTTAGCAGAGTTAAGCGTGCTACCTATGGGTTGATTCTATGCTGAAGAGAGTGATTAACCAAGTATGCCAAAGCAGCCAGACAACAATAGAGATACCAATACAAGTAAGTTGATGCATAAGGTTAAACAAGTATGTAAACCAAGTAAATATGTTAATTGGATTGGAAGAATAGTTACACAAGATAATTACAAGAAGTCCAACTACAGAATAAAGCTATTCAAGAGACCTATCTAGGCACTATTTGCCCGTCGACTACCTGCATGGACATAGAGAAGGGCGAGAGGTCCATCTCAGGTTGCACGCAGGCAACCTGAGCAAGGGCATCGCCAAACCCCTCCCTGTAAGTGTCGGCAGCATCTTCACTCAGTTTTGCCTCAGTCTTCTTGAACAGCTCAGCTTGTTGGGCAAGCTCTTCCTCAACTTTGCCCAGCTGAACTTCTTGATTGGTAGCCCTCTCCTCCAGCTTGGTCATTTTAGTTTAGGCCCCCTCCAACTGTTCTTCCAGGTCGATGACTTTGTTGCGGAGAGGGAGAATTTTGGCCTCCAGCTAGAGGGCTTCCTGCCCCTTGGTGAACAGGAGCTTCTTGGTCTCCTTCTCTGATTGGCGGAGACTGCTCAGCTCCTGGTTCAGAGCAGTCTCCCGCTTGGCAGCTAGTTGAACTTGAAGCTCCAAGTCTTTCTTTTGCTCCAACTCCTTCTCCAATCTAGCTACCTTCTCTTGTAGCTCCACCTCAGCATCCCCTTTGACCAACATGACGTTGGAGGCGGCAAGGAACTCACAAAGGTCGTGGCTGATGAGGTCCCTTAGTGAATTCCTGTCCAAGGCCTCCATCGCTTCTTTGGTAGGCAAGTGAGCGAGGGTTCGCTGGAAGAGAGGAGGGAGTTCGGGGGCAGGAGGTGCTTGGCTGGTTTGAGGGGCACTTTCTCCCCCACCCTCGAGCGCCAGGAGTGGCTCGGGGGGAGAAGAGGCACTAGGAGGGTGCTCCCTGAAAGATGGAGGTTGCCCCTCTGTCACAGAAGAGGTCACCGCAGCAACCTCCACCCTATTCCTCTTGAAGACGAGGCCTAAGCATGTGTCCTCATCTTCAGAGATCACTATTGTGACTGCCCTCTTTAACTTGTTATCAGAAGTGGGGCCTGGGGTAGCCGTGGCGGGTGAAGAAGGGCTAGTAGGGCATGAGCCACCTGCTGTGCGGCGATCCAACAAGGCGACTAACCTTTTCTTTTGCTCAGCGTCTAATACCATACCTGCGAGAAACAACAAGTAAAGAATAAGAAGTGGCATGCAGAAAACACAAATGCTGACAAATACAAGATAAAGGCAGTTATACCAATATAGACGCTGAGGGTTTGAGCATCATATTTGTGCCTGATCAGCTGGGTGGTGTCGAACACCACTCCCCAGCTGGAGAGGAGCTTGCACATGTCACGATCGAAGGGCTTCAACTCCTCGAGTCCACGGGGTTTCTTGAACTTCAACTTCCCCACCCAATATAATGGGAACCCGTCGAGCATGGTGAAGTCGTATGAGCTGCATCAGACCTGAAAGAACTTCCCCTTGAAGCCTTTGTAGGACTGCGAGAAGAGGGTTAGCAGAACCCTCCACGCCACCCCATTAAGGCTTACCCAAAGCCTTTTCCCAGGGCTTTTCGCCTCGAAGAAATACAAGAAGACATCTACCGAGGGAAGGAACCCCAGGTAATTGCAGAGGATGGAGAAGACACTGATGAAGGCCCAGCTGGGCAGGCGCCATGTTAAGCTTGGTGAGTAAGGCCCTCTCGAATCCAGTGAAGGGCAGGTGTAACATCCCGCCAAATTCCTTTTCATATTTATGTAATAAAATAAAGGTGAAACAAATATATCGAAGTGAACATAATTATATATATGTAATGAAGTTTCTCCTCACAGGGAGTTTAATACATAATCGGTCAGTTTTCCAAAACTTAAACAAAATACAGCAAAATAACAAAAAAAAAACAGGCGATCTCCTAACAGACAAAGGCGATCTCCTATCAGAAAAGGGCGATCTCCTATCAGACAACAAAAAAAGGGTGATCGCCTAACAAAAATAGAAACAGGCGATCTCCTTCCGGCGACCACTCACTGAGGAGCTCTACTTCCTGCAACATCATCTGCTCCCGTGTAAATTATACACGATCATCACAGGTTTAAGAAAAAGCCAAACACAACACCAAAATCACAGGGTAAGCTAGATATTTGAAAGAGAGTTTAGATATGAAACTTTAAAATCAAGATAAAACAGATTTAAGACACCCACGTAAAAACCATCAACTTTCTCATTCCCTTCACATGACCATCAAATAATCACACATTTCACAATTTCCTCAAGAGTCGTTCTATTCACATAATTCATCAAGTGTCTATCAATTCAATGTTTCTCATTTCTCACGTCAGACTTCCACTGACTCATCACACAAGACACTTGACACTACTTCCGGAAGACTCGTGCGTTGAACTTAGCATCCAGAGACCTGCACCTGTCATACTTCATTGCTGTAATGTTTCCACAACCATGCGCATCAACACAATCTCGATCTCAATTTCATCACTCTCACAGTATGACAGGGTTAATCCATATAATAGGTCAAGTCAGTTATCTTTCAAACGACTTACCCATACATATGGACCTCCTTCGACTCTCACCAACTGAATGACTTCATCTATGTGACTCCATCATATCAGCAGAGTCAGGATCGTCTCATTCACAGGATACTCACTGATCAATACACTTCATAACCAATCTCAACACGGTATTTCCTTTCCTGAAAATACTATGTCTTGATCCCACATTCACAACATTCAACACATCATATAACACTTAAATGAATGATTTCAATCACAACAACAATCATTCCATGGTTCAGATTTTCGAATATCACATGCATTTCACATTTAAAACTCAAACAGTTTCAAAACAAGACAAAAACAGGGGAGTTTGAAAAACAACGCCAAAACCGGCGATCTCGTCCAAAAACAGGGGATTATGCAATAACAGTTGAAAACCGGCGACCACGTCGCCCCATCATCTCAATCATCTAATATAAGGTTTTCATTGAAAATAAGGCTAGCTTCCCTTACCTGAGCTTGCGCAAAACCCCAAGAGTTCCAAAACCCACCGAGCTTAAAGGTGCCTTAGCTCTGTTTTAGCGTCTGGTTTGGAGAACTTGCAGAGAACCTCCCAGGTGCTCTAAGGGTAGTCGTCGCTCGTCGTACTTTTGCTTGAGGGTGCCTGAATCGCAGCGCAAAGGAGAGAAAAGAGAAAGATGAAGGTGAACCCACTCTGTCACTCTTGAACCACAGCAACGTTCTTTGCCTCTCAGAAGTGGGTTTTTGAATCTTAAACCAACTTGTCCACAAAAGCCGCTGCCACCACCCACGCTGCAGGGAAGTTTGCGTGCACGCTTCCCTGAACAGTACGACTACGCGTGCCTCTGCGCAGGCCAACACTCTGATGTCACTATTCTGAACCACCCTTTTTGTCTACGTGTCGCGCGTGCAGTACGTCTCATGCTGAGAGCCTGGGTCCCACCTTATCTGTGTGAAACTCGACACCGCGCGATAATCTTCCACCGATGACCGCTCGCGCGATGACTATCCACCGATGTCTCATCCTGGCGGACGACCGATGTCTCTCCCTGGGAGACGACCGATGTCTCGCCCTGGCGATGACCGCATGCCTGGCGCCCCTGGCGATGACCGCATGCCTCGCGCCCTGGCGATGCCCGCAAGCCTCGCACCCGGCGATGCCTGCATGCCTCGCGCCCTGGCGATGCCCGCATGCCCCGCGCCCGGCGATGCCCGCATGCTTCGCGCCCGGCGATGCCCGACGACACAGCGCCACGCCTTGCTGAAGGTTCTTCATCCCACTATGTTACGTCCAAGGTATCATCTCCACATGACTTGGTGACGTCGGTAGCTTCACATTTCCAAGAGTAGGTCAGCACTACTCCTCGTGCGCCCATGCATGCAACACTAAGGACGATTTCTTATGCTCAAGCATAGTGCTTCGCATGCACAGTGTATCTAAGGCTTAACCCACACCTTGATATGTGTGGTTTTGTGGAACCCACTCTGGTTGATCCAGTATCCTGACCACATACTGAGTGCACTTTCGGCGATCATGTGCACCATAGGCGACTGGCGATCACGTGTAATCTAGGCGACAGGCGATTATGTACTAACCAGGCGATCTCATAGTCTTCTAAACTACACTTTCCTTCCTTTTTATTTTAAATAAAAACATACTTAGAATTCATTTAAAATATATTCCTTTTTATTCCAATTTAATTTTACAGGTCCTTACATTCTCCCCAACAAGAAAAAATTTTCATCCTCGAAAATTGAATTACAAGGAGAAGAGGTATGGATAGGCTTCTCTCATGGGTTCTTCTAACTCCCAAGTTGAATCACCCGATCTCTCATCCCACACCACTTTCACCATGTTGATGGTCTTGCCTCTGAGCTGTTTACTTTGCCGATCGTCAATCCTGACTTGTTTCGCTTCAAAGGACAAGTCATCCCTGATCTGCACATCGTCTACTTCCAGCACATGACTAGGGTCTGCCATATAGTTCCTCAGCTGTGATACGTGAAAGACATTGTGCAGATTCGCTAAATGGGGAGGTAGGGCGATCTCATAAGCCACTGGACCAATCCTCCTTAAGATCTGATATGGTCCCACGAACTTAGGGGACAACTTCTTTGATCTGATCGCCCGTCCAACACCCTTGGTTGGTGTCTGTAAGGACCTGTAAAAATTGAATTGGAATAAAAAGGGTTATATTTCAAAGGAATTCTATGTATGTTTTATTCAAAATAAAAAGGAAGGAAAGTTAAGTTTAGAAAGGTATGGGATCGCCAGGGCGCGAGGACGTCGCCAGGGCGCGAGGACGTCGCCAGGGGCGAGGACGTCGCCAGGGCGCGAGGACGTCGCCAGGGCGCGCGAGGCATGTGGACGTCGCCAGGGCGCGAGGCATGCGGGCATCGCGCGGGCGCGAGAGGCATGCGGGCATCGCGCGGGCGCGAGAGGCTTGCGGGCGTCGCCAGGGCGCGCGAGGTATGTGGGCGTGGCCAAGGCGCGAGAGTTATGAGGGCGTCGCCAGGGAAGACATCGGTCGTCTCCCAGAGGAAGACATCGGTCGTCTTCCAGGGCGAAGGGGACATCGGTCGTTCGCCAGGATGAGTCAGCGTTGGAAAGTTGTCGCGATGGCGAGCCTCACACAGATAAAGTGGGACCCAGACTCTCAGCATGAAACGTCCTGCACGCGCGCCACGTAGACAAAAAGGATGATTCAGAGTGGTGACATCAGAATGTTGGCATGCGCAGGAGACACTCGCGGTCGTACTGTTCAGAGCAGTGGCTGGCATGCACAAGCGACAACAGTGGCAGTACTGTTCAGGGCAGTGGTTCTCAGACTTCTCTGCAGAGTGGGTGGTGGCAGCTGCTTTTGGTGGATAAGTTGGTTTAAGATGCAGAAAACCCACTGCTGAGAGAAAGAAACGTTGCAGCCTTCAAAGAGAGAAAGAGTGAGTTACCTCCCTTCTCCTCCAGTTGTCTCCTTCGCGCTGCGATTCTAGCATCTTCACGCAAGAGTACGACGAGAGGCAGCCACCATTAGAGCACCTGGGAGGTTCTCTGCAAGTCCTTCAACCAGACGCAAAAACAGAGCCAAGGCGTTGTTCAAGCTTCGTTGGGATTCGGAGCTCCTGGTGTTTTGCGCAAGTCCAGGTAAGGGAAGCTAGACTTCATCTTAAATACAAGCCATAGATTAGCTGTTTCTGAAGTAAGGGCGACGTGGTCGCCGGTTTTCGTTTTCATCTTCGTGAATGCTCTGTTTTTATGTGGTTGGGCGACGTGGTCGCCGGTTTTATATACAGACTTTGGAATACCCCGTTTTGAAACAGATCGCCGGTTTTGGCGTTGTTTGCGAAACTCTCTGTTTTTGGTGTTGCTTTGAAACTGTCTGAGACTTAAATGTGATATTCAAAAATCTGAACCTTTGGAATGATTGTTGCTGTGATTAAATCATTTATTTGAGTGGGATGATGTCTTGAATGCTGTGAATGTGAGACCGAGGCATAGTATTTTCAGGAAAGGAAATACCGTGTAAGATCGTATGTAATGTGTATTGACCTGGGGCTTGTCTAGAAGGAGATATCCTGACTCTGCTGATATAATGGAATCACGTAGATGAAGTTATTCAGTTGTGGAGAGTCGAAGGAGGTTCATATGTATGGGTGAGTTGTTCAAAAGGGAACGAGCTCGGCCTGTTATATGAATTAACCTTGTCATACCGGGAGAGTTAATGACATTGAGACTTTATGCGCATAGCTGTGTGGATTCACAGCAACCCTGTGTGGATTTCACAGTGGTATGGTATGACAGGTGCAAATCTCTGGGCCTGAGTCAACGCACGAGTAAATTCGGAAGTAGTGTCAAGTGTCTTGTGTGCTGAGTCAGTGGTGGTCTGACATGTGAAATGAGGAACTTGAAATTGATAGACACTTGGTACAGTTGTGAAATAGAATGACTCTGGAAAATATTGTGAAGAGTGTGATTTCTGGATGATCAGGTGAAGAGTATGAGAAACTTGATAACTTTACGTGAATATCTTGAAATTGTTTACCTTGATTTTATTTTAAGTATCCTTATTTAAACTCTTTTTAAATGTCTAGCTTACCCTGTGTTTTCTTTTGTGTTGTGGCCTTTTCTTAAACCTATAATGATCGTGTATAATTTACACGGGAGCAGATGATGTTGCAGGAAGTAGAGCTCTTTAGAAAATTGTCGCTGAAAGGAGATCGCCCTTCTTATAGGAGATCGCCCTTTCTGCCAGGAGATCGCCTATCTGTTTTTTTTTTTTTTTGTATTGTATTTCGTTTACGTTTTTAATGGAGAAGTGATCATTTGTATTAAACTCCCTGTGAGGAGAAACTTATTTATTTTATATAAAGATTTTGCTCACTTCAATCTATTTGTCACCTTTATTTTTGTTTTATATTTATTTTCAAAGTAATTTGGCGGGATGTTACAGTGTCACTCTCATGAACACATGGTCTCCAGCAGCAAACTCCAAAGGCTTTCTCCTCTGATCTGCATAGGATTTCTGCCTACTTTGAGAAGCTCTCATTCTGCCTTGTATCTGTTTCACCTTCTCGGTCGTCTGCTGAATCAACTCTGGTCCAACCAATACTGTTTCGCCCTCCTGGTACCAGCACAATGGAGTTCTGCATTTCCTTCCATACAAGGCTTCGTATGGCGCTATCCCTATGCTGGCGTGATAACTGTTATTATAGGTAAACTCCACCAGCGGCAACACCTCATCCCAACTTCCCAATTGATCCAAGACGCACGTCCTCAGTAGATCTTCCAAGGACTGGATCGTTCTCTCTGACTGTCCATCTGTTTGGGGATGATATGCAGAGCTCATCCTCAACTTAGTTCCCAAGCAATCTTGTAAGGTCTTCCAAAACCGTGAAGTGAACCTGGGATCTCTATCCGAAACAATGCTGGAAGGCACTCCATGCAACCTCACTATTTCTTTGATGTACAACTGTGCCAACTTGGCCATGGGCATCCTCATATTCACTGGAAGAAAGTGGGCACTCTTCGTCAGCCGATCTACTATGACCCATATTGCATCATGACCCTTTACCGATCTGGGTAAATGGGTAACAAAATCCATGGCGATGCTGTCCCATTTCCACTCAGGGATATCCAGTTGCTGTAACAAACCGCCAGGTCTTTGATGCTCTACCTTTGCCTTCTGACACGTCAAGCAGGTAGTAACATACTAGGCGATGTCTTTCTTCATGCCCGACCACCAAAATGACTCCTTCAAGTCATGGTACATCTTGTTCATGCCTGGATGTAGGCTAAGGCGACTCTTGTGACCTTCCTCTAGGATCATCTTCTTCAACTCTTCATTTGCAGGTATGCAAATTCTACCATTAAATCTCAAGATCCCATCATCGCCCATCACAAAGTCTTTAGCCTGGTCGGTCCCTAGTGACTCCACAGTACGCTTCAGACTAGGGTCCTCCAACTGCTTATCCTTTATCGCTCCAAGGAAGTCATTAGTTATAGCCAGCTTACTACAACTAATGTGATTTACATGAAATTCTACCCCAAGGTTTAAGTCTCTGAATTGCTCGATCAGATTCTGCTCTTCCATCATCATGGTGGCTACTTGTACTGATTTTCTACTCAAAGCATCTGCCACTACATTGGCCTTCCCTGGATGATACATGAGTTGAAAATCGTAGTCCTTTAGAAACTCCATCCACCTTCTTTGTCTCATGTTTAGTTCCTTCTGATCGAACAGGTATTTCAGGCTCTTATGGTCACTGAACACCTGGAACCGAGCTCTATATAAATAGTGCCTCCAAATCTTCAAGGCAAACACCACAGCCGCCAACTCCAAATCATGAGTAGGATAGTTTCTCTCATGAACTTTGAGTTGCCTTGAAGCATATGCAACCACTCTTTTCTCTTGCATCAAAACACATCCCAAACCCTGATGTGAAGCATCACAGTAGACATCAAAAGGTCTTCCTACCTCTGGAATAACCAGCACTGGAGCACTAGTCAACCTTTCCTTTAGTTCCATGAAGCTCTACTCACATCGGTCGGTCCAAGCAAAAGGTTGATCCTTGCGGGTCAGCTGTGTTAAAGGAGCCACTACCTAGGAAAAGTCCTCAATAAACCTTCGATAGTAGCCAGCTAAACCCACAAAACTCCTTATCTCAGTAACTGTCTTAGGACGTTCCCACTGAAGCACTGCCTCCACTTTGGCTGGATCCACCGAGATCCCCCGAGCAGATATCATGTGTCCTAAGAAGTTGACTTCCTTCAGCCAGAACTCACACTTAGAGAACTTGGCATAGAGTTGCTTCTCCCTCAGAATCTCCAACACTGTCCTCAGATGTTCTTCATGTTCTTCCTCGGTCCTTGAATAAATGAGTATGTCGTCTATGAAGACTACCACAAACTTATCCAAGAAAGGGCGAAAAATCCTATACATGTAGTCCATGAACAGAGCTGGAGCATTTGTGACTCCAAACGGCATCACCACATACTCATAGTGCCCATAACGAGACCTAAAAGCTGTCTTTTGAACATCTTCAGCTTTTACCAAAAATTTGGTGGTACCCCGATCTCAGATCAATCTTTGAGAACACCGAGGCCCCATGTATTTGATCCATCAAATCATCAATTCTAGGTAGGGGGTACTTGTTCTTGATGGTCAACTTGTTCAACTGCCTGTAATCTATACACAACCGAGACCCTCCATCCTTTTTCTTAACTAGGAGCACTGGAGCACCCCATGGAGATACACTGGGTTTGATGAATTGTTTCTCCAACAAATCTTCCACTTGCTTCTTTAATTCTACCAACTCGGCTGGTGCCATCCTGTAAGGTGCCATTGACACTGGTCCAGCTCCAGGTACCAAATCAATAGAGAATTCCACTTCTCTCCTAGGGGGTAATCCAGGTACTTCTTCTGGAAATACATCCATGAAATCTTTCACCACATGTATTCTGCTTAAGTCCCCTTCATTCTTCACTTCCAACCGAGCTAGAATCACGAAGCACCTCGCCCCTTTTTCCAACTCCGACCACCCATGCTGAGCTGATATCACATCTGACCCTTGGAGGTCTGGAAACGCTATTTTCTGACTACCGCAGTCTATGAGAACGTGATTGGCAGCTAGCCAATCCATTCCCAGGATAACATCCAGGTCCTGAAGAGGTAGGCAGATCAAGTTCACTTTGAATCTGCGTCCCTCTACTATCACTGGACATTCGGGGCAAACTGTAGAGGTCAACACCTGTCCTGACGCAGGTGTAGAGACTATGGGTTTCTATATTCCCTACAACTACAAGAATGAGATCGATAAGAAATCAATTCATTCAGGAGGTAACATCTAGACCTTACAAAGGTCAGCATCTCAAAGTCATTAAGAATTTGAGTTCATCAACAGAATCATAATACTTATAACCTCAAGCAAAACACCAGAACAGCTACTGGTATACAACCATCAATCCAAACAACCACTTTCAATCAATTACAAAAACACTCAATAAAATGACATAAATCACACCAGAATTCAATGTATGCTAAACATCAAACCTTTGGAATTAAGATTGAGAATCATCTCGATCCAGTTATGAGTGTGCACCCTCACCACTTTATCAAGACCCTCTCATTCTTAATACTAAGATTTTCAGTTAGGGCATATATTCACTAAAGCACACACAAAATTTCAATACAAAAACGTTTGAAAACCTTTCACTATAGTTGTTATTTAAAACTCAAATAAACTTTATGAGCAGAAGAAACACAATGGATCCACAGCCCTCAGGTCATCCTAAGGACGAACTGCTCTGATACCATTAATGTAACATCCTGCCAAATTCCTTTTCATATTTATGTAATAAAATAAAGGTGAAACAAATATATCGAAGTGAACATAATTATATATATGTAATGAAGTTTCTCCTCACAGGGAGTTTAATACATAATCGGTCAGTTTTCCAAAACTTAAACAAAATACAGCAAAATAACAAAAAAAAAACAGGCGATCTCCTAACAGACAAAGGCGATCTCCTATCAGAAAAGGGCGATCTCCTATCAGACAACAGAAAAAGGGTGATCGCCTAACAGAAATAGAAACAGGCGATCTCCTTCCGGCGACCACTCACTGAGGAGCTCTACTTCCTGCAACATCATTTGCTCCCGTGTAAATTATACACGATCATCACAGGTTTAAGAAAAAGCCAAACACAACACCAAAATCACAGGGTAAGCTAGATATTTGAAAGAGAGTTTAGATATGAAACTTTAAAATCAAGATAAAACAGATATAAGACACCCACGTAAAAACCATCAACTTTCTCATTCCCTTCACATGACCATCAAATAATCACACATTTCACAATTTCCTCAAGAGTCGTTCTATTCACATAATTCATCAAGCGTCTATCAATTCAATGTTTCTCATTTCTCACGTCAGACTTCCACTGACTCATCACACAAGACACTTGACACTACTTCCGGAAGACTCGTGCGTTGAACTTAGCATCCAGAGACCTGCACCTGTCATACTTCATTGCTGTAATGTTTCCACAGCCATGCGCATCAACACAATCTCGATCTCAATTTCATCACTCTCACAGTATGACAGGGTTAATCCATATAATAGGTCAAGTCAGTTATCTTTCAAACGACTTACCCATACATATGGACCTCCTTCGACTCTCACCAACTGAATGACTTCATCTATGTGACTCCATCATATCAGCAGAGTCAGGATCGTCTCATTCACAGGATACTCACTGATCAATACACTTCATAACCAATCTCAACATGGTATTTCCTTTCCTGAAAATACTATGTCTTGATCCCACATTCACAACATTCAACACATCATATAACACTTAAATGAATGATTTCAATCACAACAACAATCATTCCATGGTTCAGATTTTCGAATATCACATGCATTTCACATTTAAAACTCAAACAGTTTCAAAACAACACAAAAACAGGGGAGTTCGAAAAACAACGCCAAAACCGGCGATCTCGTCCAAAAACAGGGGATTATGCAATAACAGTTGAAAACCGGCGACCACGTCGCCCCATCATCTCAATCATCTAATATAAGGTTTTCGTTGAAAATAAGGCTAGCTTCCCTTACCTGAGCTTGCGCAAAACACCAAGAGTTCCAAAACCCACCGAGCTTAAAGGTGCCTTAGCTCTGTTTTAGCGTCTGGTTTGGAGAACTTGCAGAGAACCTCCCAGGTGCTCTAAGGGTAGTTGTCGCTCGTCGTACTTTTGCTTGAGGGTGCCTGAATCGCAGCGCAAAGGAGAGAAAAGAGAAAGATGAAGGTGAACCCACTCTGTCACTCTTGAACCACAGCAACGTTCTTTGCCTCTCAGAAGTGGGTTTTTGAATCTTAAACCAACTTGTCCACAAAAGCCGCTGCCACCACCCACTCTGCAGGGAAGTTTGCGTGCACGCTTCCCTGAACAGTACGACTACGCGTGCCTCTGCGCAGGCCAACACTCTGATGTCACTATTCTGAACCACCCTTTTTGTCTACGTGTCGCGCGTGCAGTACGTCTCATGCTGAGAGCCTGGGTCCCACCTTATCTGTGTGAAACTCGACACCGCGCGATAATCTTCCACCGATGACCGCTCGCGTGATGACTATCCACCGATGTCTCATCCTGGCGGACGACCGATGTCTCTCCCTGGGAGACGACCGATGTCTCGCCCTGGCGATGACCGAATGCCTCGCGCCCCTGGTGATGACCGCATGCCTCGCGCCCTGGCGATGCCCGCAAGTCTCGCGCCCTGGCGATGCCCGCAAGCCTCGCGCCCGGCGATGCCCGCATGCCTCGCGCCCTGGCGATGCCCGCATGCCCCGCGCCCGGCGATGCCCGCATGCTTCACGCCCGGCGATGCCCGACGACACAGCGCCACGCCTTGCTGAAGGTTCTTCATCCCACTATGTTACGTCCAAGGTATCATCTCCACAGGACTTGGTGACGTCGGTAGCTTCACATTTCCAAGAGTAGGTCAGCACTACTCCTCGTGCGCCCATGCATGCAACACTAAGGACGATTTCTTATGCTCAAGCATAGAGCTTCGCATGCACAGCGTATCTAAGGCTTAACCCACACCTTGATACGTGTGGTTTTGTGGAACCCACTCTGGTTGATCCAGTATCCTGACCACATACTGAGTGCACTTTCGGCGATCATGTGCACCATAGGCGACTGGCGATCACGTGTAATCTAGGCGACAGGCGATTATGTACTAACCAGGCGATCTCATAGTCTTCTAAACTACACTTTCCTTCCTTTTTATTTTAAATAAAAACATACTTAGAATTCATTTAAAATATATTCCTTTTTATTCCAATTTAATTTTACAGGTCCTTACAGCAGGCGAACCTTAACTCGTTTGAAGATGGTGGCGTATAGAAAGAAGAAGGGCTCCCCGTCGTTACAGCGATCGTCAGCGCATACAGGTTCGCCCTCGGTACAGGGTCGAACCGAAACGTATGCGTCGCTCTCTCTGCCAAAGACGCGTCCTTTAATCTCGTGTTCGTCGTCTTTGTGCTTCCTCCAGTCTTCACTAGAAGTAAGTTTTAAGGTCTCAGCAAGGAGATCCTCAGAGGCCCAGGGGTAGAGGGCCTTGTAGTCAACAGTTGGAGGTGGTTTTGGTTCTGGCCATCTCGAATCTAAAACAAATGAGAGGCAGGGAGAAGGAAAAAAGGGTTTAGAAGAAAGTGATGGCGTGAACAATGGCGGACAAAGACTCACAGAAGAAGAACGAAAACAAGAAAGAAGAACAGAAACCCTAAATGGATGAACAGACCCAGAGTAGTTATGGCATGTAAAGGGAAGCAGAATCATAAAGCGGAGGCAAAAAAGGAGCATAAAAATGATACCTTTGTGTAAGTGAAGACGAAAGGTCGCGAGAGTAGGAGAGGAAGTAGAAGCGTTCGAGAGAAGTTAGAGATTATGGAGGCTTGAGTGAAAAGTGATGAAACAGTGTAGAGGCACGGGGTTTTGAAAGGGTTTAACGTAGGCAAGGAAGGGCAAACGTTAAGAAACCCTCACCGTTGATCTAGACACGTGTCCGCAGATTAAAGGGGGGTTGGTGAGATGTCCCTTCAGCGTGCTGTTCATGTCCTTTCGCTCAGTGCCACGTAGGTCGCCCGAGCCGATGACTTAGTCTCTTTGCTGAACAAGTTAACAGCTCGAGACTGGGGGGCTTGTGTACCGACCAGTCCTCGGACACCGAGAACAGCTAATAATGGTGAGCCACGTCAGTTGGGCCCCACAGCATAGGCCAAAGCCACGTGGGATGGACCCCACAGGTAGTATGAACTAGCGGGATGATTAGTCGTCAGCGTGTCGATTACCAGAGTGGACTGATGTGTCCTCATCACTCAGCAGGATGATTAGTCCTCGGCAACAGAGTAGGACGAGGTGACATCGTTCTTGGGTGTTTTTAACAACAGAACTAGAACATCTAATGTGGGTCCTGAGAGAAGACCAGTTATCAGTAAAATGCCCAGAGGTAGGGAGAAGCCTAAGTCACAAAGCACCCTTGCGTGTGGCAGGGAAAGCATAGCTAGGTGCAGAGTCCTGAAAGGTTGAGTACTCGTCAGGATTAGGGTTTCCCAGTGAGGCTACATGCATGGCACGTGAACAGCGAAGGCACTCCCAGGACAGGTGGCTCTAGAGACTAAGTGCACGAGGGGGTACCCAGGTGGCCATCCTGTTAAAGTTTGCACTCCAGTTAAGGAAACCTTATGTGCTAGATTACCCTAAGTCTGGGTGATAGCGGCGCTAGGGTATTCCTGTAAACCCTAAATATGGGTAGCGGCGCAGAGGAAACCCTAGACTATATAAAGGGTAGTAAAACACTTCACAAAGGTACGCAGTTTCTAGACGTAACACAGATACTGAATACACTCGGTGTGCTTGCCCTAGTTTTTGACTTGAGTGTCGGAGTGCAAACTACCTCTAGGGCGCCCCTTTCTATCTTGCAGGTGCAGGTTGTTTCGAGACAGTAAAGCATAGTTCAAGGTGAGGAAAGGAGGCGTGTGATCATCATAGAGTCAACCGACAGGAGAGTCAACCGGCAAGAACAACATATAAAATAATCTCTAATTTATATATTTATATCTTTTTATATATTTTATGATCTTTATTTGAATAAGAGTATTTTATTTTCAAATTTAGTGTTAATTTCAGGTTTCTAAGAAAGAATAGAGATGATTGGGCTAAAGAGGAATGATATTAGCTAAAAAGAGAAAGTTGGAAGGTCCCAGAACGCATAAAAGTGCCAAAAAGCCCAACTTAGCAACGGAGAATCTCGCTCAAGCGTCAAGCGAGCTCATTCTCGCTTGAGTGAGAATGCTCCAGTGGCATTATCAAAAATCGACGCTTTTCTTTCTTAAGCGAGCTACATCTCGCTTGAGCAAGAATGTGTCAGAAACATTTGGGCTATTTTATATTTTAGTCAACAAGCCCATTAGTAAATTAGGTTAAATAGGGGGCTTGAGACTCAACTCTTGTGTGCCAAATTGAGAGGAAAACACCATTGAGTGACTTGTAACCTAATTGGGAGAATAAAAGGTGCAAGAAGATGTGTGGCTAATTCTACCCTTTGGGATTGGGAGTAATCTGTTCAAACTCTTATGTATTGAGGCAATATTTAAATATGATATAATATTATGTTCTTGATTGATTATTGGTATTGTTGTTTTGTTTCTAATTTTTTATCTTGAATCTTAAATCTGACTGGAAAGTATTTTTAGGGTTCTAACCTAAACAACAATACTTAACATATTTGAGTGCTAGGAATAGACTTGAAATGTTAATTGCTATCAATGTCTAAGCTTGAATTCTAATTTTTTTTTTATAAATATGCGAGTAATCAATATTTAGGAAACATTCTTAATAGTTTTATATGCAAGGAATCGATATAAATGAATTTTATACTGCCATCAATTTCAATCCAAGAACATAATGTTAACATGCTAATCAAAATACATAAGAATGAGAAACATGAAACCTAATCCCTATTTTTCTAACCTGAAGCAACCAATTCTTTGCCTGTTTTCTTATTTATCACCTCTAACACAATCACATTCAACACACTTTTTATTGTTCTATTTTATATTTAGCGAATATTGTACTTGATAATTCAATTGCTCCTTGTGGGATCGATATCCGTCCTTAGGGACAAATTATTATTTCTGACAACGCACTGCACTTGTCGTAAAAAGTCATCAAATTTTTGGTGCTGTTGCCGAGGAACAGTTTGACTTTTGAGTATAAATTCCTAAATATTGTGAATAGTTTTTAATTGCTTTTATTTTTTAGTTATTGTGTTATTGTTTTTAGTTTGTTTATAAAATTGTTTTTATTTTATTTTATTTGCAGATTTGTTTTTATTTTTTTAATCTTTAGTTTGAATTTATTTGCTTTTATTTTTAGTCTCTTTTAATTGATTGGAAGAAAAATAAATACTCTATCATTACTAGTGAATCATTATGCTAAACCTTTAATTAGCTGTTTTATATGATATTGAGAGGTCAAGTTCCCAAGGACCAATTGTTATTTAAAGCAAAGATTGAAAGGGAAGCAAAAAGAAACAGAAGGACAAAGGCAAAAGAGAAGCAAGGAGACATTAGAGGGGAATCTTCAACAACTTCTTCTTTTTCCACTCATATTCATTAGGACGACAACAACATGGCAAAAGAGCAACCACCACCTCCTAGGAAGACTCTTGGAGATTATGCCATGCACCAGGGGCCTAGACATTTTTCTAACATTGCAATACCTACTATTAATAGGGCCTTAGAGATGAAACTTGCATTCCTCACTCTCATTAGTACCCATCAATTCACAGTGATGTATCATGATGATATAATCCAAGTAGCCAAGCATATGAACAAGGACTCAAGAGACAATTCACACCGTGAGCAATCATCTCAACAATCAAGTCAAGGCCCCACCAAATATCAGACGGACCTCACCAGAAGAAGAATTGGGCATAGACCAGAACATCAACTGTTCTTTCTTCTTGTAAGGACCTAGAAACTTTAATTGGAATGAAAGTGTTATATTTAAATAATTTCAGAAGATGTTATTATTTAAAATACAAAGAGCTGGTAAATGAAGTTTCGTAGTAGTCGGACCTCGGACGTCGCCCAAGGTCTGGGGTCAGCTGGTAGAGGTCGGTCGGCTGACCATTGTATTAACCAAGTAGTCAGGTGCGATGACTTTATCGTGAGGTAATCACGTGGATGTGCTCGAGGAAGACATGTGGATCAAGAAGAGTAAAGGAAGAAAAGTGTAGCTTAGAAGTCTACGAGATCGTCGTTGTTGAAGACGGAGGCGATCTCCGACTTCTCTGGCACATAATCGCCTGTCGCCTAGAGGAGACATGACCGCCAATCGCCTATGGTGTACGTGATCGACGGGAGTGCACATAGTATGTGGTCAAGATGCTGGATCAACCATAGTGCGTTCCAAAAAACCCTGCGTATCAAGGTGTAGGTTAAGCCTTAGATACGCTGGGCATGCGAAGCTCTATGCTTGAGCATAAGAAATCGTCCTTAGTGTTGCATGCATGGGTGCACGAGGAGTAGTGCTGATCTACTCTTCGAAATGTGAAGCTACCGACGTCACCAAGCCATCTGGAGGTGATACCTTGGACGTAACATAATGGGAGGATGAACCTTCAGCAAGGTGTGACGATGTGACATCGGTGACCAGAGTAAGGCGATGTGTTCTCGTCACACACAAGGGCGATAAGAGATCGCCAACAGGATGAGAGGAACATCGGTCATCAACCAGGATGGGAGACACATCGGTGGTCTGCCAGGGTGAGACATCGGTGGTCCTCCAGGGTGAAACATCGGTGGTCTGCCAGGGTGAGACATCGGTGGTCCTCCAGGGTGAAACATCGGTGGTCTGCCAGGGTGAAGACATCGGTTGTCTGCCAGGGTGAGACATCGGTGGTCCTCCAGGGTGAGACATCGGTTGTCTGCCAGGATGAGGAATCAGTCATCACCGGGATGAGGCACATCAGTCATCGCCGATATGAGAGACACATCGGTCGTGTTCCAGGGAGAGACATCGATGGATAGTCATCGCGCGAGCGGTCATCGGTGGAAGGTTATCGCGCGGTGTCGAGTTTCACACAGATAAGGTGGGACCCAGCCTCTCAGCATGAGACGTCCTGCACGCGCGACACGTAGACAAAAAGGGTGGTTCAGAATAGTGACATCAAAGTGTTGCCCTGCGCAGAGGCACGCGTAGTCATACTGTTCAGGGATGTGTACACGCAAACTTCCCTGCAGAGTGGGTGGTGGCAGCGGCTTTTGTGGACAAGTTGGTTTAGATTCAAAAACTCACTTCTGAGGGCAGAGAACGTTGCTGTGGTTCAAGAGTGCAGAGTGGGTTCACCTCCATCCTTCTCTTTTCTCTCCTTCGCGCTGCGATTCAGACATCCTCAAGCACCAGTGCGACGAGCGACGACTGCCTTTGGATACCTGGGGAGTTCTCTGCAAGTTTTCCGTCAGGACGCTAGAACAGAGTTAAGGCATCTTTAAGCTTCGGTGGGTTTTGGAGCTCTTGGTGTTTTGCGCAAGTTCAGGTAAGGGAAGCTAGCCTTATTTCCAACGAAAACCTTATATTAGATTATTGAGATGATGGGGCGAAGTGGTCGCCGGTTTTCAACTGTTATTGCATAATCCCCTGTTTTTGGACGAGATCGCCGGTTTTGGCGTTGTTTTTCGACCTCCCCTGTTTTTGTGTTGTTTGAAACTGTTTGAGATTTAAATGTGAAATGCATGTGATATTCGAAAATCTGAACCGCGGAATGAATGTTGCTGTGACTGGAATCGTTCATTAAGTGGTATGATGTGTTGAATGTTGTGAATGTGGGATCAAGGCATAGTATTTTCAGGAAAGAAAATACCGTGTAAGATCGTGTAGAGTGTGCATTGACCGGTGATTCGTTTATTATGAGATATCCTGACTCTCCTGATATAATGGAATCATATAGAGGAAGTTATTCGGGCGTTGAGAGTTGAAGGAGGTTCATATGTATGGGTGAGTTGTTTGAAAGAGAACGAGCTTGACCTGTTGTATGGATTAACCCTGTCATGCTAGGATAGTGATGATATTGAGATTCATTTATACGCTTGTGAATGTGTGATTTCACAGCGACCCTGTGAATGTGTGTGATTTCACAGTGGTGCAATATGACAGGTGCAGATCTTTGAGTCTAGTCAATGCACGAGTCTTCCGGAAGTGGTGTCAAGTGTCTGTGTGTGATGAGTCAGTGGAAGTCTGACGTGAGAAATGAGAAACATTGAAATTGATAGACACTTGATGAATTATGTGAATTGAACGACTCTTGAGGAAATTGTGAAATGTGTGATTACTTGATGGTCATGTGAAGGGAATGAGAAAATTGATGGTTTTTACGTGGGTGTTTTAAATTTGTTTTACCTTGATTTTAAAGTTCATATCTAAATTCTCTTTCAAATATCTAGCTTACCCTGTGTTTTTGGTGTTGTGTTTGGTTTTTTCTTAAACCTGTGATGATCGTGTATAATTTACACGGGAGCAGATGATGTTGCAGGAAGTAGAGCTCCTCAGTGAGTGGTCGCCGGAAGGAGATCGCCTGTTTCTGTTAGGCGATCACCCTTTTCTGTTTTCTGATAGGAGATCGCCCTTTTCTGTTAGGAGATCGCCCTTTTCTGTTAGGTGATCGCCTGTTTTTTTTCTATTTTGCTGTATTTTGTTTAAGTTTTGGAAAAATTGACCGGTTATGTATTAAACTCCCTGTGAGGAGTAATTTCATTATATATATATATACATATGTTCACTTCAATATTATTGTTTTACCTTTATTTCATTTTATAATTATGAAAAGCAATTTTTGGTGGGATGTTACATTAATGGTATCAGAGCAGTTCGTCCTTAGGATGACCTGAGGGCTGTGGATCCATTGTGTTTCTTCTGCTCATAAAATTTATTTGAGTTTTAAATAACAACTATAGTGAAAGGTTTTCAAACGTTTTTGTATTGAAATTTTGTGTGTGCTTTAGTGAATATATGCCCTAACTGAAAATCTTAGTATTAAGAATGAGAGGATCTTGATAAAGTAGTGAGGGTGCACACTCATAACTGGATCGAGATGATTCTCAATCTTAAATTCTGAAGGTTTGATGTTTAGCATATATTGAATTCTGGTGTGTTTTATTTCAGTTTATTGAGTGTTTTTGTATTGATTGAAAGTGGTTGTTTGGATTGATGGTTGTATACCAGTAGCTGTTCTGGTGTTTTGCTTGAGGTTATAAGTATCATGATTCTGTTGATAAACTCAAATTCTAAATGACTTTGAGATGTTGACCTTTGTAAGGTCTAGATGTTACCTCCTGAATGAATCGATTTCTTATCGATCTCATTCTTATAGTTGTGGGGGGGATATAGAAACCAATAGTTTCCTAATCTTCTATAGAGAAGAATGACTCCTAGACAGCCTACCCCTCTCCAACCTTCTGCTGAAATGGGCCAGATTGCCAGGGCCATTGAGATGATGGCGAGTGCCATCCAGCAGCAGAATACGGCGATGTCTCAGAATCACCAAGCTACAATGCAGCATTGGGAGACCGCCAGATCTGCTGCAATAGCTCCCAACGTCGGTCAGCCTCAGGAGCAGATGGGACTGACTGAGTTCCTCAGGCACAACCCACCTAAGTTCAGTGGGAATGCTACTCCTGACCAAGCAAATCGATGGGTCAGGGGTTTAGAGAAAATCTTCAGGGCGACCTCCTGCCCTGAAGATAAGAAGCTGGTATTTGCCACATATCTTCTGTCTGGAGAAGCTAAGCTCTGGTGGATGGAAACTCAGCAGATGATGGAGGCCTGAAAGGAAGTGTTGGATTGGGAGAGCTTCGGGGTGAGGTTCCTGGAGAAATACTTCCCAGACAGCGCAAGGTTTGCGAAGGAAGCTGAGTTCCTAAGGTTGGAGCAGGGGGATATGTCTGTGAACGCCTATGCTGCTCGGTTTGAGTACCTTGCCCGATTCTATACCCAGGCGACCTCTGAGGCTTGGAGGTGTAGGAAGTTTGAAGAAGGTTTAAAGCATGGGCTGAAGAAGACCATAGCACCCATGTGCATCAGAGAGTTTCATGCCTTAGTAGAGAAGGCAAAGATGGTGGAAACCTTGGAAAGGGGTAATTCTCGGGTGATCAGGTCACACCCAGGGGGTTCTTTCAGTGGGAAGGCCAAGGTGCAGCACCCACAAAGCAAGCCTTATGCGGGACCTCCACCACATCGGGCAGGAGCAGTTTCGCCCCAGTTTCAGCAGCAACAAACATGGAAACCCAGATGTTTCACGTGCCAAAAGATGGGGCACATTTCTAGAGATTGTCCTAGCAGAAATAGGATGACTCAATCCGGTGGTTCCCAACAGATGAGGAATAAAGGCAGCAGACCTCAAGCAGCAGGAAGAGTGTTTGCCATGATAGGAGCAGAGGTGTCTCAGTCAGGTAACTTGGTGCAAGGTGCTTCGTGAATCCTAGCTCGGTTGGGAGTGAAGAATGAAGATGACGTAAGCAGGATACCTGTAGTGAAAGATTTCATGGATGTATTTCTAGAAGAAATAGCTGGATTACCTCCTAAGAGAGAAGTGGAATTCTCTATTGTTTTGGTACCTGGAGCTGGACCAGTGTCAATGGCTCCCTATAGAATGGCTCCAGCTGAGTTGATGGAATTAAAGAAGCAAGTGTAAGTTAGATTTAGTTGTACCAAGGTTTAGTTTCAGCTACATATAAGTTATGGAGAGTAAATAAGCAGTATGTTGAGGGTTTAAAGACTTAAGCATGTGTATCCATGGGAAGTACCAGAGTTAAGTTCCAAGAATGAAAGAATGAATTTTCTTTTATTTGAAGCTTGGAAGATGTTTATGTCGATGAAACAGCATGAGATGACTCTAGCTTAACCACAAGCTTAAAAGGAAAGATGAGATATTGTATTTATGTCTAAAGTTCAATTAGACAGAGAAATTTGCTGAAAAATACTAGGTAGAGAAGTTACTGGGATAAGAGAGAAAGCTTCACACAGAATGGATGTTGTTTTGTTCATCGTGATTTGAAAGATGAGTATGGAAATGGTGGGTTGAGATTTAAGGCTCCTGATGCCGTAAGTCTCCTGAACTTGGAAAATGAGGATGCAGTTCTGCCTGTGAACGTAGAAGGGAAGGAGGTAATGGCTATGGATAGAATAAGGGTAAGCCGTGTTATGATGATGTTGAGTTCTTCTAGCGATGTTAGTAAATTGCAGAAAGTTGGAGGTGGAAGCAGAACTTTCCGTGCCTTGTGTTTCTAATGGGATGGGATTTGCAGCTAATCCTTTAAATGGGCAGTTGTGGTGGTCAGCGTTTCGTTTCTGATCTTAGAAACAATGCTGCATTGTCAGCTGTGGCAACAAGTCCTCACCCTGATCACAGTGAGGGATTTATGATCCGTGTGTTGAATACTGAGCACCCTGAGATCCCATGCAATGCTAATATGGATGTATCCATTGAAATTCCTGAGTGAGCAGCTCCGAAATCCCAACCAGTTGCTAAAGAGGTGGGTTTTCATAATCTGCTATTAGTAATCAAAGAAAAGATGAACCAGATGGGCGCCTGAAGGAAAGAAGCCATTCTCTTTCAGTCTTTTGCTGCTTCAAGATCGGTTCGACATGAAACGGTGCCTAATGTGAATTCGAGCTACAAACCTTTCGTTTTTGAACTGAAAAGTGAAAATCCTGGAAGGAACTCTATCTCTGCAGTTTCTAGACAGAATAGCAATGCGGATGCCAACCCAAGTCATGGAAAATCAGTTCGTGCCAATAATGGACATCTGAAACAAGAGGAATTAGAAGTTTAAGGATCAAAATTTTGAGAGGGGTTTTCGGGTCTGCAAGTCTCTACTCCTACCAATGAAATGACAAAATGTGGACCAAAGCCTAATCTGTTCTTCCAGGTCGATACTAGTATTGAGGTACTCTGGCATGATAGTGGCGTTAGAGAATGCTGGTTTAGATGAAAAATCTGGAGTGTCTCCAAGGCTGCTGAAGGTCCAGTACGATGATTTGCTTGATAAAGAGGGACCACAAAAACTAGAGGAATGGGTCCCTTCGTCTAGAGTGGCAGCTACTGATTAATTGGGCATGCGATGTTCAGACCGCTTAATAGTCAAGCCATGCTCTCCTGAACGCCATTCAGGTCGCCCTCTTGAGTTTGAATCCGCAGTGTATGCCTGGTGGTGGGAAGGTGTTGTAACTGCAGCTAATGTCAGTGGTAGAGGGATCTTCGTCAGATGGCTCTGCCTTAGAAAGTGAATCATCATCCATCCCCAAAGTTGAAGTTGCTAAGGAGGTGAGCAAGAATCGTTAGGTTGGGAAACCCCTGTGGATCTGGAAAATATGAAGGGAATAACTTTGAGGGAGCCACTCTATGTCGCTCCTGAGGACAAGGGTAACAACTCTAGTGGTGGCTATGAGGACGAAGCTGACAAGGCTGTGAAGACACTTCTGGCCTTAAATGAACACAAGGATAATAACTCTTGTAGAGGCAGTGATGATGTTAACAATGAGGAGAAGACCTTTGGAGTTGTAGTTGGAGATCATGCATTTATGAAAGTGACACCGACCAAGGGTGTAGGACGAGCTATCAGATCAAAGGAGCTGTCTCCTAAGTTAGTCGGGCCATATCAGATCTTAAGGAGGATCGGTCCAGTGGCTTATGAAATCGCCCTACCTCCCCAATTAGCAAATCTGCATAATGTCTTTCACGTGTCAAAGCTAAGGAAGTACCTCGCAGACCCTAGTCACGTGTTGGAAGTAGACGATGTGCAGATCGGGTGATACAACTTGGGAATTAGAAGAAACCATGAGAGAAGCCTATCCCTACCTCTTTTCCTTGTAATTCAATTTTCGAGGACGAAAATTTTTCTTGTTGGGGAGAATGTAAGGACCTAGAAACTTTAATTGGAATGAAAGTGTTATATTTAAATAATTTCAGAAGATGTTATTATTTAAAATACAAAGAGCTGGTAAATGAAGTTTCGTAGTAGTCGGACCTCGGACGTCGCCCAAGGTCTGGGGTCAGCTGGTAGAGGTCGGTCGGCTGACCATTGTATTAACCAAGTAGTCAGGTGCGATGAATTTATCGTGAGGTAATCACGTGGATGTGCTCGAGGAAGACATGTGGATCAAGAAGAGTAAAAGAAGAAAAGTGTAGCTTAGAAGTCTACGAGATCGCCGTTGTTGAAGACGGAGGCGATCTCCGACTTCTCTGGCACATAATCGCCTGTCGCTTAGAGGAGACATGACCGCCAATCGCCTATGGTGTACGTGATCGACGGGAGTGCACGTAGTATGTGGTTAAGATGCTGGATCAACCATAGTGGGTTCCAAAAAACCCCGCGTATCAAGGTGTAGGTTAAGCCTTAGATACGCTGGGCATGCGAAGCTCTATGCTTGAGCATAAGAAATCGTCCTTAGTGTTGCATGCATGGGCGCACGAGGAGTAGTGCTGATCTACTCTTCGAAATGTGAAGCTACCGACGTCACCAAGCCATCTGGAGGTGATACCTTGGACGTAACATAATGGGAGGATGAACCTTCAGCAAGGTGTGACGATGTGACATCGGTGACCAGAGTAAGGCGATGTGTTCTCGTCACACACAAGGGCGATAAGAGATCGCCAACAGGATGAGAGGAACATCGGTCATCAACCAGGATGGGAGACACATCGGTGGTCTGCCAGGGTGAGACATCGGTGGTCCTCCAGGGTGAAACATCGGTGGTCTGCCAGGGTGAGACATCAGTGGTCCTCTAGGGTGAAACATCGGTGGTCTGCCAGGGTGAAGACATCGGTTGTCTGCCAGGGTGAGACATCGGTGGTCCTCCAGGGTGAGACATCGGTTGTCTGCCAGGATGAGGAATCAGTCATCACCGGGATGAGGCACATCAGTCATCACCGGTATGAGAGACACATCGGTCGTGTTCCAGGGAGAGACATCGGTGGATAGTCATCGCGCGAGCGGTCATCGGTGGAAGGTTATCGCGCGGTGTCGAGTTTCACACAGATAAGGTGGGACCCAGGCTCTCAGCATGAGACGTCCTGCACGCGCGACACGTAGACAAAAAGGGTGGTTCAAAATAGTGACATCAGAGTGTTGGCCTGCGCAGAGGCACGCGTAGTCGTACTGTTCAGGGATGCGTACACGCAAACTTCCCTGCAGAGTGGGTGGTGGCAGCGGCTTTTGTGGACAAGTTGGTTTAGATTCAAAAACTCACTTCTGAGGGCAGAGAACGTTGCTGTGGTTCAAGAGTGCAGAGTGGGTTCACCTCCATCCTTCTCTTTTCTCTCCTTCGCGCTGCGATTCAGACATCCTCAAGCACCAGTGCGATGAGCGACGACTGCCTTCGGATACCTGGGGAGTTCTCTGCAAGTTTTCCGTCAGGACGCTAGAACAGAGTTAAGGCATCTTTAAGCTGCGGTGGGTTTTGGAGCTCTTGGTGTTTTGCGCAAGTTCAGGTAAGGGAAGCTAGCCTTATTTCCAACGAAAACCTTATATTAGATGATTGAGATGATGGGGCGACGTGGTCGCCGGTTTTCAACTGTTATTGCATAATCCCCTGTTTTTGGACGAGATCGTCGGTTTTGGCGTTGTTTTTCGAACTCCCCTATTTTTGTGTTGTTTGAAACTGTTTGAGATTTAAATGTGAAATGCATGTGATATTTGAAAATCTGAACCGCGGAATGAATGTTGCTGTGACTGGAATCGTTCATTAAGTGGTATGATGTGTTGAATGTTGTGAATGTGGGATCAAGGCATAGTATTTTCAGGAAAGAAAATACCGTGTAAGATCGTGTAGAGTGTGCATTGACCGGTGATTCGTTTATTATGAGATATCCTGACTCTCCTGATATAATGGAATCATATAGAGGAAGTTATTCGGGCGTTGAGAGTTGAAGGAGGTTCATATGTATGGGTGAGTTGTTTGAAAGAGAACGAGCTTGACCTGTTGTATGGATTAACCCTGTCATGCTAGGATAGTGATGATATTGAGATTCATTTATACGCTTGTGAATGTGTGTGATTTCACAGCGACCCTGTGAATGTGTGTGATTTTGTAACATCCCGCCAAAATAATACATACATCCATGTATAATTGAAATTAAGTGTAACCAAATAATATTGAAGAGTGCAAAATAATATGTATTTATATATATCAGAAATGAAGTTACTCCTCTTAGGGAGTTTAATACATAACCAAATCAAATGTTTGCAAGATTTTACGAAAATAAAAGAAATGCAGTAAGACAGGCGGTCTCAAAAGAAAACGGCGATCTCCAACTTTAAAACGGCGATCCCTAACAGAAGACCTCCAAACGGGCGATCTTCTATCAGGACACGAAAACCGGCGATCACCACCGAGAGGTAGAAACCGGCGATCTCTCCCTCGGCGACCACTCACTAAGGAGCTCTCCTTCCTGGAAGATCATCTGCTCCCGTGTAACAATTACACGATCATCACAGTTTTTAAAGAGAACCAAGCACAACACCAAAGAAACACCACAGGGTAAGCTAGACATTTTAAAGAGAGTTTAAATAGGAACATTAAAATTAAGGTAAAACAAGTTTCAAGATTATCCATGTAAAACGTAGAGCTGCTCATCCCTTCACCTGATCGCCCAAAAATCATAAACTTCACAACATTCCTCAGAATCATTCTATTTCACAATACAGCATCAAGTGTCTATCAATATTCAAGTTTCTCATTTCACATGTCAGACTTTCCACTGACTCACAACACAAGACACTTGACACTACTTCCGGATTGACTCGTGCGTTGAACTTAGTATCCAGAGACATGCACCTGTCATACTGCCCACTGTGGAATCTCACACATCCACAGGGTCGCCGTGAAATCTCACACATTCACAAGCATACGATGAATCTCAACACATCACCATACAGCATGACAAGGTTAATTCGTATAACAGTCGAGCCCATTCTTTTTCAAACTACTCGCCCATTCATACGAACCTCCTTCGACTCTCACCAACTGAATAACTTCATCTACGTGATTCCATTATCTCAGCAGAGTCAGGATCGTCTCATTAACAGGTTACTCACTGATCAATGCACTTTCCTAACCAATCTCAACACGGTATTTCCTTTCCTGAAAATACTATGCCTCGATCCCACATTCACAGCATTCAACACATCATACCACTCAAGTAAATGATTCAAATCACATCAACAAACATTTCAAAGCTTCAGATCTTCGAATATCTCATGTAAATCTCAAGTAGTTTCAAAACAACATCAAAAACAGAGATTTCGTAAAACAGCGCCAAAACCGGCGATCTAGTTCAAAAACATGGTATTTCAAAGGCTATGTTTAAAACCGGCGACCACGTCGCCCAAGCACACAAACCAAGCATTTCACGAAGACAAAAGCGAAAACGGCGACCACGTCGCCCACACTTCAGAAAAAGCTACACTATGGCTTGTATGGAAAAGAGGTCTAGCTTCCCTTACCTGGACTTGCGCAAACACCAGGAGTTCCGAAATCCAACGAAGCTTGAAGAACGCCTTGACTCTGTTCTTGTGTCTGGTTTTGAAGAGCTTGCAGAGAACCACCCAAGTGCTCCAATGGTGGCTGTCGCTCGTCGTATTCCCGCGTGAAGGTGTACTAGAATCGCAGTGTGAAGGAGAGAAATGGAGAGGAAGGAGGTAACTCACTCTTTCTCTCTTTGAATGTTGCAACGTTTTCTCCCTCTGAGCAGTGGCTTTCTGCATCTTAAACCACTTATCCCCCAAAAGCAGCTGCCACCACCCACTCTGCAGGGGAGTTCGCGTGTACGCTTCCCTGAACAGTACCACTACGCGTGCTTTTGCGCAGGCTAACACTCTGAGGTCACTATTCTGAACCACCCTTTTCGTCTACGTGGCGCGCGTGCAGAACGTCTCATGCTGGATGTCTGGGTCCCACGTTCTCTGTGTATAACTTAACGTAGCGCGATGACCTTTTCACCGATGACCACAGGCGCGAAGACTATCCACCGATGACCTCTCGCGCGAAGGCTAACAACCGATGACCTCTCGCGCGAAGGCTAACAACCGATGACCTCTCGCGCGAAGGCTAACAACCGATGACCTCTCGCGCGAAGGCTAACAACCGATGACCTCTCGCGCGAAGGTTAACAACCGATGACCTCTCGCGCGAGGGCTAGCAACCGATGACCTCTCCCCCTGATGATGCCCGCATGCCCCTCGCGCCCAGGCGATCCTGCATGCCTTGCGCCCTGGCGATGCTCGATGACACATCGCCACGCCTTCCTTGAGGTCCTTCATTCCACTATGTTACGTCTAAGGTATCTTCTCCACATGACTCGGTGACGTCGGTGGCTTCATATTTCCAAGAGTAGATCAGCACTTCTCCTCGTTCTTCCATGCATGCTACACTAAGGGTGATCTCTTTCGCTCAAGCATAGAGTTCGCATGCACAGCGCATCTAAGGTTTAACCCACACCTTGATACGCGTGGCTGTTGAAACCCACTCTGGTTGATCCAGGATGGTGACCACCTACTACGTGCATTTTCGGTGATCATGTACAACCTACTCGATAGGCGATCATGTCCCAGGTCAAGGGCGACGTCCGATGTATGCCACTACGAAACTTCATTTACCAACTTTGTATTTTAGATAATGACACCTTCCGAAATTATTTAAATATACCACTTTTATTCCAATTTAATTTTCCAGGTCCTTACATTCTCCCCATCAAGAAAAATTTTCGTCCTCGAAAATTGGGTTACAAGGAAGGAGGTAAGGATATGCTTCTCTCATGGTTTCTTCAAATTCCCATGGTGAATCACCCGATCTTCACGTTGTCCACTCCCAACACGTGAGTAGGGTCTGCAAGGGACTTCCTTAGCTATGATACGTGGAATACATTATGTAGACTTGCTAATTGGGGAGGTGGGGCGATCTCATAAGCCACTAGACTTATCCTCCTTAAGATCCGATATGGCCCAACAAACTTAGGGGACAGCTTCTTTGATCTGATCGCCTACCCTACACCCTTGGCTGGTGTCCCCCTTCATAAAGACATGACCCCAGCAGCAACCTCCAAAGGTCTTCTCCTCTGCTCTGCCTAGGACATTTGCTGACCTTAAGAAACTTTTATTCTGTCCTGTATCAGATTCACCCTCTCGGTGATCTATTGAACCAACTCTTCCTACCTCAATACTTCATCAAAATCCATTTTACATCCCTGTACATGGGATATGCTGCCCCATAGAGTGCCAACTCCAGCATTCACACTCTACTTCCAACCTTGAAGACTTTGTTGAACAAGTCTAGAACTAGGTCCTTAACGTAACCAGGACTAGCCCCTTTAGAGAAAGCGGGCAAGATCCCTTCATTGGGAGGAAAGGGGACAGCTGTCCACAACTCATGCCACCCCCTAGCGAACTCAAACTAGGGTCCGAAGTGTCCTTCTAGGAATCAACTCCTGCATCTTGATCAAATCATTCACCGACTTCTCAACTGCTGATCAAATTCCCACGCTCCCAAAAGGGACACTTTTTATTCATTACTCCGCTGCATAATTCTGTACCTTACAAAGACAAGGTTTCTGTTGCTGTTACCTTCCAAATTATTATTATGACCCCTTTTGCCAACTCGACTTCCTGTTCCCATTACGACCTTCTTCTTCAATGTATACGTTGGATGCATTGACGTCGGTTTCAGGTGCCTATCCAGAAGGCATACGAGAACGAACGCACCTCTGCCTCCAGAATCTCTTGCCTAAGGATAACTCTATTCTCCTTCTGTCCCAGATACCACAGGCTATTTCCACTCACAATCCCTTCCACACCCATCATTCTGAAATTTACTACATCTCTAGAAAGACTCAACATCATCATAACACGGCCTACCCTCATTTTTATCCACAGCCATATCCTCCTTCCCTTCTACATTCACAGGTCGATCTACATCTTATTTGCCAAAAACTTCGGAGGCTTACATTTTCGGAAGCCTTTTATCTCAACCCACCATTTCCATAATCCTCTTTCAAATCCCGGTCAGCCAAACAGCATCCATTCTGCGTGAAGCCTAAGCTAGAACCATCTCATGCTGTTTCATTGACATGAGCATCTTCTACGCTTCAAAAGAAAATTCCTTCCTTGGAATTTAACTCTGGTACTTCCCATGGTTACACATGCTTAAGCTTTAAACCCCCAGCCTCTTGCTTATTTACTCTCCATGACTTATACGTAACTGGGACTAAACCTTGGTACTACCAAATCTAACTCACACTTGTTCCTTTCATTCCATCTACTACCACTGGGCATTCAGAGCAACCTAGGGAGGTCAAAACCTGTTTTTGAAGCAGGTGCAGAGGCCAATCGTTCAAACGACAGCTCCTCCACTATATGGCCCAAGCTCGGTTGCACACCGATTTGACACAAAAGAGTGTGTCTCTCCAGAATCAAACAAAACTATAACGTATCTATCAGCTATAAACAAGTATCTTGTACTAGATTACCTGATTGAGAGGCTTCCGCTCCAGACATGGCAAACACTCTCCCTCCTGTCTGAGGTCTGCTGCCTTCGTTCCTCAACTGCTGTGAATTAACGGGTTGAGTCATCCTTTTTCTGTTGGGACAATCTCTAGAAAGGTGCCCTATCTCTTGGCATGTGAAACACCTGGGTCTCCATGTTTGTTGTTGCTGAAATTGGGACGAAGCTGTTCCCACCCGATGTGGTGGAGATCTCACATATGGCTTGCTGTGTGGGTGCTGCACCTTCGCCTTCCCACTGGAAGAGCCTCCTTGGTGTGACCTGATCACTCGAGGATCACCCCTTTCCAGGGTCTCTACCATCTTTGCCTTCTCTACTAAGGCGTGAAATTCCCTGATGCACATCGGGGCTATGGTCCTCTTCAGTCCATGCTTCAGCCCCTCTTCGAATTTTCTACACCTCCAGGCCTCGGAGGTCGCCTGGGTATAAAACCGGGCGAGGTACTCAAAACGAGTAGCATAGGCGTTCACTGACATCTCCCCCTGCTCCAACTTCAGGAACTCAGCTTCCCTTGCAAACTTGGCACTGTCAGGGAAGTATTTCTCCAAGAACTTCACCCTGAAGCTCTCCCAATCCAGTACATCCTCTCGTGCCTCCATCATCTGCTGAGCTCCCATCCACCAGAACTCAGCTTCTCCTGATAACAGATACGTGGCAAACAACAGCTTCTTCTCTTCAGGGCAGGAGGTCGCCCTAAAGATTTTTTCCAGCTCTCTGACCCACTGATCTGCCTGATCAGGGGTAGCATTCCCACTGAACTTAGGTGGGTTGTGCCTCATGAACTCGGCCAGTCCCATCTGTTCTTGGGGTTGACCGACGTGGGAGTTTGTCTCAGCAGATCGGGCAGTTTCCCAGTGCTGCATCGTGGCTTGATGGTTCTGAGCCATCGCTGCATTCTGTTGCTGGATGGCAGTCGCCATCATTTCCATGGCCCTGGCGATCTGACCCATCTCCGAAGAAGGTTGGGGTGGGGTAGAGGGTCTACGTGCCATCTTTCTTCGTTTCAGATTCTGAATCTATAGGCTTCTATATTCCCTACAACTATAAGAATGAAATCGATAAGAATCAATTCATTCAAGGGGTAACAGCTAGACCTTACAAAGGTCAGCATCTCAAAGTCATTAAGAATTTGAGTTCATCAACAGGGTTATAACATTTACAACTTCAAACAAAACACCAGATCAGTTACTGGTGTGCAAACATCAATCCAAACTACCACTTCAGTCAAAATCAAGAACACTCAAAAATCACACCAGAATTCAATGTAGGCTAAATATCAAACCTTTGGAATTAAGATTAAGAATTATCTTGATCCAGTTATGAGTGTGCACCCTCATTCCTTTATCAGGATCTTCTCATTCTTGATACCAAGATTTTCAATTTGAGCATACATTCACTAAAGCACAGAAGCACACACAAACTTTTCAATACAAAACGTTTGAAAACCTTTCACTATAGTTGTTATTTAAAAACTCAAATAACTTTTATGAGCAGAAGAAACACAATGGATCCACAGCCCTCAGGTCATCCTAAGGACGAACTGCTCTGATACCATTAATGTAACATCCCGCCAAAATAATACATACATCCATGTATAATTGAAATTAAGTGTAACCAAATAATATTGAAGAGTGCAAAATAATATGTATTTATATATATCAGAAATGAAGTTACTCCTCTTAGGGAGTTTAATACATAACCAAATCAAATGTTTGCAAGATTTTACGAAAATAAAAGAAATGCAGTAAGACAGGCGGTCTCAAAAGAAAACGGCGATCTCCAACTTTAAAACGGCGATCCCTAACAGAAGACCTCCAAACGGGCGATCTTCTATCAGGACACGAAAACCGGCGATCACCACCGAGAGGTAGAAACCGGCGATCTCTCCCTCGGCGACCACTCACTAAGGAGCTCTCCTTCCTGGAAGATCATCTGCTCCCGTGTAACAATTACACGATCATCACAGTTTTTAAAGAGAACCAAGCACAACACCAAAGAAACACCACAGGGTAAGCTAGACATTTTAAAGAGAGTTTAAATAGGAACATTAAAATTAAGGTAAAACAAGTTTCAAGATTATCCATGTAAAACGTAGAGCTGCTCATCCCTTCACCTGATCGCCCAAAAATCATAAACTTCACAACATTCCTCAGAATCATTCTATTTCACAATACAGCATCAAGTGTCTATCAATATTCAAGTTTCTCATTTCACATGTCAGACTTTCCACTGACTCACAACACAAGACACTTGACACTACTTCCGGATTGACTCGTGCGTTGAACTTAGTATCCAGAGACATGCACCTGTCATACTGCCCACTGTGGAATCTCACACATCCACAGGGTCGCCGTGAAATCTCACACATTCACAAGCATACGATGAATCTCAACACATCACCATACAGCATGACAAGGTTAATTCGTATAACAGTCGAGCCCATTCTTTTTCAAACTACTCGCCCATTCATACGAACCTCCTTCGACTCTCACCAACTGAATAACTTCATCTACGTGATTCCATTATCTCAGCAGAGTCAGGATCGTCTCATTAACAGGTTACTCACTGATCAATGCACTTTCCTAACCAATCTCAACACGGTATTTCCTTTCCTGAAAATACTATGCCTCGATCCCACATTCACAGCATTCAACACATCATACCACTCAAGTAAATGATTCAAATCACATCAACAAACATTTCAAAGCTTCAGATCTTCGAATATCTCATGTAAATCTCAAGTAGTTTCAAAACAACATCAAAAACAGAGATTTCGTAAAACAGCGCCAAAACCGGCGATCTAGTTCAAAAACATGGTATTTCAAAGGCTATGTTTAAAACCGGCGACCACGTCGCCCAAGCACACAAACCAAGCATTTCACGAAGACAAAAGCAAAAACGGCGACCACGTCGCCCACACTTCAGAAAAAGCTACACTATGGCTTGTATGGAAAAGAGGTCTAGCTTCCCTTACCTGGACTTGCGCAAACACCAGGAGTTCCGAAATCCAACGAAGCTTGAAGAACGCCTTGACTCTGTTCTTGTGCCTGGTTTTGAAGAGCTTGCAGAGAACCACCCAAGTGCTCCAATGGTGGCTGTCGCTCGTCGTATTCCCGCGTGAAGGTGTACTAGAATCGCAGTGTGAAGGAGAGAAATGGAGAGGAAGGAGGTAACTCACTCTTTCTCTCTTTGAATGTTGCAACGTTTTCTCCCTCTGAGCAGTGGCTTTCTGCATCTTAAACCACTTATCCCCCAAAAGCAGCTGCCACCACCCACTCTGCAGGGGAGTTCGCGTGTACGCTTCCCTGAACAGTACCACTACGCGTGCTTTTGCGCAGGCTAACACTCTGAGGTCACTATTCTGAACCACCCTTTTCGTCTACGTGGCGCGCGTGCAGAACGTCTCATGCTGGATGTCTGGGTCCCACGTTCTCTGTGTATAACTTAACGTAGCGCGATGACCTTTTCACCGATGACCACAGGCGCGAAGACTATCCACCGATGACCTCTCGCGCGAAGGCTAACAACCGATGACCTCTCGCGCGAAGGCTAACAACCGATGACCTCTCGCGCGAAGGCTAACAACCGATGACCTCTCGCGCGAAGGCTAACAACCGATGACCTCTCGCGCGAAGGTTAACAACCGATGACCTCTCGCGCGAGGGCTAGCAACCGATGACCTCTCCCCCTGATGATGCCCGCATGCCCCTCGCGCCCAGGCGATCCTGCATGCCTTGCGCCCTGGCGATGCTCGATGACACATCGCCACGCCTTCCTTGAGGTCCTTCATTCCACTATGTTACGTCTAAGGTATCTTCTCCACATGACTCGGTGACGTCGGTGGCTTCATATTTCCAAGAGTAGATCAGCACTTCTCCTCGTTCTTCCATGCATGCTACACTAAGGGTGATCTCTTTCGCTCAAGCATAGAGTTCGCATGCACAGCGCATCTAAGGTTTAACCCACACCTTGATACGCGTGGCTGTTGAAACCCACTCTGGTTGATCCAGGATGGTGACCACCTACTACGTGCATTTTCGGTGATCATGTACAACCTACTCGACAGGCGATCATGTCCCAGGTCAAGGGCGACGTCCGATGTCTGCCACTACGAAACTTCATTTACCAACTTTGTATTTTAGATAATGACACCTTCCGAAATTATTTAAATATACCACTTTTATTCCAATTTAATTTTCCAGGTCCTTACAGATTTCACAGTGGTGCAGTATGACAGGTGCAGATCTCTGAGTCTAGTCAATGCACAAGTCTTCCGGAAGTGGTGTCAAGTGTCTGTGTGTGATGAGTCAGTGGAAGTCTGACGTGAGAAATGAGAAACATTGAAATTGATAGACACTTGATGAATTATGTGAATTGAAGGACTCTTGAGGAAATTGTGAAATGTGTGATTACTTGATGGTCATGTGAAGGGAATGAGAAAATTGATGGTTTTTACGTGGGTGTTTTAAATTTGTTTTACCTTGATTTTAAAGTTCATATCTAAATTCTCTTTCAAATATCTAGCTTACCCTGTGTTTTTGGTGTTATGTTTGGCTTTTTCTTAAACCTGTGATGATCATGTATAATTTACACGGGAGCAGATGATGTTGCAGGAAGTAGAGCTCCTCTGTGAGTGGTCGCCGGAAGGAGATCGCCTGTTTCTGTTAGGCGATCACCCTTTTCTGTTTTCTGATAGGAGATTGCCCTTTTCTGTTAGGAGATCGCCCTTTTCTGTTAGGAGATCGCCTGTTTTTTTTCTATTTTGTTGTATTTTGTTTAAGTTTTGGAAAAATTGACCGGTTATGTATTAAACTCCCTGTGAGGAGTAATTTCATTATATATATATACATATGTTCACTTCAATATTATTGTTTTACCTTTATTTCATTTTATAATTATGAAAAGCAATTTTTGGCGGGATGTTACACTTCTGGTCTTCTTAAAAATAAAGACATGTTGTAAATAATTTGGGCTCACTTTAGGGGTCCAAATAGCAAAATAGGCTAGAGTAGGTTCATATAGCATAAAAGAGAGTGTACTTAGTGAAATGGGCTTGTACCAAGCCCACTTTTTCAAGACAAGGCATCTAGGTTTAGGAAGGTTGCCCTACCTTCTAGAAGACCTAGCCAAAGGGGAGGTTTTGACCATGGTCAACCCCTTTGGCCACCCCTCCCTTTATTCCCCTTTTACCCTTCCCCATCTTGCCCACCAAGGCACCCCTTCCTATAAATAGGGTGCCTTGCCTCATGTATTTACACACCTTGAATTTGAAGTAAGAAAACTCTGTCAGAGTAATTTGTGAATCTGAGTGCTCTCTATTATATCTAGGTCTTATCTTGAGTGAGTGACATCTCAAGTGGCAGCTCTTGCACCACTCATCTTGGAGTTCATTTGCTCCAAGTGGTGTGACAACCTCAATTATTCCCTAAGTTTTCTCATCTTTTCACTTTTCATTCTCCTTTTTGCGCCACCTTTCTTCTTCCATTTCCATCTATCATCTTCTACTCTCTTTTAATTTTTTTCCTTTCTTATATGTCTTCTTTGGTTTTCCTTATCTTAATTTCCACACCTTGCATCATTTGTCACCATATATATGTGTCTTTTCTCTTTGTCGTTCTGAAGTGAACCTTCACACTTACTTAACCACTTGGTTAATTTCGTGTCCAGTGGGGATCTTCTTAGGGTTCTCACCTTTAAATTGCTAATCCAAAAATCTAAAAAAAAAGTGAAACCCTTAAAATGTGCAATCTAAAATCAACTCACATCATGTGGTATCAAAGCCAGGTTCTATTTGTGCTTATATTGCTGAGTTGATATTTTGCCTTTAAATTTCTGCACATTTTAAATTCTCACTTTTATATTCCAGCAATTTAAATTCCGCCTTTAAATTTTTGTCATTTACAGTTTCCGTCTTTTTATTCATTAAGCACTTTAAATTCTACTTTTTGAATTTTGTTTGTGTTAATTTTTTTTTCTTACCACTTTTGCTTGCGTCTGATGTCCTTAGTGTTCTATGAGTCTTTCATATATTCTACTTATTTTTATTTTAATTGTGAAGAACTAAAACCAAATTAGAAGTTGTTAGAGTAACGGTTGATTTAATTCCAAACATAGAATACAATCGTTCATATGAATTGAATCCCAATATCATATCTATTTTGAAAATTGAAAAATGAATTCACACTGCCTGAACAAAAGCATCTGAAAAGTTGAATTTATCAAATCAGGACAATATATATATTGAGTACATTCACTTTACAAATTTCAATTACAAAAAAAAAAAGGGTTCTAAGTATATAACAAGTTGTTTTTGTAATTGTGGAGTTTGATCCTACTTGCTTTCTCAATTTCTAAGAACTTTCATCTCTTCATAATTAAAGTTTAAGTAAGTTTCTTTGAGTCTTTTTTTCGTGCTTTTCTTATTTTTCTTGTTCAAGTTTTGTCTTCATCTCAATTCCAGTTTGGTTTAGCTTTCTTTGCTTTAAAGCTTTTCTTTCTTATCTTTTCCTTTCCTTAAGTTTTGTTGAGGGCTTTTGGTGAGCAAGTGTAAGAGCTTTGTCATCTTTCACTTGAGGTGTTGCTACAAGTGTAGACCTTTTGGGTGTGAATCTTTCTTGAGTGATACACGTGAGTGAGGGTTTAAATTGTAACTTTTTTCACTAATTGTTTATTTCCTTGTGCAAAATTATGGCTAATATATCTTCAGGTGAATCTTTAAAGCCGCAATCACCTTAAAAGACACATCTTTTGGGAGAGTTTGTGGATGCCAAGATTAATGACCCACAAAGATGACGAAATAATACAACTAGCGGAAAGGTTGCAAAGATTAGAAGAGGCTCAAGAAAGACAAACAACAGAAACGAGATGGGAGCCGAGAAGAGCTACTCGACACTACATGCACTATGGTGGTCAAGAAGATGACCAAGACTGGAGAGTGCATTGTTAGAATATATGGCCTTAAACAAGAGGGGAGAGGGGGTGAATTGTTTATAAATGATTTTCACAAACTTGGAAGGTGTAACGAAATCTAATGAAGAATCTTAGACAAAGAAATCAAAGGAAATTGTTCCTGCCGGTTGACCTGGTCGCTGGTAGACTTCTGCGGGCGAGCTCTGACTCTATCTGCCTCTACTGGAATATGTGCTTTCCTTGATGGTCGGGTTGTTGTACCTGTTAGGACAGAGGGCGCCCTACCGGCCTGTCCCACTCCGATGATCAAGTCAGTACAGGGCTTATAATAACCAAGAAGTATCTAGTTTAAGGCTTAGAAAAAGCATACCTTCACCTGGGACTTCTGGTCTCTTTTATAGACTAGCACTAGGCTACCTCTTGTAACAAACTTCTCCTGAGAATCTTATCTCGAACAAATGCATATTGAATAACATATTCAATGGGAGGCAATCCCGCTACAGTGTGTGTAATCTTAATAGCACAGCTGTGCAGAATCTTATCTCCTTGGAGTGCATTAAATCTAACTGAATAACCACCTGGGTACCGATGTACCGACTTCTGAGGTCTAATCTGTTTTATGTGCCTTTGCGTATTATGCATATGCTCTTACAATTATGTATGCAAACTATTCTATCAAGCCCTAGCGCTCGTGAGCTTAGGCCTACATAAAAGGTTTTACTAATGCTAGACCCATATGCAGTAAATGCACCTTTAGGCCCATTAACATACGTTTTAATGTCTTACCAGGCCTTATACGCAAATGATTACACTAAATATATGAGTGAGAGTTAATAATCACATACCTGGACCTAATCACGTGATCCCCCAACTTGACCTAGCAGCCGAGCTGACTTGTTTGTCGCAGACGCTAAGCTCCAACTACCGAGCACTGAGCTTTACACACTCTGTCTAATACAGAAATCGAAAAGCAAAACAGAATAAGTTAATTTTCATAAAATCAACCGATTGTTTTTGCAATTCAATCGGATGTTTTTATCAGCAGTATTAAAAAACAACTTAAAATAGATATAAAAGAGTTCAAGGAGAGAAAGAAGCACACAAATAGATTTATATTGGTTCACTCTTATCCCAAGAGCTACATCCAGTTCCTAGAAACCATTAGGTATCCACTATGCAATCAATCACAAATTACAAACAAACCACACACACCAAAGAAGTGATCTTGAACCCCTCAAGAACACACACTTCTTTTGGCAAACACTCCATAAAATTCAGAACAACCTCTGATTCTACACACACCACAAGTATTCCAGAAATACAAGAGAGAAAGAGGAAGGATTATACCTGATCAATATCAAAATGAAAGATTACACAACAATCCTATTCCACTCCTTGTGAAAACGCAAAAGCTTGAAGTAAATCTTTGAAAACTCAAATCTGTTTTCTCAATCTGAATTGTGTAAATTGTTGTATTATCCTTAAGAGCGTAAAACAACCTTTATACCAGCATACATAAGCAGAATTTAAACCATACAAAGTTCAGGGATTTACAGCAGCTTATACAACACGTAAACCACATCTTCTCCCCCTATTTGTCCTCACAAATAGAGTGAAAGAAAGGGTAAAAACAGAAACAAGAAAGAGTCCAGAAATTAAAGCAAGAAAAGCATAAAAGATCATCAAAACTACACCTCGACATTTTCTCTTAGGTAGGTTAGCTCGACACATGGGCCTTACTTACCATGTGACTGGGCTCCAGGTATGTGTATATATTAAGCTCTCTGCTAATTGTTTGGCAATATGTCCCAACTGAGTTTCTATATTTTTGATTGCCACCATATCATTCTCTTGACTGGCCATAGTAGCTTTCATGAATTTTTCCAAGGTATCTTCAAATTTGTTCAGTCTTTTAATAACTGAGGTATATAGGGGTTGTTGTTGTTGTTGGAAAGGACCTTGCTTGTTGGACGAACCACTATCTTGATTCCACCCAAAATTTTTATTCTGATTGCTTCTCCAACCTTGAGAATAATTATTATTGTTAGAGAAACCACCTTGCCTTCCCTGATTACCAATGTAATTTACTTATGCTTAAGATGAATTGTTTTGATAAGAATAATGATCATTGGGATACCTCCAAAAAAATCACACTTGATTGGTTGACTCTGGCTCTGAGATAATTGCACGGCTTGTAACATCCCTCCAAAACCTTTTCTTATTTATATAATAGAATAAAGCGTAGATATTAAATTTATAAAATCAACATATGTATTAGATATTGAAAATACATCATCCCGTACATCGTATTCAAAAAGAGACGTCCCTCTTATAGGGTTTTAATACATTCCATCAATTGTTTCGAAATAAAAAAAACAAATACAGCATGAAAAGGATAAAACAGGCGATCTCCTATCAGAAGACCCAAAACAGCCGATCTGCTATCAGAATAGAAAATAGGCGATCACCACGTAGAGACAGAAACAGGCGATCTCCTCCCGGCGACCACTCACTGAGGAGATCTACTCCCTGGAAGATCATCTGCTCCCGTGTAAAATACACGATCATCACAGTTTTAAGAGAAAACAGCAACATAACAATATAAAGGGTAAGCTAGATATTTTTTAACTTTAAATTATGAACTGGACAACCAACATAGATCAGCCTTTTTAAACACTCACAAAAGTCCATCACTTTCTCATTCATATCACACAGCCATCAAGAAATCACATATTTCACAATTCCTCAAAAGTCTTTCAATTCACATAATGCATCAAGTGTCTATCAATTTCAATGTTCCTCATTTCTCACGTCAGACTTCCACTGACTCATCACACAAGACACTTGACACTACTTCGGGAAGACTCGTGCGTTGAACTTAGCATCCAGAGACATGCACCTGTCATACTTCATTTGCTGTAATGTTTCCACAGCCATGCGCATCAACACAATCTCGATCTCAATTTCATCACTCTCACAGTATGACAGGGTTAATCCATATAACAGGCCGAGCTCGTTCTTTTTCACACGACTCACCCATTCATATGAACCTCCTTCGACTCTCACCAACTGAATAACTTCCTCTATGTGATTCCATTATCTCAGCAGAGTCAGGATCGCCTCATTCACAGGATACTCACAGATCAATACACTTCATAACCAAATCTCAACACGGTATTTCCTTTCCTGAAAATACTATGTCTTGATCCCACATTCACGACATTCCACACATCATATAACACTTAAATGAATGATTCCAATCACAACAACAATCATTCCATGGTTCATATTTTCGAATATCACATTTAAATCTCAAACAGTTTCAAACAACACAAAAACAGGGGAGTTCGAAAAACAACGCCAAAACCGGCGATCTCGTCCAAAAACAGGGGATTTCGAAATCTGTATTTAAAACCGGCGATCACGTCGCCCAAACACATAAGAACAGAACATCAGGAAAAAGGGGTTTAAAAACCGGCGACCACGTCGCCCAAACACATAGAACAGAGAATCACGAAAAAGAATATGAAACCGGCAACCACGTCGCCTTCACTTCAGAAACAGCAAATCTATGGCTTTTATTGCAAATAAAGCTAGCTTCCCTTACCTGGACTTGCGCAAAACACCAAGAGCTCCAAAACCCACCGAGCTTAGAGGATGCCTTGGCTCTGTTTTAGCGTCTGGTTTGTGGAATTTGCAGAGAACCTCCCAGGTGCTCCAAGGGCAGTCGTCGCTCGTCGCACTGGTGCTTGAGGATGCCTGAATCGCAGCGCGAAGGAGAGAAAAGAGAAGGATGAAGATGCACTCCCTCTTTCACTCTTGAGTCACTGCCCCCTTCTTTGCCTCCTCGCAGTGGGTTTTTGAATCCAAGCCTACTTGTCTACGTATGCTGCTGACACCACCCCCTCTGCAAGAAAGCCAGAGTGTACGTTTCACTGAACAGTATGGCCACGGTTGTCTTCTTGTGCATGCCAACCACTTCTCTGAACAGTACGACCGCGAGTGTCCCTTGCGCATGCCAACTTTCTGATGTCACTATTCTGAACCACCCTTTTTGTCTACGTGTCGCGCGTGCAGTACGTCTGATGCTGCGAGCCTGGGTCCCACCCTAACTGCGTGAAACTCAACATCGCGCGATAACCTTCCACCGATGACCGCTCGCGCGATGACTATCCACCGAGGCCTCATCCTGGAGGACGACCGATGTCTCTCCCTGGGAGACGACCGATGTGTCTCTCATACCGACGATGACTGATATGCCTCATCCCGGTGATGACTGATTCCTCACACTGGCAAACAACCGATGTCTCACCCTGGCAGACCACCGATGTCTCTCCCATCCTGGTTGATGACCGATGTTCCTCTCATGTTGTTGGTGATCTCTTATCGCCCATGTGTGTGACGAGAACACATCACCTTACTCTGGTCACCGATGTCGCATCGTCACACCTTGGTGAAGGTTCATCCTCCCATTATGTTACGTCCAAGGTATCATCTCCAGATGACTTGGTGACGTCGGTAGCTTCGCATTTCCAAGAGTAGATCAGCACTACTCCTCGTGCTCCCATGCATGCAACACTAAGGATGACTTCTTATGCTCAAGCATAGAGCTTTGCATGCACAGCGTATCTAAGGCTTAACCCACACCTTGATACGTGTGGTTTTGTGGAACCCACTCTGGTTGATCCAGTATCTAGACCACATACTACGTGCACTCCCGTCGATCACGTACGCCATAGGCGATTGGCGGTCATGTCTCCTCTAGGCGACAGGCGATTATGTGCCAGAGAAGTCGGAGATCGCCTCCGTCTTCAACACCAGCGATCTCGTAGAAGACTTGTTAATTACACTTTTCTTCCTTTACTCTTCTTGATCCACACGTCAGCCGACCGAGCTCTACCAGCTGACCCCAGACCTTGGGCGACGTCCGAGGTCCGACTACTACGAAACTTCATTTACCAGCTCTTTGTATTTTAAATAATAACATCCTCTGAAATTATTTAAATCTAACACTTTTATTCCAATTAAAGTTTCTAGGTCCTTACACGGCTTGTAATTGATTGGGCAATTTAGTTATTTGTGCAGTTAAAGTCTCAATCTGCTATGTCAAAATTTTATTCTGAGCCAAGAGTGCATCTGAAGTATTCAACTCTAACAACCCTTTCTTTTGAATACCTTGTCTATCATGTTGCGCTTGATAATTTGTTGATGCCAATGAATCCATAGTACTTTTCCCTTGTTCCACATCAACAAACATCATTGTGTCGCTTACTGCAACATCTAGGAGCTTCTTAGTATCAGATCTGAGACCATTAAGAAACATGCTCAGTTGAGCAATATCTTGAAACCCATGATTTGAGCATTTTCTCAGCATCATTTTGAATCTCTCTCATGTCTCACAGAAGGCTTCATCTACTCCTTGTCTAAACATAGAAATATCATACTTTGCTTTGATGTAGCGAGATATTGGAAAAAATCTTTGCAGAAATTTTTCCTCTACATCCTTCCAACTAGTAAGGCTCTGATTTGGGTGTGATTTGAGTCATTCCTTTGCCTTCCTTGCCAATGAAAAAGGAAACAAGTGCATATAAAAAATTTCAATATCAATTGATTGAAAGCCAATTTTTCCCACCAATTTATTAAATGTAGACAAATGTGTATATGGATCCTCATGATCCATTGCTATAAATTGATGGGTACGAATGAGACTAAGGAAAACGGGTTTCATCTTTAAGACTCTGGTGGTAGCAGGTATTGCAATACCAAAAATATGCCTTGGCCCCTACTGCATGGCATAATATCCAAGAGTTCTCCTAGGAGGTGGTGCTTGCTTTTTTGCCATGTTGCTTTCCTCCTGAAAAAATGATTCCTCTCTAGTGTCTCCTTGTCTCTCTTTTGTCTTTGTTTTTCTGTTTGTTTTGGCTGCCCTTTCAATCTCTGCTTCAAATAATAATTGGTCTTTTTGGGAATATATCTCAATATCATATAAGACAGTTAAATCAAGGGTTAGCATGAGGATTCACTAGCAGTAGCAGAATAATTTTTTTTTTTGTGAAATTTAAAATTGAAATCAAATAAAAGAAAATAAATTTAAAAATAAATATGAAAATAAAAACAAATCTAAACAAAATTGCAATTAAGTAAAATGAACAAAAATAAGACAATACACAAAAACACAAAAACAAATAATCAAAAAAATAAAAACAATTAGGATATTCACAATATTTAGGAATTTGTACTAAAAAATTCAATTTTTCCCCGACAACGGGACCAAAAACTTGATGACTTCTCTACGGCAAGGGCACCATGTTGTCAAAAGTAATAATTCATTCCTAAGGACGGATATCAAACCCCGAAGGAATAGTTGAATAATCAAGTAAAAGATTTACGAAATAGAAAATAGAATAATAAAGGTTTGTTGGAGTTTGTTATGATTGCAATGATTAAAAGAAAACAAAGTCAAAGGGTTTGTTGTTTCAATTAGGAAAATAGTGATAGGGATTTATCCTTCTCACTCTTTTGTATTTTGATTGATATTGATGCCCATATAAAAATCATTTATGTTAATTCCTCGAATGTAAAATTATTAAGAAGTCTCCTAAATATTGATTCCTCCTATATTTATCAAAACTTCTTATCATTAAGATTAAATTTTGATAGCAATTAACATTTCAAATCTATTTTAGCAGTTAAATATGTTAACCATTATCATTTGGGTTAGAAAGTTAGAAGTACTTTCTAGTCAAATCTAAGGATTGAGATCATGGTAAACCAAGCATTACAAACAAAATGACAATACTAATCATCAATCAAGAACAAAATATTATGTTTAAATATCATCTCAATACATAAGAGTTTGAACAAATTACTCCCAATCCCAAAGGGTAGAATTAGCCACACATGTTGGCTGTTAAAGGCAGGGAAAGCAAGAAAGAAGATCCAGGATGTTTCTCCTTGACGGCTGTCTCCTCTAGGGTTTCTAACACCTTCTATTCTCCCAATTGGATTCCAATCCACTCAATGGTGTTTTCCTTTCAATCACTAATACCTAGGGTTGTGCCTCAAACCTCATATTTAACCTAGTTGGGCTTGGGCTGATGTGAGTTGATTTTAAGATTGTTCATTTTAAGAGGTGACACTTTACATAGATTGAGATTTTAGCACTTTTAGAAGGTGAAACCTAAGGAAGATTCCCACTGGACACGAACTTAACCAAGGGGTTAAGTAAGTGTGAAGGTTCACTTCACAAAGGCAAAAGGAAAACACATGATATGGTGAGCATGATGATGGTGCGGAAATTGAAGAACATGAAAGGAAACAAACTAAAAACAAGATAACCGAATGGAAGAATAGAGAAGAACAAGAACATAAACTCTAGGAAAGAGAAGCATAAATGGAAATGGAAACAATATGAAGGAGAGAAAGCTTACGGTGATGGCAATGGAAGAAACACGCCACTTGGAGCATGGAGGTCCTCCAAGATAAGTGAAAGTTGGCTGCCACTTGAAGAGCTCACACTCTCACAAGATAAGACCTAAGCTAAAAGCTCACAATTCTCACACAAAATGTGCAGAGTTTTCCTTCTATAAATTTCAACATGAAAAATACACTAGGTAGGCCTCCTATTTATAGGAGAAGGAGCCTTAGAGAATAAGCTAAAGGGGTAGGATGGGAAAAGGCAAAAAATGGGCACCCTTAAGGTTTGACTAAGTCAAACCCGCATCCTAGGCTTGTCCTTCTAGAAACTAGGTTTCCAAAAGGGCTAGGAACAAGCTAAAATGATAACTACACTCCCTATAATGCTAAAGGCACCTTATTCTAGCCTATCTTTGCTATTTGGACCCCTAAAATGAGCCTAATTATTTACAACATATTTGTATCTTATAAGAAGACCAAAAGGAAGAATAATTGGTGTGCTGGTTTATGCTCAACTCCTCTGATGAGGTCCATGTGATCCTTGGTGGGGTCTTGAATTGTTTGCTGAGATGACTGTTCACCTTGTGCTTTGTCTTTTGCTTCCTTAGTCATCTTCATAGCTACTTGGGTTGTGCCTCAAGCCTCATATTTAACCTAGTTGGGTTTGGGCTAAGTGACTTCTCACATGAGCGTTATTGGGCTCGCCTAGGCGAGATGCATGAAAAAAGGACCAACATCACTGAAGTAATCTCGCCTGGGCGAGATCCTCTCAGGGCGTCTGGCTTAGACGATTTTGGGTGAGCTTTGGTGAGTACTGGTGCGTTCCAGCTTTCCCTTTTTAGCTTTGTATATTCTCCTTTTGCCCAATCATCTCCATTCTTCCTTAGAATCCTGAAATTAACACAAATTTGGGAATAAATCGTTCTTATTCAAATTAAAATCACAAAATATGTAAAAAGGTAGAAATTCATAAATTAGGGGTTATTTTATATTTATTTTATCAATTAATATCTATAAGTGCCTATATTTTAATATGAAATATTACTTAAATCTAACACTTATCAGCCACGTACCAAAGGTTAATGGATAAGATCTTTAAAGGGATGTTTGACCGAAATGTCGAGGTATATGTTGATGACAACATGGTCAAATTCGACTCCTGTGTACAACATTTAGAGAACTTGCATGAAGTCTTCAAGCATTGATAAATCATGGAATGAGGTTAAACCCCGAGAAATGTGAGTTCAGGTTCGAAGGGGGAAAATTCTTAGGCTTCATGCTAACGCACTGTGGCATTGAAGCCATTCTAGAAAAATGCAAAGCAATCACAGAAATAAGGAGTCTTTTAAATATTAAAGAGGTACAAAACCTAATCGTCCAGTTAACGACATTATCCATATTTGTCCCAAAATTTCTAGAAAAAGCCAAACTGATCATGCAACTACTGAGGAAGGTTGCCAAGTTCAATTGGAACTCGGAATAGGAAGAAATATTTTGTTGCATCACCATCGGTAATACAAAAGTCGGATCCCCAGTGGCTAATCATTGTGTACTTCTCACTACCAGAAAAAGCCATCAATGTTGAACTTTTTCGAATCTTACATGGTGCCGAGACTAGAAATCAAATAATAGAAAAGGTCGGCTTGACACTCGTAATCACAACTTGACAAATAAGGATGTATTTCCAAAATCACAATATAATTGTGAGATTGGACTACCCCATCATGAATATCCTAGCTAAACCTGATTTAGTTGGACAGATGATTGGATGGTTAATTGAATTATTAGTGTTTGATATCTGGTACAAGCCGAGGGGGGCACTCAAGTCACAATGTTTGGCTGACTTCTCATCAGAATTAAGCCCCAAACCCAATGATGAAGGCACACAATGAACTTTACCCGCGGATGGATCGTCCAATACAAAATTATGTGGAGCGGGAGTAGTCTTGGACGCACCAGGCGACCTTCGTTTGGAGCAATCCTTGAAGTTTATTTTAAAAATTTCAATAACCAGGCCGAATACGAAGCCATATTGGTTGGCCTGGCATTGGCACGATATGGGAGCTCGCAAAGTATTATGTAGAAGCAATTCCAAACTGGTGGTCGGACAAGTGAAGGGAGAATTTGACATAAAAAGCCTCTGTTATAGAGATACTATCACCTAGTATCTAGCCCAATATCCAAATTCAACTCAGTCTACGTCAAACACATAGGACGGGATAATAACACCAGAGTCGACTTATTATCAAGACTTGCCACCGCTAAGAAAAAAGGTATTCATCGATCAGTTATATATGTTTTCCTCAAAAACCCTAGTGTCAGTCAAGACAAATGCATGACCGTAAATGAGGAGGAAACTTGGATGACACCTATTAAATTTTTCTTAGAAAGCGGAGAATGTGAAGAGAAAGAAGAAAAAACAATGAGGCAACAAACTCATAGGTTTGTCCTTATCGAACGACATCCATATCGATAGGGGTACGCAAGGCCTTTATTGAAATGTGCGTCCAAAGACCAAATTGTTTACCGCATGAATGAAATCCATGAAGGGGTGTGTGACATCCACTCGAGTGCACGAACGATGATAGGAATGGTGCTCCAGGTTGGGTATTATTGGTCGACTGTACAGAATATGTGAATAAGACCTTAAAGGGCCAAGAGTACGACACCTTATCTCGTATGAAACCCAAGAACTTCCATCATATCTTATCCCCATGGTCGTTCACCAAATGGGGAATAGATATCATCGACCCCTCAAGCCCAGGAAATGGATAGTGCAAGTTTCTTTTGGTGGGAATTGATTACTTTACAAAGTGTATCGAGGCCAAACCTCTCAGAGTAATTTCAGCCAAAAATGTACAAAACTTTGTTTGTAAAAATATCATATGCTGGTTCGACATCCCTCGCACAATTATCACATACAACAATCGACAATTTATCGACCGAGGACTAACATATTTCTACAAGGAACTTGGTATCAAACATATTACTAGTTTAGTAGAACATCCCCAGACCAATAGGCAGGCTGAGGCAGCAAACAAAGTCATACTGAGTGATTTAAAAAATCGACTTGGCACTGCAAAAGGAAAGTGGATCGAAGAGTTGATAAAAGTCTTACGGGTATAACAAGGCACTCCACAAACAACTACACAGGAATGTCCTTATAGCCTGACGTACGACACCCAGGCCATGATACCAGTGGAAGTAGGAGAACCTTCTCTGAGGGGGTAGATGTTTGACATCGACAAGAACCGAGAAAGTTTGATGGTCGGTCTAGATTTCATCAATGAATTCAAAGATAATAGTAGGATTGGAGAAGAAGTGTGCAAATTGAGGGTAGAAAGGAGATATTATTTCAAGGTAAAATCTAGAAGCTTTCAAAAAGGAGATTTAGTATGGAGAATGTTCAGTGAAGCTAGGAAGACCGAAGGAAAAATTTCAACTAATTGGGAAGGACCCTTTCGAGTACGAGACGTAGCAACTCATGGAGCTTACTATTTAGAATTTCTTTCAGGAAAATCCATAACGAGGATGTGGAATGTTACTCACCTAAAGTTTTATTACAGTTAATAAATGATGAAATTTACACTCTTTCCTCACTCGGTTGTTTTATTCCTAAGAAGGGTTTTCGATTGAGAAGGTTTTAATGAGACACTTATTGGTAAGTTGCTTTTCATTATTTCGACAAAGGAAGCTTCATTATGAAAATGGTTTAGTGCCAAGATCATAATGATCCCTCCCGAAACTATCCTTTAAATTAGGTTTAGTTAAGAACTTTTTCTCAACATGGCAATCTCTCTCGATGCCTAAATATTAATGACAACTCTGTCAAGGAAGCTTTGTCCAACACGGAAATCCCTTCCGATGCCTAAAAATCACACTCAGTCGACTCGATTAAGGAAGTTTTGCCTTCAAACGACAATCTCTCCCACTGCATAAAATTGTTGGCTCGGTTAAGGAAGTTTTTCCAAAATGGCAATCCCTCCCGACACCCAATTTAACTTCACCATATTAGGAAGTTTTTCCCAAAATAGCAATCACTCCCGATTATTAAACGAAAGAATTTTAGATTCGGTCGGACCACTCAAAAGAATGACGATAAAAAGTATAATAAATTCTTAATTTTGAAACCAAGAATCAATTCAAATTCTTTATCGTGCAGTCGGCATCACAAAGTTACGAATGTCCAGACGACAACAATCAGGCATATTACTAGAATAAGACTAAAAACTTAAACAAAATTAAGAGAAAAATCATTATATTATATATCCAAAAGAGGTGAGACCCACAACCCGAGTCCAAGGATAACAAAAAAACAAAACCTAAGAGATGTTAAATGTTCCTCTACTTGTTCATCCTCTTCCTTCTCGTCGGCCTCGTCCACCGACTCTAGTTTTCCAACAACGATATCTTTAGTAATGTCATATTGGGTGTCTTCAAATGGGTGCCATAGAAGAAAACCATTTGCCAGATAGCTGGGTTGAAGTCATCCTTTTTAATACGAATGGTGAGCCAACTCCTCCTTGGCTGAATTTTTTTTGGCAGCAAGCTCCTCTTCAGTATAAGTTATTTCAGTATGACTTTGCTGCAAGTTCTTCAGCTCGACTTGCGAAGCCGAGATTTGCGACTGGGCTCAAGTTCAGTATTCTCCTGATGAGACTCTTCTTCCAAAGAAGTGTTCGACTCCAGGGACGCCTTTAGTGAGCTGGTTGAGTCAGCCCACTCTTCCTTCAATTTTTTAGTTGTAGCAAAGGAGGACTTTTGTGCCTCGGTTTCGATCACCCTAATAAACACCAGGGACCAACTTAGCATCTCAATGTAGGTCGATATCATATCTTTAACTGGCATCGACTTTATTAATTCCTCCTCGAACGAGGTAAGAGCAAGTAGCACTCACCTAGCAACTTGAAGATTTAGCCCTAATAGAGAAAAAGTACCAGCATCGGCGCCCGGGAACGCCTAACGAGAGGACCTCCTGGGGACCTTTCAGTTCTCCCTCTCTTCTTTTGTTTCCTCGGTCGAACTTCACCATTAGATGGAGGAAGCAAATGAACCACACGGGTGGCCGAACCCTTGGCTACAAGCTCAAGCGAGCTTCGTTATCGGCCGACAAATTACCAACGAAACTGCTTCATCATTTTGGCACCCTCAGGATCAGTTTGAGCCATGATACCTATGAAAAAAATCCAATTTAGCACAGTAAAAAAACTTAGGAAAATAAGACTCAAAGAAATTTTCTTGTCTTGGGGAGTCATGGATGACCTCAGCCAAAACTTATACCAAGTCCAATAAAAATGAAATTTTGGTTTTCCCTCGGCATCATAAAAATAAGGCTTCGCCTCCAGTTCAATGAATAGTATAGAATGTCTACCTTTAAAGTGTTTTGTAAGATGAAGTAAAAAGGGTGAAAAGTGTTAGAATATATGGCCTTTAAACAAGAGAGGGAGTGTGTAACATCCCGCCAAATTCTTTTCATATATATAAAATGAAATAAAAGTAAAACAATAATATCAAAGTGAATATATGTATATATATATATATATACGTATAATGAAATTTCTCCTCACAGGGAGTTTAATACATATCCAGTCAGTTTTCCAAAACTTAAACAAAATACAGCAAAATAAAAAAAAACAGGCGATCTCCTATCGGAAACAGAAAACAGGCGATCGCCTATCAGAAACAAAAAACAGGCGATCGCCTAACAGAAATAGAAACAGGCGATCTCCTTCCGGCGACCACTCACTGAGGAGTCCCACTTCCTGCAACATCATCTGCTCCCGTGTAAATTATACACGATCATCACAGGTTTAAGAAAACATCCACAAAACAAAAACGCAGGGTAAGCTAGATATTTGAAAAAGAATTTAGATATGAAACTTTAAAATCAAGATAAAACAAATTTAAGACACCCACGTAAAAACCATCAACTTTCTCATTCCCTTCACATGACCATCAAGTAATCACATATTTCACAATTTCCTCAAGAGTCGTTCAATTCACATAATCCATCAAGTGTCTATCAATTTCAATGTTTCTCATTTCTCATGTAAGGACCTAGAAACTTTAATTGGAATAAAAGTGTTATATTTAAATAATTTCAGAAGATGTTATTATTTAAAATACAAAGAGTTGGTAATAGAAGTTTTGTAGTAGTCGGACATCAGACGTCGCCCAAGGTCTGGGGTCAGCTGGTAGAGGTCGGTCGGCTGACCATTGTATTAACCAAGTAGTCAGGTGCGATGACTTTATCGTGAGGTAATCACGTGGGTGTGCTCGAGGGAGACATGTGGATCAAGAAGAGTAAAGGAAGAAAAGTGTAGCTAAGAAGTCTTCTACGAGATCGCCGTTATTGAAGACGGAGGCAATCTCCGACTTCTCTGGCACATAATCGCCTATGGTGTACATGATCGCCGAATGTGCACTTAGTATGTGGTCAAGGTGCTGGATTAACCATAGTGGGTTCCAAAACCACGCGTATCAAGGTGTGGGTTAAGCCCCAGATACGCTGTGCATGCGAAGCTCTATGCTTAAGCATAAGAAATCGTCCTTAGTGTTGCATGCATGGGTGCAGGAGGAGTATTACTGATCTATTCTTGGAAATGTGAAGCTACCGACGTCACCAAGCCATGTGGAGGTGATACCTTGGACGTAACATAGTGAGATGAAGAACCTTCAGCAAGGCGTGGTGATGTGTCATCAGTCATCGCCGGACGCGAGGCATGCGGGCATTGCCGGGCGCGAGGCATGCGGGCATCGCCAGGGCGCGAGGCATGCGGGCATCGCCAGGGCGCGAGGCTTGTGGGCATCGCCAGGGCGCGAGGCATGCGGTCATCGCCAGGGCGAGACATCGGTCGTCTCCCAGGGTGAGACATCGGTTGTCCGCCAGGATGAGACATCGGTGGATAGTCATCGCGCGATGTCGAGTTTCACACAGATAAGGTGGGACCCAGGCTCCCAGCATGAGACGTCCTGCACGCGCGACACGTAGACAAAAAGGGTGGTTCAGAATAGTGACATCAGAGTGTTGGCCTGCGCAGAGGCACGCGTAGTCGTACTGTTCAGGGATGCGTACACGCAAGCTTCCCTGCAGAGTGGGTGGTGGCAGCGGCTTTTGTGGACAAGTTGGTTTAGATTCAAAAACTCACTTCTGAGAGGGAGAACGTTGTTGTGGTTCAAGAGTAACAGAGTGAGTTCACCTCCATCCTTTTCTTTTCTCTCCTTCGCGCTGCGATTCAGACATCCTCAAGCACCAGTGCGATGAGCGACGACTGCACTTGGATACCTGGGGAGTTCTCTGCGAGTTTTCCGTCAGGACGCTAGAACAGAGTTAAGGCATCTTTTAAGCTTCGGTGGGTTTTGGAGCTCTTGGTGTTTTGCGCAAGTCCAGGTAAGGGAAGCTAGCTTTTTCGTTTATAAAAACGTTAGGCGAGTAGGTTCTGAAGTGAGGGCGACGTGGTCGTCGGTTTTCATATGCTTTTCACGATACTCTGTTTTTATGTGTGGGGTGACGTGATCGCCGGTTTTAATACTGTTTTCGAAATCCTCTGTTTTAGTGTCGTTTGAAACTGTTTGAGATTGAAATGTGATATTCGAAAATCTGAACCTCGGAATGATTGTTGCTGTGATTGGAATCGTTCATTTAAGTGTTATATGATGTGTTGAATGTTGTGAATGTGGGATCAAGGCATATTATTTTCAGGAAAGAAACTACCGTGTAAGATCGTGTAGGATGTGCATTGATCGGTGATTTTTATAATGAGATATCCTGACTCTCCTGAGATAATGAAATCATATAGATGAAGTTATTCAGGCGTTGAGATTCGACGGAGGTTCATACGTATGGTTAAGTGTTTGAAAGATAACTACTTGACCTGTTGTGTGGATTCACCCTGTCATACTGTGAGAGTGATGAGATTGAGATCGAGATTATGTTGATGCGCATAGCTGTGGAAACTTTACAGCAGTGTAGTATGACAGGTGCAGATCTCTGAGTCTAGTCAATGCACGTGTCTTCCGGAAGTAGTGTCAAGTGTCTGTGTGTGATGAGTCAGTGGAAGTCTGACGTGAGAAATGAGAAACATTGAAATTGATAGACACTTGATGAATTATGTGAATTGAACGACTCTTGAGGAATTGTGAAATCTGTGATTACTTGATGGTCATGTGAAGGGAATGAGAAAGTTGATGGTTTTACGTGGGTGTCTTAAATTTGTTTTATCTTGATTTTAAAGTTCATATCTAAATTCTCTTTCAAATAACTAGCTTACCCTGTGTTTTGGTGTTGTGTTTGGCTTTTTCTTAAACCTGTGATGATCGTGTATAATTTACACGGGAGCAGATAATGTTGCAGGAAGTAGAGCTCCTCAGTGAGTGGTCGCCGGAAGGAGATCGCCTGTTTCTGTTCCTGTTAGGCGATCACCCTTTTTCTGTTTTTCTGATAGGAGATCGCCTTTTTCTGATAGGAGATCGCCTTTTCTATTAGGAGATCGCCTGTTTTTTTTATTTTGCTGTATTTTGTTTAAGTTTTGGAAAACTGACTGGTTATGTATTAAACTCCCTGTGAGGAGAAATTTCATTACATATATATATATTTATGTTTACTTCGATATTATGGTTTTACCTTTATTTCATTATATAAATATGAAAAGCATTTTGGCAGGATGTTACATTAATGGTATCAGAGCAGTTCGTCCTTAGGATGACCTGAGGGCTGTGGATCCATTGTGTTTCTTCTGCTCATAAAAAATTATTTGAGTTTTAAATAACAACTATAGTGAAAGGTTTTCAAACGTTTTTGTATTGAAATTTTGTGTGTGCTTTAGTGAATATATGCCCTAACTAAAAATCTTAGTATTAAGAATGAAAGGATCTTGATAAAGTAGTGAGGGTGCACACTCATAACTGGATCGAGATGATTCTCAATCTTAATTCCAAAGGTTTGATGTTTAGCATACATTGAATTCTGGTGTGATTTATTTCATTTTATTGAGTGTTTTTGTAATTGATTGAAAGTGGTTGTTTGGATTGATGGTTGTATACCAGTAGCTGTTCTGGTGTTTTGCTTGAGGTTATAAGTATCATGATTCTGTTGATAAACTCAAATTCTAAATGACTTTGAGATGTTGACCTTTGTAAGGTCTATATGTTACCTCCTGAATGAATCGATTTCTTATCGATCTCATTCTTATAGTTGTAAGGGATATAGAAACCAATAGTTTCCTAATCTTCTACAGAGAAAAATGGCTCCTAGACAGCCTACCCATCCCCAACCTTCTGCTGAAATGGGCCAGATCGCCAGGGCCATTGAGATGATGGCGAGCGCCATCCAGCAGCAGAATACGGCGATGTCTCAGAATCACCAAGCTACAATGCAGCATTGGGAGACCGCCAGATCGGCTGCAACAGCTCCCAACGTCGGTCAGCCTCAGGAGCAGATGGGACTGACCGAGTTCCTCAGGCACAACCCACCTAAGTTCAGTGGGAATGCTACTCCTGACCAAGCAGATCGATGGGTCAGGGGTTTAGAGAAAATCTTCAGGGCGACCTTCTGCCCTGAAGATAAGAAGCTGGTATTCGCCACATATCTTCTGTCTGGAGAAGCTGAGCTCTGGTGGATGGGAACTCAGCAGATGATGGAGGCCCGAGAGGAAATGTTGGATTGGGAGAGCTTCAGGGTGAGGTTCCTGGAGAAATACTTCCCAGACAGCGCAAGGTTTGCGAAGGAAGCTGAGTTCCTAAGGTTGGAGCAGGGGGATATGTCTGTGAACGCCTATGCTGCTCGGTTTGAGTACCTTGCCCGATTCTATACCCAGGCGACCTCTGAGGCTTGGAGGTGTAGGAAGTTTGAAGAAGGTTTAAAGCATGAGCTGAAGAAGACCATAGCACCCATGTGCATCAGAGAGTTTCATGCCTTAGTAGAGAAGGCAAAGATGGTGGAAACCTTGGAAAGGGGTAATTCTCGGGTGATCAGGTCACACCCAGGGGGTTCTTTCAGTGGGAAGGCCAAGGTGCAGCACCCACAGAGCAAGCCTTATGCGGGACCTCCACCACATCGGGCAGGAGCAGTTTCGCCCCAGTTTCAGCAGCAACAAACATGGAAACCCAGATGTTTCACGTGCCAAAAGATGGGGCACATATCTAGAGATTGTCCTAGCAGAAATAGGATGACTCAATCCGGTGGTTCCCAACAGATGAGGAATGAAGGCAGCAGACCTCAGGCAGCAGGGAGAGTGTTTGCCATGACAGGAGTAGAGGTGTCTCAGTCAGGTAACTTGGTGCAAGGTGCTTCGTGAATCCTAGCTCGGTTGGGAGTGAAGAATGAAGAGGACGTAAGCAGGATACCTGTAGTGAAAGATTTCATGGATGTATTTCCAGAAGAAATACCTGGATTACCTCCTAAGAGAGAAGTGGAATTCTCTATTGATTTGGTACCTGGAGCTGGACCAGTGTCAATGGCTCCAGCTGAGTTGATGGAATTAAATAAGCAAGTGTAAGTTAGATTTAGTTGTACCAAGGTTTAGTTTCAGCTACATATAAGTTATGGAGAGTAAATAAGCAGTATGTTGAGGGTTTAAAGACTTAAGCATGTGTATCCATGGGAAGTACCAGAGTTAAGTTCCAAGAATGAAAGAATGAATTTTCTTTTATTTGAAGCTTGGAAGATGTTTATGTCGATGAAAACAGCATGAGATGACTCTAGCTTAACCACAAGCTTAAAAGGAAAGATGAGATATTGTATTTATGTCTAAAGTTCTATTAGACAGAGAAATTTGCTGAAAAATACTAGGTAGAGAAGTTACTGGGATAAGAGAGAAAGCTTCACGCAGAATGGATGCTGTTTTGTTGGTCGTGATTTGAAAGATGAGTATGGAAAAGGTGGGTTTTTTCATAATCTGCTATTAGTAATCAAAGAAAAGATGAACCAGATGAGCGCCTGAAGGAAAGAAGCCATTCTCTTTCAGTCTTTTGCTGCTACAAGATCGGTTCGACTAGAAACGGTGCTAGAATAGAGGTACTTTGGCAAGATAGTGGCATTAGAGAATGCTGGTTTAGAGGAAAAATCTGGAGTGTGTCTCCAACGCTGCTGAAGGTCCAGTACGATGAGTTGCTTGATAAAGAGGGACCACAGAAACTAGAGGAATGGGTCCCTTCGTCTAGAGTGGCAGCCACTGATTAATTGGGTATGCGATGTTCAGACCGCTTAATAGTCAAGCCATGCTCTCCTGAACGCCATTCAGGTCGCCCTCTTGAGTTTGAATCAGCAGTGTATGCCTGGTGGTATGATGGGTGGTGGGAAGGTGTTGTAACTGTAGCTAATGTCAGTGGTAGAGGGATCTTCGTCAGATGGCTCGGCCTTAGAAAGTGAATCATCATCCATCCCCAAAGTTGAAGTTGCTAAGAAGGTGAGCAAGAATCGTTTGGTTGGGAAACCCTTGTGGATCTGGAAAATATGAAGGGAATAACTTTGAGGAAGCCACTCTATGTCGCTCATGAGGGCAAGGATAATAACTCTTGTAGAGGCAGTGATGATGTTGACAATGAGGAGAAGACCTTTGGAGTTGTAGTTGGAGATCATGCATTTATGAAAGTGACACCGACCAAGGGTGTAGGACGAGCTATCAGATCAAAGGAGTTGTCTCCTAAGTTCGTCGGGCCATATCAGATCTTAAGGAGGATCGGTCCAGTGGCTTATGAAATCGCCCTACCTCCCCAATTAGCAAATCTGCATAATGTCTTTCACGTGTCACAGCTAAGGAAGTTTCTTGCAGACCTTAGTCACGTGTTGGAAGTAGACGATGTGCAGATCAGGGATGACTTGTTATTTGGAGCGAAACCAGTCAGGATTGACGATCAGCAGAGTAAGCAGCTTAGAGGCAAGACCATCAACATGGTGAAGGTGGTGTGGGATGACAGATCGGGTGATACAACTTGGGAATTAGAAGAAACCATGAGAGAAGCCTATCCCTACCTCTTTTCCTTGTAATTCAATTTTCGAGGACGAAAATTTTTCTTGTTGGGGAGAATGTAAGGACCTAGAAACTTTAATTGGAATAAAAGTGTTATATTTAAATAATTTTAGAAGATGTTATTATTTAAAATACAAAGAGTTGGTAATAGAAGTTTTGTAGTAGTCAGACATCGGACGTCGCCCAAGGTCTGGGGTCAGCTGGTAGAGCTCGGTCGGCTGACCATTGTATTAACCAAGTAGTCAGGTGCGATGACTTTATCGTGAGGTAATCACGTGGGTGTGCTTGAGGGAGACATGTGGATCAAGAAGAGTAAAGGAAGAAAAGTGTAGTTAAGAAGTCTTCTACGAGATCGCCGTTATTGAAGACGGAGGCGATCTCCGACTTCTTTGGCACATAATCGCCTATGGTGTACATGATCGCCGAATGTGCACTTAGTATGTTGTCAAGGTGCTGGATTAACCATAGTGGGTTCCAAAACCACGCGTATCAAGGTGTGGGTTAAGCCCCAGATACGCTGTGCATGCGAAGCTCTATGCTTAAGCATAAGAAATCGTCCTTAGTGTTGCATGCATGGGCGCAAGAGGAGTATTACTGATCTATTCTTGGAAATGTGAAGCTACCGACGTCACCAAGCCATGTGGAGGTGATACCTTGGACGTAACATAGTGGGATGAAGAACCTTCAGCAAGGCGTGGCGATGTGTCATCAGTCAGCGCCGGACGCGAGGCATGCGGGCATCGCCGGGCGCGAGGCATGCGGGCATCGCCAGGGCGCGAGGCATGCGGGCATCGCCAAGGCGCGAGGCTTGTGGGCATCGCCAGGGCGCGAGGCATGCGGTCATCGCCAGGGCGAGACATCGGTCGTCTCCCAGGGTGAGACATCGGTCGTCCGCCAGGATGAGACATCGGTGGATAGTCATCGCGCGATGTCGAGTTTCACACAGATAAGGTGGGACCCAGGCTCCCAGCATGACACGTCCTGCACGCGTGACACGTAGACAAAAAGGGTGGTTCAGAATAGTGACATCAGAGTGTTGGCTTGTGCAGAGGCACGCGTAGTTGTACTGTTCAGGGATGCGTACACGCAAGCTTCCCTGCAGAGTGGGTGGTGGCAGCGGCTTTTGTGGACAAGTTGGTTTAGATTCAAAAACTCACTTCTGAGAGGGAGAACGTTGCTGTGGTTCAAGAGTAACAAAGTGAGTTCACCTCCATCCTTCTCTTTTCTCTCCTTCGCGCTGCGATTCAGACATCCTCAAGCACCAGTGCGATGAGCGACGACTGCACTTGGATACCTGGGGAGTTCTCTGCGAGTTTTCCGTCAGGACGCTAGAACAGAGTTAAGGCATCTTTTAAGCTTCGGTGGGTTTTGGAGCTCTTGGTGTTTTGCGCAAGTCCAAGTAAGGGAAGCTAGCTTTTTCGTTTATAAAAACGTTAGGCGAGTAGGTTCTGAAGTGAGGGCGACGTGGTCGCCGGTTTTCATATGCTTTTCACGATACTCTGTTTTTATGTGTGGGGCGACGTGATCGCCGGTTTTAATACTGTTTTCGAAATCCTCTGTTTTAGTGTCGTTTGAAACTGTTTGAGATTGAAATGTGATATTCGAAAATCTGAACCTTGGAATGATTGTTGTTGTGATTGGAATCGTTCATTTAAGTGTTATATGATGTGTTGAATGTTGTGAATGTGGGATCAAGGCATAGTATTTTCAGGAAAGAAAATACCGTGTAAGATCGTGTAGGATGTGCATTGATCGGTGATTTCTATAATGAGATATCCTGACTCTCCTGAGATAATGGAATCATATAGATGAAGTTATTCAGGCGTTGAGAGTCGACGGAGGTTCATACGTATGGGTAAGTGTTTGAAAGATAACTACTTGACCTGTTGTGTGGATTCACCCTGTCATACTGTGAGAGTGATGAGATTGAGATCGAGATTATGTTGATGCGCATAGCTGTGGAAACTTTACAGCAGTGTAGTATGACAGGTGCAGATCTCTGAGTCTAGTCAATGCACGTGTCTTCCGGAAGTAGTGTCAAGTGTCTGTGTGTGATGAGTCAGTGGAAGTCTGACGTGAGAAATGAGAAACATTGAAATTGATAGACACTTGATGAATTATGTGAATTGAACGACTCTTGAGGAATTGTGAAATCTGTGATTACTTGATGGTCATGTGAAGGGAATGAGAAAGTTGATGGTTTTACGTGGGTGTCTTAAATTTGTTTTATCTTGATTTTAAAGTTCATATCTAAATTCTCTTTCAAATATCTAGCTTACCCTGTGTTTTGGTGTTGTGTTTGGCTTTTTCTTAAACCTGTGATGATCGTGTATAATTTACACGGGAGCAGATAATGTTGCAGGAAGTAGAGCTCCTCAGTGAGTGGTCGCCGGAAGGAGATCGCCTGTTTCTATTCCTGTTAGGCGATCACCCTTTTTCTGTTTTTCTGATAGGAGATCGCCTTTTTCTGATAGGAGATCGCCTTTTCTGTTAGGAGATCGCCTGTTTGTTTTATTTTGCTATATTTTGTTTAAGTTTTGGAAAACTGACTGGTTATGTATTAAACTCCCTGTGAGGAGAAATTTCATTATATATATATATATATATATATATATATATATATATATATATTTATGTTTACTTCGATATTATGGTTTTACCTTTATTTCATTATATAAATATGAAAAGCATTTTGGCGGGATGTTACATCTCCCGTCAGACTTCCACTGACTCATCACACACAGACACTTGACATTACTTCCGGAAGACACGTGCATTGACTAGACTCAGAGATCTGCACCTGTCATACTACACTGCTGTAAAGTTCCCACAGCTATGCGCATCAACATAATCTCAATTTCAATCTCATCACTCTCCTAGTATGACAAGGTGAATCCACACAACAGGTCAAGTAGTTATCTTTCAAACAACTTACCCATAGGTATGAACCTCCATCGACTCTCAACGCCTGAATAACTTCATCTATATGATTCCATTATATCAGGAGAGTCAGGATATCTCATTATAGAAATCACCGATCAATGCACATCCTACACGATCTTACACGGTATTTTCTTTCCTGAAAATACTATGCCTTGATCCCACATTCACAACATTCAACACATCATATAACACTTAAATGAACGATTCCAATCACAGCAACAATCATTCCAAGGTTCAGATTTTCGAATATCACATTTCAATCTCAAACAGTTTCTAACGACACTAAAACAGGGGAGTTCAAAATCAACATTTAAAACCGGCGATCACGTCGTCCCACACATAAAAACAGAGCATCGTGAAAAGCATATGAAAACCGGCGACCACGTCGCCCTCACTTCAGAATCTACTCGCCTAACGTTTTTATAAACGAAAATGCTAGCTTCCCTTACCTGGACTTGCGCAAAACACCAAGAGCTCCAAAACCCACCGAAGCTTAAAGATGCCTTAACTCTGTTTTAGCGTCCGGTTTGGAGAACTTGCAGAGAACCTCCCAGGTGTCCAAGTGCAGTCGTCGCTCGTCGTACTGGTGCTTGAGGATGCCTGAATCACAGCGCGAAGGAGAGAAAAGAGAAGGATGAAGGTGAACTCACTCTGTCACTATTGAACCACAACAGCGTTCTTTGCCTCTCAGAAGTGAGTTTTTGAATCTAAACCAACTTGTCCACAATTGCCGCTGCCACCACCCACTCTGCAGGAAAGCTTGCGTGCACACTTCCCTGAACAGTACGGCCACGTGTGTCTCTGCGCATGCCAACTCTCTGATGTCACTATTCTGAACCACCCTTTTTGTCTACGTGTGGCGCGTGCAGGACGTCTCATGCTGGGAGCCTGGGTCCCACCTTATCTGTGTGAAACTCGACATCGGGCGATAACCTTCCACCGATGACCGCTCGCGCGATGACTATCCCCCGATGTCTCATCCTGGCGGACGACCGATGTTGTAACATCCCGCCAAATTACGTTGGAATAAATATAAAATGAAAATAAAGGTGACAAATAGATTGAGGCGAACAAAATTTTATATAAATAAATAAGTTTCTCCTCACAGGGAGTTTAATACAAATTCGGTCACTTTTCCATGAAAACGTAAACAAAATACAATACAATAGAAAGACAGGCGATCTCCTGACAGAAAGGGCGATCTCCTATTAGAAGGGCGATCTCCTATCAGAAAGGCGACCTCCTATCAGAAAGCAGCAAAAGGGTGATCGCCTATCGGGAATAGAAAACAGGCGATCTCCTCCCGTCAACCACTCACTGAGGAGCTCTACTTCCTGCAACATCATCTGCTCCCGTGTAAATTATACACGATCATCACAGGTTTAAGAAAAAGCCGAACACAACACCAAGAAAACACAGGGTAAGCTAGGCATTTGAAAAAGAGTTTAGATATTATACTTTAAAATCAAGATGAAACAAATTAAAGACACCCACGTAAACCATCAACTAAAACACATATTGCACAATTCCTCAAAGGTCGTTAAAATCACAACATATATCAAGTGTCTATCAATTCAAAGTTTCTCATTTCTCACGTCAGACTTCACTGACTCATCACACAAGACACTTGACACCACTTCCGGAAGACTCGTGCGTTGAACCTAGCATCCAGAGACATGCACCTGTCATACTTCATTGGCTGGAATGTTTCCACAGCCATGCGCATCAACACAATCACGATCTGAAATCATCACTCTCACAGTATGACAGGGTTAATCCATAAGACAGGCCGAGCTCGTTCTTTTTCACACGACTCACCCATTCATATGAACCTCCTTCGACTCTCACCGACTGAGTAACTTCCTCTATGTGATTCCATTATCTCAGCAGAGTTAGGATCGCCTCATTCACAGGATACTTACAGATCAATACACTTCATAACCAAATCTCAACACGGTATTTCCTTTCCTGAAAATACTATGTCTTGATCCCACATTCACGACATTCCACACATCATACCACTCAAATGAATGATCCCAAAATCACAGCAACAGTCATTTCAAAGGTTCAGATTTTCGAATATCACATGTATTTCACATTTAACTCTCAAACAGCTTCAAACAATACCAAAACCAGGGGAGTTCGAAAAACAGCGCCAAAACCGGCGATCTCGTTCAAAAACAGAGGATTATACAATAACAGTTGAAAAACCGGCGACCACGTCGCCCCCATCATCTCAATCATGAATATAAGGATTTTCGTTGGAATAAGGCTAGCTTCCCTTACCTGGACTTGCGCAAAACACCGAGAGCTCCAAAACCCACTGAGCTTGAAGGGTGCCTTAGCTCTGTTTTCAGCGCCTGGTTTGTAGAACTTGCAGAGAAGCTCCCAGGTGCTCTAAGGGCAGTCGCCGCACGTCGCACTGGTGCTGGAGGTTGCCTGAGTTGCAGCGCGAAGGAGAGAAAAGAGAGGGATGAAGGTGCAGACACTCTTCCACTCTTGAGCCACTGTAACCTTCTTTGCCTTCCCGCAGTGGGCTTTTGAATTCAAGCCTACCTGTCCACGTATGCTGCTGCTGCCACCCCTTCTGCAGGAAAGCCTGACAACCACTGCCCTGAACAGTACGACCACTGTTGTCTCTTGTGCATGCCAACCTCTGCCCTGAACAGTACGACCACTGTTGTCTCTTGTGCATGCCAACCACTGCCCTGAACAGTACGACCGCGAGTGTCTCTTGCGCATGCCAACATTCTGATGTCACTATTCTGAACCACCCTTTTTGTCTACGTGGCACGCGTGCAGGACGTTTCATTCTGGGAGCCTGGGTCCCACTTTATCTGTGTGAAGCTCAACATCGCGCGATAACCTTCCACCGATGACCGCTCGCGCGATGACTATCCACTGAGGTCTCATACTGGCAAACGACCGATGTCTCTCCCTGGAAGACGACCGATGTCTATACCTGGCGATTCCCGCATGCCTCTCGCGACCCGGCGATGCCTGCATGCCTCGCGCCCCGACGACGCCCGCATGCCTTTCGCGCCCCAGTGTTGCCCGCATGCCTCGCGCACCGGCGTTGCCCGCATGCCTCGCGCGCCCTGGTGACGTCCACATGCCTCGCGCCCTGGCGATGCCCGCATGCCTCTCGCGCCCTGGCGACGTCCACATGCCTCGCGCCCTGGCGATGCCCGCATGCCTCTCGCGCCCTGGCGACGTCTACATGCCTCGCGCCCTGGCGATCATGTGTAGTAGACGACCGGCGATCATGTGCTAACTAGGCGACTTATAGTCTTCTAAGCTACACTTTCCTTCCTTTTTATTTCAAATGAAAACATACTTAGAATTCATTTAAAATATACTCTTTTATTGCAATTTAATTTTACAGGTCCTTACATTCTCCCCAACAAGAAAAATTTTTGTCCTCGAAAATTGAATTACAAGGAAAAGAGGTATGGATAGGCTTCTCCCATGGGTTCTTCTAACTCCCAAGTTGAATCACCCGATCTCTCATCCCACACCACTTTCACCATGTTGATGGTCTTGCCTCTGAGCTGTTTACTTTGCCTATCGTCAATCCTGACTGGTTTCGCTTCAAAGGACAAGTCATCCCTGATCTGCACATCGTCCACTTCCAGCACGTGACTAGGGTCTGCCATGTACTTCCTCAGCTGTGATACGTGAAAGACATTATGCAGATTTGCTAATTGGGGAGGTAGGGCGATTTCATAAGCCACTAAACCGATCCTCCTTTAGATCTGATATGGCCCGACTAACTTAGGAGGCAGCTCCTTCGATCTGATAGCTCGTCCTACACCCTTGGTCGGTGTCACTTTCATAAAAGCATGATCTCCAACTACAACTCCAATGGTCTTCTCCTCATTGTCAACATCATCACTGCCTCTACAAGAGTTATTATCCTTGTCCTCATGAGCGACATAGAGTGGCTCCCTCAAAGTTATTCTCTTCATATTTTCCAGATCCACAAGGGTTTCCCAACCAAACGATTCTTGCTCACCTTCTTAGCAACTTCAACTTTGGGGATGGATGATGATTCACTTTCTAAGGTAGAGCAATCCGGCGAAGATCCATCTACTACCGACATTAGCTGCAGTCACAACACCTTCCCGCCACTCATCATACCACCAGGCATACACTGCTGATTCAAACTCAAGAGGGCGACCTGAATGGTGTTCAGAAGAGCATGGCTTGACTGTTAAGCGGTCTGAACATCGCATACCCAAATTAATCAGTGTCTGCCACTCTAAACGAAGAGACTCATTCCTCTAGTTTCTGCGGTCCCTCTTTATCAAGCAACTCATCGTACTAGACCTCCAGCAGCCTTGGAGACACACTCCAGATTTTTCATCTAAATCAGCATTCTGCAACGCCACCATCACGCCAGAGTACCCCTATACTAGCACTGACTTGGAAGAACAGATACAGCTGACAATGCAGCATTGTTTCTAAAATCAGAAACGAAACGCTGACCACCACAACTGCCCATCTAAAGGATTAGCTGCAAATCCCATCCCATTAGAAACACAAGGCACGGAAAGTTCTGCTCCCACCTCCAACTTTCCAAACAATGACTTTTTGGAACTAACCATCATCTTCACCCTCTTCGCACACCTTACGTACATCTCTCCACCACCACGATTGATATTTCAAATGAGCTCGGCTTCTCCCAAGTTCCGAGCCATATTTGGATACAAGAATATCTTTCCATTTCCCTTTCTCATCACTCCTCATCCACCATTTTCATTTCGCCAGAAGAGCAAAGTTAAAATTTCTGGTATCTCTTAAATTCTCCATCTGCTGGTATGCAAATTCTACCATTAATGTAACATCCAATTCATCTCCTACATACTCAACATAAACTAGTGTCCAAATTTCGAATCACATACAGGTTTCAAATCCAAATCAATTAAACAACATCCATCCCACGTGAGACTTTCTCTCTCATCCAAGCAATTTCTCCGCCTGTTGCTTTTCAACAATTTTCTTTGCCTAACTGTAACTTTAAACACAATTAAGATATTTCATCTTTCCTTTTTCCCAAAATCATTTATACATCTCAAGATGATATAATCATCTTGTAAACTTATCCTCTACCAAATCTCAAATTTCCATTTTAAGCCTTGTGTCCAGCTAGAGCCATCTTATGTTGTGTTACTGACACTAACACCTTCCAAGCTCCAGATCAAAGAAAATTCCTACTTTCATCTTGGAACTTAACTCCAGTGCTTCCCATGGATACACATGCTTAAGTCTTTAAACCCTCAACATTCTTCTTACATACTCTCCATAACTTATATGTAGCTGAAACTAAACCTTGGTACACTAAATCTAACTTACACTTCCTTCTCTAATTCCATCAACTCCGCTGGAGCGTTGACACTGGTCCAGCTCCAGGTACCAAAACAATAGAGAGTTCCACCTCTCTCTTAGGAGGTAACCCAGGTACTTCTTCTGGAATTACATCCATGAAATCTTTCACCAAGGTATCTTGCTTACGTCCTCTTCATTCTTCACTCCCAACCGAGCTAGGATCATGAAGCACCTCGCCCCTTCTCCCAACACCGACCACCCTCGCTGAGTAGGTATCACATCTGGCTCTTGGAGATCTGGAAACGCTAATTTTCTGCCTACCGTAACCTATGAGAATGTGATTGGCAGATAGCCAATCCATTCCTAGGATAACATTCAGATCCTGAAGAGGTAGGTAGATCAAACTCACTTTGAATCTGCGTCCCTCTACTATCACTGGACATTAGGGGCAAACTGTAGAGGTCAACACCTGTCCTGACGCAGGTGTAGAGACCAACAGTTCAAACGGTAACTCCTTCACTAGAAGGCCCAACTCGGCTACACACAGGCTTGACACAAAGGAGTGTGTCACTCCAGAATCAAACAAAATTCTAACGCATCTACCAGCTATAGAGCAACACTCTGTACTAAGTTACCTGACTGAGATGCCTTAGCTCCCGACATAGCAAACTCTCTCCTTGCTGTCTGCGGCCTACGGTCTTCATTCCTAAACTGCCGAGAACCACCAGGTTGAGTAACCCTATTCTTGTTAGGACACTTTCTAGCAACGTGTCCCGTCTTTTGACAGGCAAAACATCTTCTCTCTGAATCTCTCTTGGGGCACACATTGGCTGTGTGTGGTCCACCACAGTGGAAACATTTAAGTTTCCAGGGTTGTTGCTGCTGAAACTGGGGCGGAACCGCTCCTGCCCGATGTGGTGGAGGTCTCGCATAAGGCTTGCTTTGTGGGTGCTGCACCTTGGCCTTCCCACTGGAGGGACCCCCTGGGTGTGATCTGATTACTCTGGAATCACTCCTCTCCAGGGTCTCCACCACCTTTGCCTTCTCTACTAAGGCACGAAACTCCCTAATCCACGGATCTGCTTGATCAGGGGTAGCATTCCCACTGAACTTGGGTGGGTTGTGCCTCATGAATTCGGTCAGTCCCATCTGTTCCTGAGGCTGACCGACGTGGGAAGCTGTTTCAGCCGACCGAGCCGTTTCCCAATGATGCATTACAGCCTGATGAATCTGAGCCATCACCGTATTCTGTCGTTGGATAGCACTTGCCATCATCTCTATAGCCTTGGCAATCTGGCCCATTTCCGAAGAAGGTTGGGGAGGGGTAGGAGGTTTACTTGCCATCTTTCTTCGTTTCGGATTTTGAAACTATGGGTTTCTATATTCCCTACAACTACAAGAATGAGATCGATTAAAAATCAATTCATTCAGGAGGTAATCATCTAGACCTTACAAAGGTCAGCATCTCAAAGTCATTAAGAATTTGAGTTCGTCAACAGAATCATGATGCTTATAACCTTAAGCAAAACACCAGAACAGCTACTGGTATACAACCATCGATCCAAACAACCACTTTCAATCAATACGAAAACACTCAATAAAATGAATTAAATCACACCAGAATTCAATGTATGCTAAACATCAAACCTTTGGAATTAAGATTGAGAATCATCTCGATCCAGTTATGAGTGTGCACCCTCACTACTTTATCAAGATCCTCTCATTCTTAATACTAAGATTTTCAGTTAGAGCATATATTCACCAAAGCACACACCAAATTTCAATACAAAAACGTTTGAAAACCTTTCACTATAGTTGTTATTTTAAACTCAAATAAATTTCATGAGCAGAAGAAACACAATGGATCCACAGCCCTCAGGTCATCCTAAGGACGAACTGCTCTAATACCATTAATGTAACATCCCGCCAAATTACGTTGGAATAAATATAAAATGAAAATAAAGGTGACAAATAGATTGAGGCGAACAAAATTTTATATAAATAAATAAGTTTCTCCTCACAGGGAGTTTAATACAAATTCGGTCACTTTTCCATGAAAACGTAAACAAAATACAATACAATAGAAAGACAGGCGATCTCCTGACAGAAAGGGCGATCTCCTATTAGAAGGGCGATCTCCTATCAGAAAGGTGACCTCCTATCAGAAAGCAGCAAAAGGGTGATCGCCTATCGGGAATAGAAAACAGGCGATCTCCTCCCGTCGACCACTCACTGAGGAGCTCTACTTCCTGCAACATCATCTGCTCCCATGTAAATTATACACGATCATCACAGGTTTAAGAAAAAGCCGAACACAACACCAAGAAAACACAGGGTAAGCTAGGCATTTGAAAAAGAGTTTAGATATTATACTTTAAAATCAAGATGAAACAAATTAAAGACACCCACGTAAACCATCAACTAAAACACATATTGCACAATTCCTCAAAGGTCGTTAAAATCACAACATATATCAAGTGTCTATCAATTCAAAGTTTCTCATTTCTCACGTCAGACTTCACTGACTCATCACACAAGACACTTGACACCACTTCCGGAAGACTCGTGCGTTGAACCTAGCATCCAGAGACATGCACCTGTCATACTTCATTGGCTAGAATGTTTCCACAGCCATGCGCATCAACACAATCACGATCTCAAATCATCACTCTCACAGTATGACAGGGTTAATCCATAAGACAGGCCGAGCTCGTTCTTTTTCACACGACTCACCCATTCATATGAACCTCCTTCGACTCTCACCGACTGAGTAACTTCCTCTATGTGATTCCATTATCTCAGCAGAGTCAGGATCGCCTCATTCACAGGATACTTACAGATCAATACACTTCATAACCAAATCTCAACACGGTATTTCCTTTCCTGAAAATACTATGTCTTGATCCCACATTCACGACATTCCACACATCATACCACTCAAATGAATGATCCCAAAATCACAGCAACAGTCATTTCAAAGGTTCAGATTTTCGAATATCACATGTATTTCACATTTAACTCTCAAACAACTTCAAACAATACCAAAAACAGGGGAGTTCGAAAAACAGCGCCAAAACCGGCGATCTCGTTCAAAAACAGAGGATTATACAATAACAGTTGAAAAACCGGCGACCACGTCGCCCCCATCATCTCAATCATGAATATAAGGATTTTCGTTGGAATAAGGCTAGCTTCCCTTACCTGGACTTGCGCAAAACACCGAGAGCTCCAAAACCCACTGAGCTTGAAGGGTGCCTTAGCTCTGTTTTCAGCGCCTGGTTTGTAGAACTTGCAAAGAAGCTCCCAGGTGCTCTAAGGGCAGTCGCCGCACGTCGCACTGGTGCTGGAGGTTGCCTGAGTTGCAGCGCGAAGGAGAGAAAAGAGAGGGATGAAGGTGCAGACACTCTTCCACTCTTGAGCCACTGTAACCTTCTTTGCCTTCCCGCAGTGGGCTTTTGAATTCAAGCCTACCTGTCCACGTATGCTGCTGCTGCCACCCCTTCTGCAGGAAAGCCTGACAACCACTGCCCTGAACAGTACGACCACTGTTGTCTCTTGTGCATGCCAACCACTGCCCTGAACAGTACGACCGCGAGTGTCTATTGCGCATGCCAACATTCTGATGTCACTATTCTGAACCACCCTTTTTGTCTCCATGGCGCGCGTGCAGGACGTTTCATGCTGGGAGCCTGGGTCCCACTTTATCTGTGTGAAGCTCGACATCGCGCGATAACCTTCCACTGATGACCGCTCGCGCGATGACTATCCACTGAGGTCTCATACTGGCAAACGACCGATGTCTCTCCCTGGAAGACGACCGATGTCTCTCCCTGGGAGACGACCGATGTCTATACCTGGCGATGCCCGCATGACTCTCGCGACCCGGCGATGCCTGCATGCCTCGCGCCCCGACGACGCCCGCATGCCTTTCGCGCCCCAGCGTTGCCCGCATGCCTCGCGTGTAAGGACCTGAGATTTATTGAAATGAATGAGTATGTTTTAAGTAAATTCTATGTATGTTTTATCTAAGTTAAAAAGGAAGGAAAGTGTAGTCTAGGAAAAACGATAAGAGTTTCTTGTTTATACATCATCGCCGGTCGCCTAGACCACACGTCATCGCCTGGGCGCGAGGCATGCAGGCGTCATCAGAGAAGAGAGACATCGGTCGCTCGCGCGAGAGGTCATCAGCGGGTTGTCATCGCGCGATAGCTCATCAGCGGGTTGTCATCGCGCGATAGCTCATCAGCGGGTTGTCATCGCGCGATAGCTCATCAGCGGGTTGTCATCGCGCGATAGCTCATCAGCGGGTTGTCATCGCGCGATAGCTCATCGGCGGGTTGTCATCGCGCGATAGCTCATCAGCGGGTTGTCATCGCGCGAGAGGTCCTCAGGGGTTGTCTTCGCGAGAGAGGCATCGGTGGAGGGTCTTCGCGCTGGTAGCCATCGGCGAAAGGTCATCGCGCGGCGCTTGGTTAAACACCGAGAACGTAGGACCCAGACTCCCAGCAAGAGACGTTCTACACGTGCGCCACGTAGACGAAAGGTGGTTCAGAATAGTGACCTCAGAGCGTAGCCTGCGCAGAGGCACGCTTAGTAGGACTGTTCAGGGAGTGGTAGGTCTGCGCAGGAGGCAGCTATAGTAGTACTGATTAGTGCGGCGCAACTTCCCTGCAGAGTGGGCGGTGTCAGCTGCTTTTGGGGGAGGGATAAGTTGGTTTAAGTTACAGAAAACCCACAGCTGAGAGAAGAAAAGAAAACGTTGTTGTATTCGAAGAGAGAAAGAGTGAGTTCCCTCCTCCGCGTGCGATTTCAGCCTCTCCACACAAGAGTACGACGAAGCAACGCCATTGGAACACCTGGGAAAGTCTCTGCAACTCCTTCAAACCAGACTCAAGAACAGAGCCAAGGCGTTCATCAAGCTCTGTTGGATTTAGAAGCTCCTAGTGGATTGCGCAAGTCCAGGTAAGGGAAGCTAGACCTCTTTTCCATACAAGCCTTAGCGTAGTCTTTTCTGAAGTGAGGGCGACGTGGTCGCCATTTTCGTTTTATCTGTGTGAAATGCTCTGTTTGTATGCTTGAGCGACGTGGTCGCCGGTTTTGATAAACAGTCTTCGAAACGCCATGTTTACTAACCAGGTCGCCGGTTTTGGCGCTGTTTTGCAAAATCCTTGTGTTTGATGCTGTTTTGAGAACTGCTTGAGGTTTACATGAGATATTCGAAAATATGAATCCTTTGAAATGGCTATTGCTGTGATTGAAATCATTTCTTTGAGTATGGTATGATGTGTTTGAATGTTGTGAATGTGGGGTCGAGGCATAGTATTTTCAGGAAAGGGAATACCGTGTAAGACCATGTTAGATGTGCATTGATCGGTGATTATGAACGAGATATCCTGACTCTGCTGATAATGAAATCACATAGAGGAAGTTACTCAGTTGGGAGAGTCGAAGGAGGTTCACCTGTATGGGTGGGTTGTTTGAAAGAGAACATACCGACCTGTTTGCGTGGATTTACCTTGTCATACTGTATGGTGATGTGTTGAGATTCATCATATGCCTGTGAATGTGTGAGATTTCACGGCGACCCTGTGGATGTGCGAGATTCCACAGTGGGCAGTGTGACAGGTGCACATCTCCGAGTCTAATCAATGCATGAGTCAATCCGGAAGTAGTGTCAAGTGTCTTGTGTGGTGAGTCAGTGGAAAGTCTGACATGTGAAATGGTGAAATGAGAAACTGGAATACTGATAGACACTTGATGCTGTGGTGTGAAATGGAATGACTATGGGAAATGTTGTGAATTTGTGAATTTGGGCGATTAGTTGAATGCTATGAGTAGCTCTACGTTTACTTGGATATTTTGGAAACTTGGTTTACTTGGGTTTTTCATATGCATGATTAAACTCCTTTCATATTATCTAGCTTACCCTTTTATCTGTCATTTTGGTTGCCTTCTCAAAACTGTGATGATCGTGTAATTGTTACGCGGGAGCAGAAGACCTTCCAGGAAGAAGAGCTCCCTAAAGGGGTGGTCGCCGAGGGCAGAGATCGCCCATTTCCACCTCTCGGTGGAGATCGCCGGTTCTTGTGTCCTGGTAGGAGATCGCCAGTTTGAAGTCTTCTGTGTGGGATCGCCGTTTTAAATGTTGGAGATCGCCGTTCCTTTTAGACCGCCGGTTTTACTGCGTTTCCTTTAATTTTGTTAAACATTGCAAACATTTGATTTGGTTATGTATTAAACTCCCTAAGAGGAGTAACTTCACTTCTGATATATATATATACATATGATTTTGCACTCTTCAATATTATTTGATTACACTTAATTTCAATTATACATGTATGCATGTATTATTTTGGTGGGATGTTACATTAATGGTATCAGAGCAGTTCGCCTTAGGATGACCTGAGGGCTGTGGATCCATTGTGTTTCTTCTGCTCATAAAACTTATTTGAATTTTAAATAACCACTATAGTGGGAGGTTTTCAAACGTTTTTGTGTTGAAATTTTGTATGTGCCTTAGTGAATGTGTGCCTAACTGAAGATCTTAGCATTGAGAATGAGAAGGTCTTGATACAGTGGTGAGGGTGCACACTCATAACTGGATCAAGATAATTCTTAGTCTTAATTCCAAAGGTTTGATGTTTAGCCTACATTGAATCCTGATGTGATTATTGAGTGTTCTTGAATTTGACTGAGGTGGTAGTTTGGATTGATGCGTGCCCACCAGTAGCTGTTCTGGTGTTTTGTTTGAAATTATAAGTGTTGTGATTCTGTTGATGAACTCAAATTCTTAATGACTTTGAGATGCTGACCTGTGTAAGGTCTAGCAGTTACCCCCTTGAATGAATTGATTCTTATCGGTTTCATTCTTATAGTTGTAGGGATTATAGAAGCCTATAGATTCAGAATTCAGAGCGAAGAAGATGGCACGTAGACCTGCTACCCCACCCCAACCTTCCTCAGAAATGAGTCAAATCGCCAAGGCCATTGAGATGATGGCGACTGCCATTCAGCAGCAGAACGCCGCAATGGCCCAGAACCATCAAGCCACAATGCAGCACTGGGAAACTGCCCGATCTGCTGAGACAAACTCCCACGTTGGTCAGCCCCAGGAACAGATGGGATTAGCTGAGTTCATGAGGCACAACCCACCTAAGTTCAGTGGGAACGCTACCCCTGACCAGGCAGATCAGTGGGTCAGGGAGTTGGAGAAAATCTTTAGGGCGACCTCCTGCCCTGAAGAGAAGAAGCTGCTGTTCGCCACTTATCTGCTATCAGGAGAAGCAGAGTTCTGGTGGATGGGAGCTCAGCAAATGATGGAGGCACGGGAGGATGTTCTGGATTGGGAGAGCTTCAGGGTGAAGTTCTTAGAGAAGTACTTCCCAGACAGCGCCAAGTTTGCAAGAGAGGCTGAGTTCCTGAAGTTGGAACAGGGGGACATGACTATAAACGCATATGCTACCCGTTTTGAGTACCTCGCCCGGTTTTATACCCAGGCGACCTCCGAGGCCTGGAGGTGTAGGAAGTTCGAGGAAGGACTGAAGCATGGGCTGAAGAAGACCATAGCCCCGATGTGCATCAGGGAGTTCCACGCCTTAGTGGAGAAGGCAAAGATGGTGGAGACCCTGGAAAAGGGTGAGTCTAGGGTGATCAGGTCACACCCAGGAGGTCCTTCCAGTGGGAGAGCTAAGGCACAGCACCCACAAAGCAAGCCATATGCTAGGCCTTCACCACATCGGGTGGGAACAGCTTCATCCCGGTTCCAACAGCAACAACCTGGGAAACTTAAATGTTTCCATTGCGGTGGACCCCATACAGCCAGCGTGTGCCCCAAGAGGGATCCAGAGAGGAGATGTTTTGTCTGCCAAAAGACGGGGCATTTTGCTAGAGAATGCCCTAACCAGAATAGGGCGACCCAGCCCAGTGGCTCTCAGCAGACGAGGAACGAGGGCAGCAGACCTCAGGCAGCAGGGAGGGTGTTCGCCATGTCTGGAGCAGAGGCAACTCAGTCAGGTAACCTCATCCAAGGTGTTTGTTTTATTGCTGGTAGAGGTGTAAGGGCTTTGTTTGATTCTGGAGCGACACACTCCTTTGTGTCAAGCCTGTGTGTAGCTGAGTTGGGTCTCCTAGTGAAGGAGTTACCTTTTGAGCTGTTGGTCTCTACACCTGCGTCAGGACAGGTGTCGACCTCTACAGTGTGCCCTGAATGTCCAGTGATTGTAGAAGGACGTAGATTCAAGGTGAACTTGATCTGCCTACCTCTTCAGGACCTGGATGTCATCCTAGGAATGGATTGGTTAACTGCCAATCACGTCCTCATAGACTGTGGTAGGCAGAAGGTAGCGTTTCCAGACCCCCATGAAGCGGATGTGTTAACAGTTCAACAAGGGCGATCAGCATTGGAAGAAGGGGCGAGGTGCTTCGTGGTGCTCGCCCGGTTGGAAGTGGAGAATAAAGGGGACGTAAACGAGATCCAAGTGGTGAGAGACTTCACCGATGTGTTCCCAGAGGAGGTGCCTGGATTACCCCCTAAGAGAGAAGTGGAATTCTCTATTGACTTGGTGCCTGGAGCTGGACCAGTGTCAATGGCACCTTATAGGATGGCACCAGCCGAGTTAGTGGAGTTAAAGAAGCAAGTGGAAGAGTTGCTGGAGAAGCAGTTCATCAGACCCAGCGTATCTCCATGGGGAGCTCCAGTGCTCCTAGTCAAGAAGAAGGATGGAGGGTCTCGGCTGTGTATAGACTACAGGCAATTGAACAAATTGACCATCAAGAACAAGTACCCCCTACCTCGGATTGATGATTTGATGGACCAAATTCATGGGGCCTCGGTGTTCTCCAAGATTGACCTGAGATCGGGGTATCACCAAATCTTGGTAAAAGCTGAAGATGTTCAGAAGACAGCTTTTAGGTCTAGATATGGGCACTACGAGTATGTAGTGATGCCATTTGGAGTCACCAATGCTCCAGCTCTATTCATGGACTATATGAATAGGATCTTTCGCCCTTTCTTGGATAAGTTTGTGGTGGTCTTCATAGATGACATCCTCATTTATTCAAAGACCGAGGAAGAGCATGAGGAACACCTAAGGGCAGTATTGGAAATACTGAGGGAGAAGCAGCTCTATGCCAAGTTCTCCAAGTGTGAGTTCTGGCTAAGGGAAGTCAACTTCTTAGGACACGTGATATCTGCCCAAGGGATCTCGGTAGATCCAGCCAAGGTAGAGGCAGTGCTACAATGGGAACGTCCTAAGACAGTGACTGAGATAAGGAGCTTTGTGGGGTTGGCGGGCTACTATCGGAGGTTTATTGAGGATTTTTCCAAGGTAGTGGCTCCTTTGACACAGCTGACTCGCAAGGACCAACCCTTTGCTTGGACCGACCGATGTGAGCAGAGCTTCAGGGAGCTAAAGGAGAGGTTGACCAGTGCTCCAGTGCTGGGTGATCCCCGAGATAGGAAGACCTTTTGACGTCTTCTGTGATGCCTCACATCAAGGCTTGGGATGCGTCTTGATGCAAGAGAAGAGGGTGGTTGCATATGCTTCAAGGCAACTCAAGGTGCATGAGAGAAACTACCCTACTCATGATTTGGAGTTGGCAGCGGTAGTGTTTGCCTTGAAGATCTGGAGGCATTATCTATATGGAGCTCGGTTCCAGGTGTTCAGTGACCACAAGAGCTTGAAGTACCTGTTCGATCAGAGGGAGCTAAACATGAGACAAAGAAGGTGGATGGAATTCCTAAAGGACTACGACTTTCAACTCATGTATCACCCAGGGAAGGCCAATGTAGTGGCAGATGCCTTGAGTAGGAAGTCTATACAAGTCGCCACCATGATGATGGAAGAGCAGAAGCTGATCGAGCAGTTCAGGGACTTAAACCTGGGAGTAGAGTTCCACGTGAATCACATTAGTTGTAGTAAGCTGACTATAACTAATGACTTTCTTGTGATGTTGAAGGACAAACAATTGGAGGACCCTAGCCTGAAGCGCACTATGGAGTCACTAGGGACAGATCAGGCGAGAGGCTTTGAGATGGGCGAGGATGGGATCTTGAGGTTTGATGGCAGGATCTGCATACCTACAAATGACGAGTTGAAGGAGATGATCCTAGAGGAAGGCCATAAGAGTCGCCTTAACCTCCACCCAGGCATGAACAAGATGTACCATGACTTGAAGGAGTCATTTTGGTGGTCAGGCATGAAGAGGGACGTCGCCCAGTACGTGGCAACCTGCTTAACGTGTCAAAAGGCGAAGGTGGAACACCAAAGACCTGGCGGGCTGTTGCAGCAACTGGATATCCTTGAGTGGAAATGGGACAGCATCGCCATGGATTTTGTCACCCATTTACCCAGATCAGTAAAGGGTCATGATGCAATCTGGGTCATCATTGATAGACTGACGAAGAGTGCCCACTTCCTCCCAGTAAATATGAAGATGCCCATGGCCAAGTTGGCACAGCTGTACATCAAGGAGGTTGTGAGGTTGCATGGAGTGCCTTCCAGCATCATTTCAGATAGGGATCCCAGGTTCACTTCACGGTTTTGGCAGACCTTGCAAGAGTGTTTGGGAACCAAGTTGAGGATGAGCTCTGCATATCATCCCCAAACAGATGGTCAGTCAGAGAGGACAATCCAATCTTTGGAAGATCTGCTGAGGGCATGCGTTTTAGATCAATTGGGAGGTTGGGAGGAGGTGTTGCCACTAGTGGAGTTCACCTATAACAATAGCTACCACGCCAGCATTGGGATGGCGCCATATGAAGCCCTGTATGGGAGGAAATGCAGAACTCCATTATGTTGGTACCAGGAGGGCGAGGCAGTCTTGGTTGGACCAGAGTTGATTCAGCAGACGACCGAGAAGGTGAAGCTGATACAAAGCAGGATGAAAGCCTCTCAGAGTAGGCAGAAGTCCTATGCAGATCAGAGGAGGAAGCCTTTGGAGTTTGCTGCTGGAGATCACGTGTTCATGAAAGTGACACCAACCAAGGGTGTAGGGCGGGCGATCAGGTCAAAGAAGTTGTCCCCTAAATTCGTGGGACCATATCAGATCTTGAGAAGGATTGGCCCTGTGGCGTATGAAATCGCCCTACCTCCCCATCTGGCAAATCTGCACAATGTGTTTCACGTGTCACAGCTGAGGAAGTACATGGCAGACCCTAGTCATGTGCTGGATGTAGACGACGTGCAGATTAGGGATGACTTGTCCTTTGAAGCCAAACCAGTTAGGATTGACGATCGGCAGTGTAAACAGCTCAGGGGCAAGACCATCAACATGGTGAAAGTGGTGTGGGATGAGAAATCGGGGGATTCTACTTGGGAATTAGAAGAACCCATGAGGGAGGCTTATCCATACCTCTTTTCCTTGTAATCCAATTTTCGAGGACGAAAATTTTTGTTGTTGGGGAGAATGTAAGGACCTGAGATTTATTGAAATGAATGAGTATGTTTTAAGTAAATTCTATGTATGTTTTATCTAAGTTAAAAAGGAAGGAAAGTGTAGTCTAGAAAAACGATAAGAGTTTCTTGTTTATACATCATCGCCGGTCGCCTAGACCACACGTCATCGCCTGGGCGCGAGGCATGCAGGCGTCATCAGAGAAGAGAGACATCGGTCGCTCGCGCGAGAGGTCATCAGGGGGTTGTCATCGCGCGATAGCTCATCAGCGGGTTGTCATCGCGCGATAGCTCATCAGCGGGTTGTCATCGCGCGATAGCTCATCAGCGGGTTGTCATCGCGCGATAGCTCATCAGCGGGTTGTTCATCGCGCGATAGCTCATCGGCGGGTTGTCATCGCGCGATAGCTCATCAGCGGGTTGTCATCGCGCGAGAGGTCCTCAGGGGTTGTCTTCGCGAGAGAGGCATCGGTGGAGGGTCTTCGCGCTGGTAGCCATCGGCGAAAGGTCATCGCGCGGCGCTTGGTTAAACACCGAGAACGTAGGACCCAGACTCCCAGCAAGAGACGTCTACACGTGCGCCACGTAGACGAAAGGTGGTTCAGAATAGTGACCTCAGAGCGTAGCCTGCGCAGAGGCACGCTTAGTAGGACTGTTCAGGGAGTGGTAGGTCTGCGCAGGAGGCAGCTATAGTAGTACTGATTAGTGCGGCGCAACTTCCCTGCAGAGTGGGCGGTTGTCAGCTGCTTTGGGGGAGGGATAAGTTGGTTTAAGTTACAGAAAACCCACAGCTGAGAGAAGAAAAGAAAACGTTGTTGTATTCGAAGAGAGAAAGAGTGAGTTCCCTCCTCCGCGTGCGATTTCAGCCTCTCCACACAAGAGTACGACGAAGCAACGCCATTGGAACACCTGGGAAAGTCTCTGCAACTCCTTCAAACCAGACTCAAGAACAGAGCCAAGGCGTTCATCAAGCTCTGTTGGATTTAGAAGCTCCTAGTGGATTGCGCAAGTCCAGGTAAGGGAAGCTAGACCTCTTTTCCATACAAGCCTTAGCGTAGTCTTTTCTGAAGTGAGGGCGACGTGGTCGCCATTTTCGTTTTATCTGTGTGAAATGCTCTGTTTGTATGCTTGGGCGACGTGGTCGCCGGTTTTGATAAACAGTCTTCGAAACGCCATGTTTACTAACCAGGTCGCCGGTTTTGGCGCTGTTTTGCAAAATCCTTGTGTTTGATGCTGTTTTGAGAACTGCTTGAGGTTTACATGAGATATTCGAAAATATGAATCCTTTGAAATGGCTATTGCTGTGATTGAAATCATTTCTTTGAGTATGGTATGATGTGTTTGAATGTTGTGAATGTGGGGTCGAGGCATAGTATTTTCAGGAAAGGAAATACCGTGTAAGACCATGTTAGATGTGCATTGATCGTGATTATGAACGAGATATCCTGACTCTGCTGATAATGAAATCACATAGAGGAAGTTACTCAGTTGGGAGAGTCGAAGGAGGTTCACCTGTATGGGTGGGTTGTTTGAAAGAGAACATACCGACCTGTTTTGCGTGGATTTACCTTGTCATACTGTATGGTGATGTGTTGAGATTCATCATATGCCTGTGAATGTGTGAGATTTCACGGCGACCCTGTGGATGTGCGAGATTCCACAGTGGGCAGTGTGACAGGTGCACATCTCCGAGTCTAATCAATGCATGAGTCAATCCGGAAGTAGTGTCAAGTGTCTTGTGTGGTGAGTCAGTGGAAAGTCTGACATGTGAAATGGTGAAATGAGAAACTGGAATACTGATAGACACTTGATGCTGTGGTGTGAAATGGAATGACTATGGGAAATGTTGTGAATTTGTGAATTTGGGCGATTAGTTGAATGCTATGAGTAGCTCTACGTTTACTTGGATATTTTGGAAACTTGGTTTACTTGGGTTTTTCATATGCATGATTTAAACTCCTTTCATATTATCTAGCTTACCCTTTTATCTGTCATTTTGGTTGCCTTCTCAAAACTGTGATGATCGTGTAATTGTTACGCGGGAGCAGAAGACCTTCCAGGAAGAAGAGCTCCCTAAAGGGGTGGTCGCCGAGGGCAGAGATCGCCCATTTCCACCTCTCGGTGGAGATCGCCGGTTCTTGTGTCCTGGTAGGAGATCGCCAGTTTGAAGTCTTCTGTGTGGGATCGCCGTTTTAAATGTTGGAGATCGCCGTTCCTTTTAGACCGCCGGTTTTACTGCATTTCCTTTAATTTTGTTAAACATTGCAAACATTTGATTTGGTTATGTATTAAACTCCCTAAGAGGAGTAACTTCACTTCTGATATATATATATACATATGATTTTGCACTCTTCAATATTATTTGATTACACTTAATTTCAATATACATGTATGCATGTTATTTTGGTGGGATGTTACATTAATGGTATCAGAGCAGTTCGCCTTAGGATGACCTGAGGGCTGTGGATCCATTGTGTTTCTTCTGCTCATAAAACTTATTTGAATTTTAAATAACCACTATAGTGGGAGTTTTCAAACGTTTTTGTGTTGAAATTTGTATGTGCTTAGTGAATGTGTGCCTAACTGAAGATCTTAGCATTGAGAATGAGAGGTCTTGATACAGTGGTGAGGGTGCACACTCATAACTGGATCAAGATAATTCTTAGTCTTAATTCCAAAGGTTTGATGTTTAGCCTACATTGAATCCTGATGTGATTATTGAGTGTTCTTGAATTTGACTGAGTGTGGTAGTTTGGATTGATGCGTGCCCACCAGTAGCTGTTCTGGTGTTTGTTTGAAATTATAAGTGTTGTGATTCTGTTGATGAACTCAAATTCTTAATGACTTTGAGATGCTGACCTGTGTAAGGTCTAGCAGTTACCCCCTTGAATGAATTGATTCTTATCGGTTTCATTCTTATAGTTGTAGGATTATAGAAGCCTATAGATTCAGAATTCAGAGCGAAGAAGATGGCACGTAGACCTGCTACCCCACCCCAACCTTCCTCAGAAATGAGTCAAATCGCCAAGGCCATTGAGATGATGGCGACTGCCATTCAGCAGCAGAACGCCGCAATGGCCCAGAACCATCAAGCCACAATGCAGCACTGGGAAACTGCCCGATCTGCTGAGACAAACTCCCACGTTGGTCAGCCCCAGGAACAGATGGGATTAGCTGAGTTCATGAGGCACAACCCACCTAAGTTCAGTGGGAACGCTACCCCTGACCAGGCAGATCAGTGGGTCAGGGAGTTGGAGAAAATCTTTAGGGCGACCTCCTGCCCTGAAGAGAGAAGAAGCTGCTGTTCGCCACTTATCTGCTATCAGGAGAAGCAGAGTTCTGGTGGATGGGAGCTCAGCAAATGATGGAGGCACGGGAGGATGTTCTGGATTGGGAGAGCTTCAGGGTGAATTCTTAGAGAAGTACTTCCCAGACAGCGCCAAGTTTGCAAGAGAGGCTGAGTCCTGAAGTTGGAACAGGGGGACATGACTATAAACGCATTGATGCCCGTTTTGAGTACCTCGCCCGGTTTTATACCCAGGCGACCTCCGAGGCCTGGAGGTGTAGGAAGTTCGAGGAAGGACTGAAGCATGGGCTGAAGAAGACCATAGCCCCGATGTGCATCAGGGAGTTCCACGCCTTAGTGGAGAAGGCAAAGATGGTGGAGACCCTGGAAAAGGGTGAGTCTAGGGTGATCAGGTCACACCCAGGAGGTCCTTCCAGTGGGAGAGCTAAGGCACAGCACCCACAAAGCAAGCCATATGCTAGGCCTTCACCACATCGGGTGGGAACAGCTTCATCCCGGTTCCAACAGCAACAACCTGGGAAACTTAAATGTTCCATTGCGGTGGACCCCATACAGCCAGCGTGTGCCCCAAGAGGGATCCAGAGAGGAGATGTTTGTCTGCCAAAAGACGGGGCATTTTGCTAGAGAATGCCCTAACCAGAATAGGGCGACCCAGCCCAGTGGCTCTCAGCAGACGAGGAACGAGGGCAAGCAGACCTCAGGCAGCAGGGAGGGTGTTCGCCATGTCTGGAGCAGAGGCAACTCAGTCAGGTACCTCATCCAAGGTGTTGTGTTTATTGCTGGTAGAGGTTGTAAGGGCTGTTGTTTGATTCTGGAGCGACACACTCCTTTGTGTCAAGCCTGTGTGGTAGCTGAGTTGGGTCTCCTAGTGAAGGAGTTACCTTTTGAGCTGTGGTCTCTACACCTGCGTCAGGACAGGTGTCGACCTCTACAGTGTGCCCTGAATGTCCAGTGATTGATTGTAGAAGGACGTAGATTCAAGGTGAACTTGATCTGCCTACCTCTTCAGGACCTGGATGTCATCCTAGGAATGGATTGGTTAACTGCAATCACGTCCTCATAGACTGTGGTAGGCAGAAGGTAGCGTTTCCAGACCCCCATGAAGCGGATGTGTTAACAGTTCACAAGGGCGATCAGCATTGGAAGAAGGGCGAGGTGCTTCGTGGTGCTCGCCCGGTGGAAGTGGAGAATAAAGGGGACGTAAACGAGATCCAAGTGGTGAGAGACTTCACCGATGTGTTCCCAGAGGAGGTGCCTGGATTACCCCCTAAAGAGAGAAGTGAATTCTCTATTGACTTGGTGCCTGGAGCTGGACCAGTGTCAATGGCACCTTATAGGATGGCACCAGGAGTTAGTGGAGTTAAAGAAATGCAAGTGGAAGAGTTGCTGGAGAAGCAGTTCATCAGACCCAGCGTATCTCATGGGGAGCTCCAGTGCTCCTAGTCAAGAAGAAGGATGGAGGGTCTCGGCTTGTATAGACTACAGGCAATTGAACAAATTGACATCAAGAACAAGTACCCCCTACCTCGGATTGATGATTGATGGACCAGATTCATGGGGCCTCGGTGTTCTCCAAGATTGACCTGAGATCGTGGTATCACCAAATCTTGGTAAAAGCTGAAGATGTTCAGAAGACAGTTTTAGGTCTAGATATGGGCACTACGAGTATGTAGTGATGCCATTTGGAGTCACCAATGCTCCAGCTCTATTCATGGACTATTGAATAGGATCTTTCGCCCTTTCTTGGATAAGTTTGTGGTGGTCTTCATAGATGACATCCTCATTTATTAAAGACCGAGGAAGAGCATGAGGAACACCTAAGGGCAGTATTGGAAATACGAGGGAGAAGCAGCTCTATGCAAGTTCTCCAAGTGTGAGTTCTGGCTAAGGAAGTCAACTTCTTAGGACACGTGATATCTGCCCAAGGGATCTCGGTAGATCCAGCCAAGGTAGAGGCAGTGCTACAATGGGAACGTCCTAAGACAGTGACTGAGATAAGGAGCTTGTGGGGTGGCGGGGTACTATCGGAGGTTTATTGAGGATTTTCCAAGGTAGTGGCTCCTTTGACACAGCTGACTCGGCAAGGACCAACCCTTGCTTGGACCGACCGATGTGAGCAGAGCTTCAGGGAGCTAAAGGAGAGGTTTGACCAGTGCT
>JAAFYQ010000197.1:0-23990 GCA_013389735.1 Phaseolus lunatus | reverse complement strand
CTAGTGGATTGCGCAAGTCCAGGTAAGGGAAGCTAGACCTCTTTTCCATACAAGCCTTAGCGTAGTCTTTTCTGAAGTGAGGGCGACGTGGTCGCCATTTTCGTTTTATCTGTGTGAAATGCTCTGTTTGTATGCTTGAGCGACGGGGTCGCCGGTTTGATAACAGTCTTCGAACGCCATGTTTACTAACCAGGTCGCCGGTTTGGCGCTGTTTTGCAAAATCCTTGTGTTTGATGCTGTTTGAAGAACTGCTTGAGGTTTACATGAGATATTCGAAAATATGAATCCTTTGAAATGGCTATTGCTGTGATTGAAATCATTCTTTGAGTATGGTATGATGTGTTTGAATGTTGGAATGTGGGGTCGAGGCATAGTATTTTCAGGAAAGGGAATACCGTGTAAGACCATGTTAGATGTGCATTGATCGTGATTATGAACGAGATATCCTGACTCTGCTGATAATGAAATCACATAGAGGAAGTTACTCAGTTGGGAGAGTCGAGGAAGGAGGTTCACCTGTATGGTGGGTGGGTTTGTTTGAAGAGAACATACCGACCCTGTTTGCGTGGATTTACCTTGTCATACGTATGGTGATGTGTTGAGATTCATCATATGCCTGTGAATGTGTGAGATTTCACGGCGACCTGTGGATGTGCGAGATTCCACAGTGGGCAGTGTGACAGGTGCACATCTCCGAGTCTAATCAATGCATGAGTCAATCCGGAAGTAGTAGTGTCAAGTGTCTTGTGTGGTGAGTCAGTGGAAAGTCTGACATGTGAAATGGTGAAATGAGAAACTGGAATACTGATAGACACTTGATGCTGTGGTGTGTGAAATGGAATGACTATGGGAAATGTTTGTGAATTGTGAATTTGGGCGATTAGTTGAATGCTATGAGTAGCTCTACGTTTACTTGGATATTTTGGAAACTTGGTTTACTTGGGTTTTTCATATGCATGATTTAAACTCCTTTCATATTATCTAGCTTACCCTTTTATCTGTCTTTTGGTTGCCTTCTCAAAACTGTGATGATCGTGTAATTGTTACGCGGGAGCAGAAGACCTTCCAGGAAGAAGAGCTCCTAAAGGGGTGGTCGCCGAGGGCAGAGATCGCCCATTTCCACTCTCGGTGGGAGATCGCCGGTTCTTGTGTCCTGGTAGGAGATCGCCAGTTTGAAGTCTTCTGTGTGGGATCGCCGTTTTTAAATGTTGGAGATCGCCGTTCCTTTTAGACCGCCGGTTTTACTGCGTTTCCTTTAATTTTGTTAAACATTGCAAACATTTGATTTGGTTATGTATTAAACTCCCTAAGAGGAGTAATTCACTTCTGATATATATATATACATATGATTTTTGCACTCTTCAATATTATTTGATTACACTTAATTTCAATTATACATGTATGCATGTATTATTTGGTGGGAGTTACATTAATGGTATCAGAGCAGTTCGCCTTAGGATGACCTGAGGGCTGTGGATCCATTGTGTTTCTTCTGCTCATAAAAACTTATTTGAATTTTAAATAACCACTATAGTGGGAGGTTTTCAAACGTTTTTGTGTTGAAATTTTGTATGTGCCTTAGTGATGTGTGCCTAACTGAAGATCTTAGCATTGAGAATGAGAAGGTCTTGATACAGTGGTGAGGTGCACACTCATAACTGGATCAAGATAATTCTTAGTCTTAATTCCAAAGGTTTGATGTTTAGCCTACATTGAATCCTGATGTGATTATTGAGTGTTCTGGAATTTGACTGAGGTGGTAGTTTGGATTGATGCGTGCCCACCAGTAGCTGTTCTGTGTGTTTTGTTTGAAATTATAAGTGTTGTGATTCTGTTGATGAACTCAAATTCTTTATGACTTTGAGATGCTGACCTGTGTAAGGTCTAGCAGTTACCCCCTTGAATGAATTGATTCTTATCGGTTTCATTCTTATAGTTGTAGGGATTATAGAAGCCTATAGATTCAGAATTCACGAGCGAGAAGAAGATGGCACGTAGACCTGCTACCCCACCCCAACCTTCCTCAGAAATGAGTCAAATCGCCAAGGCCATTGAGATGATGGCGACTGCCATTCAGCAGCAGAACGCCGCAATGGCCCAGAACCATCAAGCCACAATGCAGCACTGGGAAACTGCCCGATCTGCTGAGACAAAACTCCCACGTTGGTCAGCCCCAGGAACAGATGGGATTAGCTGAGTTCATGAGGCACAACCCACCTAAGTTCAGTGGGAACGCTACCCCTGACCAGGCAGATCAGTGGGTCAGGGAGTTGGAGAAAATCTTTAGGGCGACCTCCTGCCCTGAAGAGAAGAAGCTGCTGTTCGCCACTTATCTGCTATCAGGAGAAGCAGAGTTCTGGTGGATGGGAGCTCAGAAATGATGGAGGCACGGGAGGATGTTCTGGATTGGGAGAGCTTCAGGGTGAAGTTCTTAGAGAAGTACTTCCCAGACAGCGCCAAGTTTGCAAGAGAGGCTGAGTTCCTGAAGTTGGAGCTGGGGACATGACTATAAACGCATATGCTACCCGTTTTGAGTACCTCGCCCGGTTTTATACCCAGGCGACCTCCGAGGCCTGGAGGTGTAGGAAGTTCGAGGAAGGACTGAAGCATGGGCTGAAGAAGACCATAGCCCCGATGTGCATCAGGGAGTTCCACGCCTTAGTGGAGAAGGCAAAGATGGTGGAGACCCTGGAAAAGGGTGAGTCTAGGGTGATCAGGTCACACCCAGGAGGTCCTTCCAGTGGGAGAGCTAAGGCACAGCACCCCAAAGCAAGCCATATGCTAGGCCTTCACCACATCGGGTGGGAACAGCTTCATCCCGGTTCCAACAGCAACAACCTGGGAAACTTAAATGTTTCCATTGCGGTGGACCCCATACAGCCAGCGTGTGCCCCAAGAGGGATCCAGAGAGGAGATGTTTTGTCTGCCAAAAAGACGGGGCATTTGCTAGAGAATGCCCTAACCAGAATAGGGCGACCCAGCCCAGTGGCTCTCAGCAGACGAGGAACGAGGGCAGCAGACCTCAGGCAGCAGGGAGGGTGTTCGCCATGTCTGGAGCAGAGGCAACTCAGTCAGGTAACCTCATCCAAGGTGTTTGTTTTATTGCTGGTAGAGGTGTAAGGGCTTTGTTTGATTCTGGAGCGACACAATCCTTGTGTCAAGCCTGTGTGTAGCTGAGTTGGGTCTCCTAGTGAAGGAGTTACCTTTTGAGCTGTTGGTCTCTACACCTGCGTCAGGACAGGTGTCGACCTCTACAGTGTGCCCTGAATGTCCAGTGATTGTAGAAGGACGAGATTCAAGGTGAACTTGATCTGCCTACCTCTTCAGGACCTGGATGTCATCCTAGGAATGGATTGGTTAACTGCCAATCACGTCCTCATAGACTGTGGTAGGCAGAAGGTAGCGTTTCCAGACCCCATGAAGCGGATGTGTTAACAGTTCAACAAGGGCGATCAGCATTGGAAGAAGGGGCGAGGTGCTTCGTGGTGCTCGCCCGGTTGGAAGTGGAGAATAAAGGGGACGTAAACGAGATCCAAGTGGTGAGAGACTTCACCGATGTGTTCCCAGAGGAGGTGCCTGGATTACCCCCTAAGAGAGAAGTGGAATTCTCTATTGACTTGGTGCCTGGAGCTGGACCAGTGTCAATGGCACCTTATAGGATGGCACCAGCCGAGTAGTGGAGTTAAAGAAGCAAGTGGAAGAGTTGTGGAGAAGCAGTTCATCAGACCCAGCGTATCTCCATGGGGAGCTCCAGTGCTCCTAGTCAGAAGAAGGATGGAGGGTCTCGGCTGTGTATAGACTACAGGCAATTGAACAATTGACCATCAAGAACAAGTACCCCCTACCTCGGATTGATGATTTGATGGACCAAATTCATGGGGCCTCGGGTGTTCTCCAAGATTGACCTGAGATCGGGTATCACCAAATCTTGGTAAAAGCTGAAGATGTTCAGAAGACAGCTTTTAGGTCTAGATATGGGCACTACGAGTATGTAGTGATGCCATTTGGAGTCACCAATGCTCCAGCTCTATTCATGGACTATATGAATAGGATCTTTCGCCCTTTCTTGGATAAGTTTGTGGGTCTTCATAGATGACATCCTCATTTATTCAAAGACCGAGGAAAGAGCATGAGGAACACCTAAGGGCAGTATTGGAAATACTGAGGGAGAAGCAGCTCTATGCCAAGTTCTCCAAGTGTGAGTTCTGGCTAAGGGAAGTCAACTTCTTAGGACACGTGATATCTGCCCAAGGGATCTCGGTAGATCCAGCCAAGGTAGAGGCAGTGCTACAATGGGAACGTCCTAAGACAGTGACTGAGATAAGGAGCTTTGTGGGGTTGGCGGGCTACTATCGGAGGTTATTGAGGATTTTTCCAAGGTAGTGGCTCCTTTGACACAGCTGACTCGCAAGGACCAACCCTTTGCTTGGACGACCGATGTGAGCAGAGCTTCAGGGAGCTAAAGGAGAGGTTGACCAGTGCTCCAGTGCTGGTGATCCCCGAGATAGGAAGACCTTTTGACGTCTTCTGTGATGCCTCACATCAAGGCTTGGGATGCGTCTTGATGCAAGAGAAGAGGGTGGTTGCATATGCTTCAAGGCAACTCAAGGTGCATGAGAGAAACTACCCTACTCATGATTGGATGTTGGCAGCGGTAGTGTTTGCCTTGAAGATCTGGAGGCATTATCTATATGGAGCTCGGTTTCCAGGTGTTCAGTGACCACAAGAGCTTGAAGTACCTGTTCGATCAGAGGGAGCTAAACATGAGACAAAGAAGGTGGATGGAATTCCTAAAGGACTACGACTTTCAACTCATGTATCACCCAGGGAAGGCCAATGTAGTGGCAGATGCCTTGAGTAGGAAGTCTATACAAGTCGCCACCATGATGATGGAAGAGCAGAAGCTGATCGAGCAGTTCAGGGACTTAAACCTGGGAGTAGAGTTCCACGTGAATCACATTAGTTGTAGTAAGCTGACTATAACTAATGACTTCTTTGTGATGTTGAAGGACAAACAATTGGAGGACCCTAGCCTGAAGCGCACTATGGAGTCACTAGGGACAGATCAGGCGAGAGGCTTTGAGATGGGCGAGGATGGGATCTTGAGGTTTGATGGCAGGATCTGCATACCTACAAATGACGAGTTGAAGGAGATGATCCTAGAGGAAGGCCATAAGAGTCGCCTTAACCTCCACCCAGGCATGAACAAGATGTACCATGACTTGAAGGAGTCATTTTGGTGGTCAGGCATGAAGAGGGACGTCGCCCAGTACGTGGCAACCTGCTTAACGTGTCAAAAGGCGAAGGTGGAACACCAAAGACCTGGCGGGCTGTTGCAGGCAACTGGATATCCTGAGTGGAAATGGACACCATCGCCATGGATTTTGTCACCCATTTACCCAGATCAGTAAAGGTCATGATGCAATCGGGTCATCATTGATAGACTGACGAAGAGAGAGTGCCCACTTCCTCCCAGTAAATATGAAGATGCCCATGGCCAAGTTGGCACAGCTGTACATCAAGGAGGTTGTGAGGTTGCATGGAGTGCTTCCAGCATCATTTCAGATAGGGATCCCAGGTTAACTTCACGGTTTTGGCAGACCTTGCAAGAGTGTTTGGGAACCAAGTTGAGGATGAGCTCTGCATATCATCCCCAAACAGATGGTCAGTCAGAGAGGGACAATCCAATCTTTGGAAGATCTGCTGAGGGCATGCGTTTTAGATCAATTGGGAGGTTGGGAGGAGGTGTTGCCACTAGTGGAGTTCACCTATAACAATAGCTACCACGCCAGCATTGGGATGGCGCCATATGAAGCCCTGTATGGGAGGAAATGCAGAACTCCATTATGTTGGTACCAGGAGGGCGAGGCAGTCTTGGTTGGACCAGAGTTGATTCAGCAGACGACCGAGAAGGTGAAGCTGATACAAAGCAGGATGAAAGCCTCTCAGAGTAGGCAGAAGTCCTATGCAGATCAGAGGAGGAAAGCCTTTGGAGTTTGCTGCTGGAGATCACGTGTTCATGAAAGTGACACCAACCAAGGGTGTAGGGCGGGCGATCAGGTCAAAGAAGTTGTCCCCTAAATTCGTGGGTGGGACATATCAGATCTTGAGAGGATTGGCCCTGTGGCGTATGAAATCGCCCTACCTCCCCATCTGGCAAATCTGCACAATGTGTTTCACGGGTCACAGCTGAGGAAGTACATGGCAGACCCTAGTCATGTGCTAGATGTAGACGACGTGCAGATTAGGGATGACTTGTCCTTTGAAGCCAAACCAGTTAGGATTGACGATCGGCAGTGTAAACAGTCAGGGGCAAGACCATCAACATGGTGAAAGTGGTGTGGGATGAGAAATCGGGGGATTCTACTTGGGAATTAGAAGAACCCATGAGGGAGGCTTATCCATCCTCTTTTCCTTGTAATCCAATTTCGAGGACGAAAAATTTTGTTGTTGGGGAGAATGATAAGGACCTGAGATTTATTGAAATGAATGAGTATGTTTTAAGTAAATTCTATGTATGTTTATCTAAGTTAAAAAGGAAGGAAAGTGTAGTCTAGGAAAAAGATAAGAGTTTCTTGTTTATACATCATCGCCGGTCGCCTAGACCACACGTCATCGCCTGGGCGCGAGGCATGCAGGCGTCATCAGAGAAGAGAGACATCGGTCGCTCGCGCGATAGCTCATCAGCGGGTTGTCATCGCGCGATAGCTCATCGGCGGGTTGTCATCGCGCGATAGCTCATCAGCGGGTTGTCATCGCGCGATAGCTCATCGGGTTGTCATCGCGCGATAGCTCATCAGCGGGTTGTCATCGCGCGATAGCTCATCGGCGGGTTGTCATCGCGCGATAGCTCATCAGGGGTTGTCATCGCGCGAGAGGTCCTCAGGGGGTTTGTCTTCGCGAGAGAGGCATCGGTGGAGGGTCTTCGCGCTGGAGCATCGGCGAAAAGGTCATCGCGCGGGCGTTGGTTAAACACCGAGAACGTAGGACCCAGACTCCCAGCAAGAGACGTTCTACACGTGCGCCACGTAGACGAAAGGTGGTTCAGAATAGTGACCTCAGAGCGTAGCCTGCGCAGAGGCACGCTTAGTAGGATGTTCAGGGAGAGTGGTGGTCTGCGCAGGAGGCAGCCTAGTAGTACTGATTAGCGGCGCAACTTCCCTGCAGAGTGGGCGGTGGTGTCAGCTGCTTTGGGGGAGGGATAAGTTGGTTTAGTTACAGAAAACCCACCAGCTGAGAGAAGAAAAGAAAACGTTGTTGTATTCGAAGAGAGAAGAGTGAGTTCCCTCCTCCGCGTGCGATTTCAGCCTCTCCACACAAGAGTACGACGAAGCAACGCCATTGGAACACCTGGGAAAGTCTCTGCAAACTCCTTCAAAACAGACTCAAGAACAGAGCCAAGGCGTTCATCAAGCTCTGTTGGATTTAGAAGCTCCTAGTGGATTGCGCAGTCCAGGTAAGGGAAGCTAGACCTCTTTTCCATACAAGCCTTAGCGTAGTCTTTTCTGAAGTGAGGGCGACGTGGTCGCCATTTTCGTTTATCTGTGTGATGCATGTTTGTATGCTTGGGCGACGTGGTCGCCGGTTTTGATAACAGTCTTCGAAACGCCATGTTTACTAACCAGGTCGCCGGTTTGACGCTGTTTTGCAAAATCCTTGTGTTTGATGCTGTTTTGAGAACTGCTTGAGGTTTACATGAGATATTCGAAAATATGAATCCTTTGAAATGGCTATTGCTGTGATTGAAATCATTTCTTTGAGTATGGTATGATGGTGTGTTTGAATGTTGTGAATGTGGGGTCGAGGCATCATAGTATTTTTCAGGAAAGGAAATACCGTGTAAGACCATGTTAGATGTGCATTGATCGGTGATTATGAACGAGATATCCTGACTCTGCTGATAATGGAATCACATAGAGGAAGTTACTCAGTTGGGAGAGTCGAAGGAGGTTCACCTGTATGGGTGGGTGTTTGAAAGAGAACATACCGACCTGTTTTGTGGATTTGGATTTACCTTGTCATACTGTATGGTGATGTGTTGAGATTCATCATATGCCGTGAATGTGTGAGATTTCACGGCGACCCTGTGGATGTGCGAGATTCCACAGTGGGCAGTGTGACAGGTGCACATCTCGAGTCTAATCAATGCATGAGTCAATCCGGAAGTAGTGTCAAGTGTCTTGTGTGGTGAGTCAGTGGAAAGTCTGACATGTGAAATGTGAAATGAGAAACTGGATACTGATAGACACTTGATGCTGTGGTGTGAAATGGAATGACTATGGGAAATGTTTGTGAATTCGTGAATTTGGGCGATTAGTTGAATGCTATGAGTAGCTCTACATTTACTTGGATATTTTGGAAACTTGGTTTACTTGGGTTTTCATATGCATGATTTAAACTCCTTTCATATTATCTAGCTTACCCTTTTATCTGTCATTTTGGTTGCCTTCTCAAAACTGTGATGATCGTGTAATTGTTACGCGGGAGCAGAAGACCTTCCAGGAAGAAGAGCTCCCTAAAGGGGGGGTCGCCGAGGGCAGAGATCGCCCATTTCCACCTCTCGGTGGAGATCGCCGGTCTTGTGTCCTGGTAGGAGATCGCCAGTTTGAAGTCTTCTGTGTGGGATCGCCGTTTTAAATGTTGGAGATCGCCGTTCCTTTTAGACCGCCGCCGGTTTACTGCATTCCTTTAATTTGTTAAACATTGTAAACATTTGATTTGGTTATGTATTAAACTCCCTAAGAGGAGTAACTTCACTCTGATATATATATATACATATGATTTTGCACTCTTCAATATTATTTGATTACACTTAATTTCAATTATACATGTATGCATGTATTATTTGGTGGATGTTACATTAATGGTATCAGAGCAGTTCGCCTTAGGATGACCTGAGGGCTGTGGATCCATTGTGTTTCTTCTGCTCATAAAACTTATTTGAATTTTAAATAACCACTATAGTGGGAGGTTTTCAAACGTTTTTGTGTTGAAATTTTGTATGTGCCTAACTGAAGATCTTAGCATTGAGAATGAGAAGGTCTTGATACAGTGGTGAGGGTGCACACTCGTAACTGGATCAAGATAATTCTTAGTCTTAATTCCAAAGGTTTGATGTTTAGCCTACATTGAATCCTGATGTGATTATTGAGTGTCTTGAATTTGACTGAGGTGGTAGTTTGGATGGATGCGTGCCCACCAGTAGCTGTTCTGGTGTTTTGTTTGAAATTATAAGTGTTGTGATTCTGTTGATGAACTCAAATTCTTAATGACTTTGAGATGCTGACCTGTTGTAAGGTCTAGCAGTTACCCCTTGAATGAATTGATTCTTATCGGTTTCATTCTTATAGTTGTAGGGATTATAGAAGCCTATAGATTCAGAATTCAGAGCGAAGAAGATGGCACATAGACCTGCTACCCCACCCCAACCTTCCTCAGAAATGAGTCAAATCGCCAAGGCCATTGAGATGATGGCGACTGCCATTCAGCAGCAGAACGCCGCAATGGCCCAGAACCATCAAGCCACAATGCAGCACTGGGAAACTGCCCGATCTGCTGAGACAAACTCCCACGTTGGTCAGCCCCAGGAACAGATGGGATTAGCTGAGTTCATGAGGCACAACCCACCTAAGTTCAGTGGGAACGCTACCCTGACCAGGCAGATCAGTGGGTCAGGGAGTTGGAGAAAATCTTTAGGGCGACCTCCTGCCCTGAAGAGAAGAAGCTGCTGTTCGCCACTTATCTGCTATCAGGAGAAGCAGAGTTCTGGTGGATGGGAGCTCAGCAAATGATGGAGGCACGGGAGGATGTTCTGGATTGGGAGAGCTTCAGGGTGAAGTTCTTAGAGAAGTACTTCCCAGACAGCGCCAAGTTTGCAAGAGAGGCTGAGTTCCTGAAGTTGGAGCAGGGGGACATGACTATAAACGCATATGCTGCCCGTTTTGAGTACCTCGCCCGGTTTTATACCCAGGCGACCTCCGAGGCCTGGAGGTGTAGGAAGTTCGAGGAAGGACTGAAGCATGGGCTGAAGAAGACCATAGCCCCGATGTGCATCAGGGAGTTCCACGCCTTAGTGGAGAAGGCAAAGATGGTGGAGACCCTGGAAAGGGTGAGTCTAGGGTGATCAGGTCACACCCAGGAGGTCCTTCCAGTGGGAGAGCTAAGGCACAGCACCCACAAAGCAAGCCATATGCTAGGCCTTCACCACATCGGTGGGGAACAGCTTCATCCCGGTTCCAACAGCAACAACCTGGGAAACTTAAATGTTTCCATTGCGGTGGACCCCATACAGCCAGCGTGTGCCCCAAGAGGGATCCAGAGAGGAGATGTTTTGTCTGCCAAAAGACGGGGCATTTGGCTAGAGAATGCCCTAACCAGAATAGGGCGACCCAGCCCAGTGGCTCTCAGCAGACGAGGAACGAGGGCAGCAGACCTCAGGCAGCAGGGAGGGTGTTCGCCATGTCTGGAGCAGAGGCAACTCAGTCAGGTAACCTCATCCAAGGTGTTTGTTTTATTGCTGGTAGAGGTGTAAGGGCTTTGTTTGATTCTGGAGCGACACACTCCTTTGTGTCAAGCCTGTGTGTAGCTGAGTTGGGTCTCCTAGTGAAGGAGTTACCTTTTGAGCTGTTGGTCTCTACACCTGCGTCAGGACAGGTGTCGACCTCTACAGTGTGCCCTGAATGTCCAGTGATTGTAGAAGGACGTAGATTCAAGGTGAACTTGATCTGCCTACCTCTTCAGGACCTGGATGTCATCCTAGGAATGGATTGGTTAACTGCCAATCACGTCCTCATAGACTGTGGTAGGCAGAAGGTAGCGTTTCCAGACCCCCATGAAGCGGATGTGTTAACAGTTCAACAAGGGCGATCAGCATTGGAAGAAGGGGCGAGGTGCTTCGTGGTGCTCGCCCGGTTGGAAGTGGAGAATAAAGGGGACGTAAACGAGATCCAAGTGGTGAGAGACTTCACCGATGTGTTCCCAGAGGAGGTGCCTGGATTACCCCCTAAGAGAGAAGTGGAATTCTCTATTGACTTGGTACCTGGAGCTGGACCAGTGTCAATGGCACCTTACAGGATGGCACCAGCCGAGTTGGTGGAGTTAAAGAAGCAATTGGAAGAGTTGCTGGAGAAGCAGTTCATCAGACCCAGCGTATCTCCATGGGGAGCTCCAGTGCTCCTAGTCAAGAAGAAGGATGGAGGGTCTCGGTTGTGCATAGACTACAGGCAATTGAACAAATTGACCATCAAGAACAAGTACCCCCTACCTCGGATTGATGATTTGATGGACCAAATTCATGGGGCCTCGGTGTTCTCCAAGATTGACCTGAGATCGGGGTATCACCAAATCTTGGTAAAAGCTGAAGATGTTCAGAAGACAGCTTTTAGGTCTAGATATGGGCACTACGAGTATGTAGTGATGCCATTTGGAGTCACCAATGCTCCAGCTCTATTCATGGACTATATGAATAGGATCTTTCGCCCTTTCTTGGATAAGTTTGTGGTGGTCTTCATAGATGACATCCTCATTTATTCAAAGACCGAGGAAGAGCATGAGGAACACCTAAGGGCAGTATTGGAAATACTGAGGGAGAAGCAGCTCTATGCCAAGTTCTCCAAGTGTGAGTTCTGGCTAAGGGAAGTCAACTTCTTAGGACACGTGATATCTGCCCAAGGGATCTCGGTAGATCCAGCCAAGGTAGAGGCAGTGCTACAATGGGAACGTCCTAAGACAGTGACTGAGATAAGGAGCTTTGTGGGGTTGGCGGGCTACTATCGGAGGTTTATTGAGGATTTTTCCAAGGTAGTGGCTCCTTTGACACAGCTGACTCGCAAGGACCAACCCTTTGCTTGGACCGACCGATGTGAGCAGAGCTTCAGGGAGCTAAAGGAGAGGTTGACCAGTGCTCCAGTGCTGGTGATCCCCGAGATAGGAAGACCTTTTGACGTCTTCTGTGATGCCTCACATCAAGGCTTGGGATGCGTCTTGATGCAAGAGAAGAGGGTGGTTGCATATGCTTCAAGGCAACTCAAGGTGCATGAGAGAAACTACCCTACTCATGATTTGGAGTTGGCAGCGGTAGTGTTTGCCTTGAAGATCTGGAGGCATTATCTATATGGAGCTCGGTTCCAGGTGTTCAGTGACCACAAGAGCTTGAAGTACCTGTTCGATCAGAGGGAGCTAAACATGAGACAAAGAAGGTGGATGGAATTCCTAAAGGACTACGACTTTCAACTCATGTATCACCCAGGGAAGGCCAATGTAGTGGCAGATGCCTTGAGTAGGAAGTCTACAAGTCGCCACCATGATGATGGAAGAGCAGAAGCTGATCGAGCAGTTCAGGGACTTAAACCTGGGAGTAGAGTTCCACGTGAATCACATTAGTTGTAGTAAGCTGACTATAACTAATGACTTCCTTGTGATGTTGAAGGACAAACAATTGGAGGACCCTAGCCTGAAGCGCACTATGGAGTCACTAGGGACAGATCAGGCGAGAGGCTTTGAGATGGGCGAGGATGGGATCTTGAGGTTTGATGGCAGGATCTGCATACCTACAAATGACGAGTTGAAGGAGATGATCCTAGAGGAAGGCCATAAGAGTCGCCTTAACCTCCACCCAGGCATGAACAAGATGTACCATGACTTGAAGGAGTCATTTGGTGGTCAGGCATGAAGAGGGACGTCGCCCAGTACGTGGCAACCTGCTTAACGTGTCAAAAGGCGAAGGTGGAACACCAAAGACCTGGCGGGCTGTTGCAGCAACTGGATATCCCTGAGTGGAAATGGGACAGCATCGCCATGGATTTTGTCACCCATTTACCCAGATCAGTAAAGGGTCATGATGCAATCTGGGTCATCATTGATAGACTGACGAAGAGTGCCCACTTCCTCCCAGTAAATATGAAGATGCCCATGGCCAAGTTGGCACAGCTGTACATCAAGGAGGTTGTGAGGTTGCATGGAGTGCCTTCCAGCATCATTTCAGATAGGGATCCCAGGTTCACTTCACGGTTTTGGCAGACCTTGCAAGAGTGTTTGGGAACCAAGTTGAGGATGAGCTCTGCATATCATCCCCAAACAGATGGTCAGTCAGAGAGGACAATCCAATCTTTGGAAGATCTGCTGAGGGCATGCGTTTTAGATCAATTGGGAGGTTGGGAGGAGGTGTTGCCACTAGTGGAGTTCACCTATAACAATAGCTACCACGCCAGCATTGGGATGGCGCCATATGAAGCCCTGTATGGGAGGAAATGCAGAACTCCATTATGTTGGTACCAGGAGGGCGAGGCAGTCTTGGTTGGACCAGAGTTGGTTCAGCAGACGACCGAGAAGGTGAAGCTGATACAAAGCAGGATGAAAGCCTCTCAGAGTAGGCAGAAGTCCTATGCAGATCAGAGGAGGAAGCCTTTGGAGTTTGCTGCTGGAGATCACGTGTTCATGAAAGTGACACCAACCAAGGGTGTAGGGCGGGCGATCAGGTCAAAGAAGTTGTCCCCTAAATTCGTGGGACCATATCAGATCTTGAGAAGGATTGGCCCTGTGGCGTATGAAATCGCCCTACCTCCCCATCTGGCAAATCTGCACAATGTGTTTCACGTGTCACAGCTGAGGAAGTACATGGCAGACCCTAGTCATGTGCTGGATGTAGACGACGTGCAGATTAGGGATGACTTGTCCTTTGAAGCCAAACCAGTTAGAATTGACGATCGGCAGTGTAAACAGCTCAGGGGCAAGACCATCAACATGGTGAAAGTGGTGTGGGATGAGAAATCGGGGGATTCTACTTGGGAATTAGAAGAACCCATGAGGGAGGCTTATCCATACCTCTTTTCCTTGTAATCCAATTTTCGAGGACGAAAATTTTTGTTGTTGGGGAGAATGTAAGGACCTGAGATTTATTGAAATGAATGAGTATGTTTTAAGTAAATTCTATGTATGTTTTATCTAAGTTAAAAAGGAAGGAAAGTGTAGTCTAGGAAAAACGATAAGAGTTTCTTGTTTATACATCATCGCCGGTCGCCTAGACCACACGTCATCGCCTGGGCGCGAGGCATGCAGGCGTCATCAGAGAAGAGAGACATCGGTCGCTCGCGCGATAGCTCATCAGCGGGTTGTCATCGCGCGATAGCTCATCGGCGGGTTGTCATCGCGCGATAGCTCATCAGCGGGTTGTCATCGCGCGATAGCTCATCGGCGGGTTGTCATCGCGCGATAGCTCATCAGCGGGTTGTCATCGCGCGATAGCTCATCGGCGGGTTGTCATCGCGCGATAGCTCATCAGCGGGTTGTCATCGCGCGAGAGGTCCTCAGGGGGTTGTCTTCGCGAGAGAGGCATCGGTGGAGGGTCTTCGCGCTGGTAGCCATCGGCGAAAGGTCATCGCGCGGCGCTTGGTTAAACACCGAGAACGTAGGACCCAGACTCCCAGCAAGAGACGTTCTACACGTGCGCCACGTAGACGAAAGGTGGTTCAGAATAGTGACCTCAGAGCGTAGCCTGCGCAGAGGCACGCTTAGTAGGACTGTTCAGGGAGTGGTAGGTCTGCGCAGGAGGCAGCTATAGTAGTACTGATTAGTGCGGCGCAACTTCCCTGCAGAGTGGGCGGTGTCAGCTGCTTTTGGGGGAGGGATAAGTTGGTTTAAGTTACAGAAAACCCACAGCTGAGAGAAGAAAAGAAAACGTTGTTGTATTCGAAGAGAGAAAGAGTGAGTTCCCTCCTCCGCGTGCGATTTCAGCCTCTCCACACAAGAGTACGACGAAGCAACGCCATTGGAACACCTGGGAAAGTCTCTGCAACTCCTTCAAAACAGACTCAAGAACAGAGCCAAGGCGTTCATCAAGCTCTGTTGGATTTAGAAGCTCCTAGTGGATTGCGCAAGTCCAGGTAAGGGAAGCTAGACCTCTTTTCCATACAAGCCTTAGCGTAGTCTTTTCTGAAGTGAGGGCGACGTGGTCGCCATTTTCGTTTTATCTGTGTGAAATGCTCTGTTTGTATGCTTGGGCGACGTGGTCGCCGGTTTTGATAAACAGTCTTCGAAACGCCATGTTTACTAACCAGGTCGCCGGTTTTGACGCTGTTTTGCAAAATCCTTGTGTTTGATGCTGTTTTGAGAACTGCTTGAGGTTTACATGAGATATTCGAAAATATGAATCCTTTGAAATGGCTATTGCTGTGATTGAAATCATTTCTTTGAGTATGGTATGATGTGTTTGAATGTTGTGAATGTGGGGTCGAGGCATAGTATTTTCAGGAAAGGAAATACCGTGTAAGACCATGTTAGATGTGCATTGATCGGTGATTATGAACGAGATATCCTGACTCTGCTGATAATGGAATCACATAGAGGAAGTTACTCAGTTGGGAGAGTCGAAGGAGGTTCACCTGTATGGGTGGGTTGTTTGAAAGAGAACATACCGACCTGTTTTGCGTGGATTTACCTTGTCATACTGTATGGTGATGTGTTGAGATTCATCATATGCCTGTGAATGTGTGAGATTTCACGGCGACCCTGTGGATGTGCGAGATTCCACAGTGGGCAGTGTGACAGGTGCACATCTCCGAGTCTAATCAATGCATGAGTCAATCCGGAAGTAGTGTCAAGTGTCTTGTGTGGTGAGTCAGTGGAAAGTCTGACATGTGAAATGGTGAAATGAGAAACTGGAATACTGATAGACACTTGATGCTGTGGTGTGAAATGGAATGACTATGGGAAATGTTTGTGAATTCGTGAATTTGGGCGATTAGTTGAATGCTATGAGTAGCTCTACATTTACTTGGATATTTTGGAAACTTGGTTTACTTGGGTTTTTCATATGCATGATTTAAACTCCTTTCATATTATCTAGCTTACCCTTTTATCTGTCATTTTGGTTGCCTTCTCAAAACTGTGATGATCGTGTAATTGTTACGCGGGAGCAGAAGACCTTCCAGGAAGAAGAGCTCCCTAAAGGGGGGGTCGCCGAGGGCAGAGATCGCCCATTTCCACCTCTCGGTGGAGATCGCCGGTTCTTGTGTCCTGGTAGGAGATCGCCAGTTTTGAAGTCTTCTGTGTGGGATCGCCGTTTTAAATGTTGGAGATCGCCGTTCCTTTTAGACCGCCGGTTTACTGCATTTCCTTTAATTTTGTTAAACATTGTAAACATTTGATTTGGTATGTATTAAACTCCCTAAGAGGAGTAACTTCACTTCTGATATATATATATACATATGATTTTGCACTCTTCAATATTATTTGATTACACTTAATTTCAATTATACATGTATGCATGTATTATTTTGGTGGGATGTTACACATGGTGATGGTCCCTTCTAGATCATTAAAAGGATCAATGATAATGCTTATGAGTTATATCTTCCTAGTACATATTTAGGGAGTAATTCTTTTAATGTATCTAACTCCTCTCTGCAGGTGTTTCAAATTTGTGGCCGAATTCTCTCTAATCTGAGGAGCTTGATGAAACCCTGACTGATAGAACATCTACTAAGAGCCCAACCTTCTAGAAGGATGACCAGGAGCATGACACAGGACTCAACTCTAAGTCAGACTCATTCCATAGCCAATGACTCAAAGCCTTTATGCCTCAGAGGATTACCAAGAGCAGAGCACAAATTATTGGACCTGATCACCGACTATTTTCCCTGCTTTGTATTTTGATAGAATAGGATTTAAATAAGTATAAATTGGGTTTGTGCCAAAGCCCACATTTCAACCTAGCTTCTAGAAATAGTTCCCCATATGTGTCGCTTAGGTCACGCTCCCCATGTGCTCTCCTACGTCCACGTGGCACCTTAGGCTAAAAATAGAGTGGCTTGCGCTTGTAAAACACATTAGATTTAAGTAAAGAAACTCTATTTGAGTGAAATTATGAGTGAATATTTCCTCTGAGTCTTATCTTGGCAGAGAATGCTGCAAGTGGAGACTCCCTTCCTCATTCATCTTGGAGCTCTCCTCCCCGAAGTGGCGTGATTCCTCCCATCTTTCCATCTCCATGGATGCTTCAACCGCATAAGACCCTTTTTCTCTTATCTCTTTCAATTATCTTCCATTTTTCCATTACTTCTCTCTCAATTCTTATGTTTAATTTTGTGTTCCATTACTCCTTGTGTGTCTTTTCTTTTTGCTTTTGAAGAGAACCTTCACACTTACTTAACCACTTGGTTAAGTTCGTGTCTAGTGGCAATCCTTATTGAGTTATCACCTTATCTTGCTATTCAAAAATCCTGATCCAAGTGAAATCTATTAAAACATGTGCAATTGCAAATCAACTCACATCAACAGGGCATGATGACGAAAAATGTTGGCAACATCATCTTTTGTCGTATTGAAGAGTTTGTGTTAACCTCATGTGAACTCTTAGGATTTACATCCCTCATCATTGGGTTGTTAGAGGTGGGTTTATAAAAGTATAGTTCTAGTTCAATCAAATCCCCACTCGTTTACTTGACAAGCGGACTGAGTCAACTATAGTATAGTCGATGATTGTCGTATCCACAGGGAATTAATGATACCAAAGTATGATTATATTTTACAATGACGTGAGTTGAGTTTTAAAGATGGTTTTTCATATAATAATAATAACAGTTAAAATAATACTACTAAATATTTAAATTGAGAGGTGAAGTGTTAAACAGTCACTTAAGTAGAGATATGACAATATAGCACAAATGTTGAAATTAGAATAACCTTGTGAATCTCCTTTGTTATTTTTATTTATAAATACAATGTTTTATTCAAAATCCTTGTTCCTATTCTGGCCAAATCAAGTTGATTCCTCGCACAAGGTTATCTAGAGCAGTAAGTCACTATTATGATCTTATATATGCATTAGGATGAAATAGTTCACCATAGTCTCAGTTTTTCACTCTATGGCCATTGAATCCTATGACTAAGTGCATAAGGTTCAAAAACATGAAATCACCTCCCACTCTCATTCATGCCCATTGGACAATCAATGGTTGTTCCTCACCATTGAGCATTAATCACACTACCAGACCTAGGCAATTTGAATTTAAAAGAGAAACATATATCTATAGACAATAATAACTCCAAAAAGATCACAGTGTCATCCAATCCCAACAAAATAGATTTAGCAACTCATGATAAGATCTTACAGTACAAAGCAGTATGAGAAGCTAAATTACAACAAACAAGGATCCTTTGATGTTGTTGCCAACTTGGCTTATAGACTCCCTCCTCCAGAGATTGGTCTTCACTTCTTCTGAAGCTTTGGCCTTCTTAGCTTGATTGGAATCTGAAGTTTAGACTCTATAAACCTGAATCAGTAGAACCTCGCTATTTAAGCCTCTCTAAGGATCTCACTTAATCCTTCCACCAAAACCTCCAAGTTCCTCTTAGTATTTAGGGGACTCTTTCTTTCTTGCACTTGGTGCCTCTCGATGCTTTGGGCGTTACCCTAGGGTCCCTATTTATAGTTTTTAGAATTAGTGATGCAATCCAAGGAGGTGGATTGGAGAGTTCATGGAGTGGAAACAAAATGTTTGAAAGTTTGCACCGAGATTGAGAGTGAATTGGTGAGGTTTGTGAGTGATTTAGGTGTGGGAAGAAGAAAGAAGTGAGGCCAACTTTTTAGGGTTTTCACTATGCTTAGAATGTCTTTAACAAAGGGACATTTGGGAGAGAATGAGTTTCAATTCTGAATACTTCATTCAATTAATGCAAATTTGAATACATGGTGTTCATTTGAGCTATTTATTAATGAAGATGATAAAGGTAGCTTGCTCCTTAAGCTATCATAACCCAGTTAAGCAAGCTTAACTATGGTGAGGTTTAGTGGCTTAATGAGATGTCATGTGGGTCCTCTTAAGATGCTCTAGAGACCCTTGCTTGTATGACAAGTGAGGGTTTCTAAAGTGTCTTTGATTTATTTACAAAGTACTCTTGAAACTAGTTCAACATACAAGTCTATACATGATTATTCTAATATTTATACAAACATTTATTATTTCTTTATTCTTGTATATGGTGGCTTGGATGGTCCTCCATCAATTAGGATTCAAGGATTTCCAAGGAGATTGGTGATTCGCTCGGCATAGGCCAATCCACTTGGCGCATTGGCTTCTTCGTCCTTAAGTTCTTTTTGGGCTTCAATCTTAATTTCTTGGGCTTTTTGATATTTCAAAGTCAAGGATTTATTAGGGATTAGCTCCAGATTCTACTAATCCCTACCAAATCTTTGATCATGATGTAGGCTTGGCTTAGCTTGGCTCCAAGCAAATTCTCTTGATCCTAACTTGACTAAATTTGACTTGGGCCTTTCTTAATGAACTTAGGCTTTCTTAATGGTGTAATATTTTATTTCCCTCATCCCTCTATCATTTGCTAAGTACTTCTATCTCTAGAATTTTCAAATGTTCAGATCTCAATTCACTCAATGAATGAAGATTTGCTCAGCATCTTGGAGTTTTCCATTCTGGTGCGTCATTCTCCCTACGCTGGGTGAATTGGCTCTAATGCTCCACCCTTGGTTGCTAGTTTTTCTGCACTTTTTTGCACAATCTTTAGTGGTTTTCCTTCTTCTCTTCATGTTCTTCATGTGCAGTTGTGGTTGGAGTGATTAACATGTTCTTGCTGATAATTGCACATATTCTTCATACTTTACATGCCTTTTGACTGAATTTTTGCTATAATTAGACACTTATCAACTCCCCCCCAACTTAGATCTTTGCTTACCCTCAAGCAAAGTTCTGCAGATATATTAGGCAACTTTTAGACTTGTGCTTTTTTTAAGTACAAGCCTTGGTTCACTAAGTTAGCATTACATATACATTCAAAACACTTCAAATCTCTAAGGCATGCATCAATTAATAGTTAATTACCAATTGGGTTCCAAATCCCTACCAACTAGTTGTTTCCACCCGTTTAAGTGAAATTCAAAATCCTAGCTAGTTTTGTGTCTTTTTCACAATTCTAGGTTAGCAAAGAACATAATTTAAGCATTTCAAAGATCTCATGGCCATTTACCATAGCCGCATTTGTAAATCTCATTTATAAATGCGGCTATGGTAATAGTCGCATTTATAAATCTTGCGCTAGACTTATAAATGCGGCTATGGTAAATAGTCGCATTTGTAAATAGTTGTTTTTTTAGTACAATCTATTTAGTGCTAATTCCCATATAAATTAACTTGTTCAATTATAACCCAGCCAGACAAATACATTAATTCAGAGAATCAATCTTTATATATTGATAAAAATGTATTACAATCACTAATAATATATCTTTATCTATCTATCTAATTCTTACACTATTCATCAGCTAACCTAGAGTTATAAATATTTAAGAAATATGTGGACCAAGAATGTCTCACATATGATATGGCTTCCGAAGACATTAGTTGCTCATCTGTGAAGAACTGTATTTCAAAATATGGTTGACATAAATTAGTTTTAAGATACATATATGTTCAAAAATTATAAAAATAATTTGACATCATGTTACTGTTAGAATATATGGCCTTTAAACAAGAGGGGGATGAATTGTTTATGAAAGATTTTCACACACTTTGAAGGTTTAATGAAACTCAATGCAGAATTACAGACAAAGGAATCAAGTTAACCAAGAATACAAACTGTTTAAGTTGAAACACAGAAAAACAACCGGTTGTTTCTTTGATTCAATCGGTTGTTTATACCAGCACAATTTAAACCAACTTAAAACAGAATTTAAAAGAGATCAGAGTAAGAGAAATGCACACAAGAAGTTTATACTGGTTCACTCTTATACCAAGAGCTACATCCAGTTCCTAGAAACTTTTGGGTTTCTACTATGCAATCAAAACCAGATTACAACATAAACCACCAAAGAGTGACCTTGAACCCTTCAAGAAACACACTCCTTTTGGCAAACCAATCCACAAATATCAGAACACCCTCTGATTCTGCACTTACACCCAATTACAGAAATATAATAATCAAGAACGAAGAGAATAGAATACACCTGGGAATTACAAAGCTTAAAGATTAGAATTACACCTCAGTCCTATTCCACACACTTGAAAATCCAAAACTTGAGTGAATCTTGGAAATTTGATATCAAATTTGCATTTTGTTTCTCAAAACTATTACTTACATTCCAGGAGCGTATAACAACCTTTTTATACTCCAAGGAATGATTAAAAGCATTTAAAATAAGAGCGCATTTAGTTAGAAACCATTTAAGCAAGATTCACAATTCAAAACTAAATTCTGTTAGGATTTTCAAAGAAACAATCGGTTGAAAACACGAAACAACCGATTGATTTGGCTTGACAGCTAAGTCAACCAAGTCAAACAAATGTCAACTTTTTTCAAAACCTTCTAAGAACAAAACAACCGGTTGATTTGATAAAACAATAGGTTGTTTTTCACTTAGTTGAAAATATTTCATTTTAAAAAAGTTTTAAATCCAATCAAATCTGGATTCAAACAAGGATTGGATTACATAAAAAATCTACCCCAGACCCCACCCAAACATAACAGCAGCACAACCTTCCATCAAACATCTTGGATTTGGATTCTTAAAAGCCTTGATCACTCTTGATCAACAGTTACCTCATGCCAATTACTTTTAAGGCCTACTCTTACAATAGTAATCATCCATTGCATAACGTAATAGCCACACTTTAGCTTCCTGATTGTTTATTACACTATAATTCAATAAAAAGTAAAAGTTAGTATTGATAAACAATGAAAAGAGAAAGAAAAAATTACAAACCTTTAGTCTTATCTTGTTCAAATTTTGAAAATTTGAATTGGATCGACCTTTTAGGATGTTATATCCACGCCATGAACTGGTTAATACAAAAAGCCTCGTTAGTAGATGGTTAATTAGTAACATATGGAGTTTAAGTTTATATTGTACTTACCTATCAATTATATTCTTAAGACTTATGGAAGGCTTCTTATGTAGGGAACAGAACCACACAACAGTCTTATCAACCATTGATAAGACAAGTAACTGCCAATCACCCTTATATCATCCATGAAAAGAGTGAGTAATGTTTAAAACATGAAATAGTAATAATTGACGATATATAATTAAACTTACTCATTAATATAAGGGCATAAATAAATTTCTTTTCCCTCTTTTTCCAGGGTGTTAGTGACGTAAGATTGGGTCTCATTTTCCTCTGTTCCAGTGGGATTAGTATATGCGGGATCTAAGAATCCATACACATTTTCCTTCCCCTCAGTGATAGAGACACAATTCAAAAACCTACAAGTATTAGTTAAAGCATAATCAATGCTAATTTAACATAAAGTAAATTGAAATAAAGGTAAAGACACTTACATCATAAAACTTGAATTATATTTATATTGAGCTCCTGATCCCCAGCCACAAATTCTAACAAATCTGACATGTATATGTACAGTGGCAGCTCAGTGTTTATTTTAAAAAAACGTATCATCCCATGGAACTTCTAGAGGGTCTCAACCAATCTGTTTAACAACTACATCTAAGGAAGCTATATGATCGTCAATCGGAACCTCATGCTTTCTTTTCGGACTTGGTTTCCGACGAGGTTTCTACAAAATAAAGAACATTTATTTTAAATTAGATGTAATATATAAATATAAATTAATATAATGAAATGAAATTATTACCGAAGGTTCTAGCATAATTCGAATGATGTGTCTGGGCTAGGCTACGAATGCCTAAAATGCATTGGCCACATTTGTTACCTCATCTGAAGGTAGTGGAAGACGAGCATTAGGTACTCATACTCTTTCAACTGTTACCTTCGCCACATCAAGGGAGAGAGGAACGTTATGTAAGGTGGTGGCCTTTTCATAGACTTCTAGTGGCCACCACCTGAAGAAGCATGCCACCCTCTACTAGTAGCTCACATTGCCTCGTCTGGCCAATGATATCCTTCCCTAATGTTGTAGGAGCCGCACAACTCCCCTTTGTGCTCTTGGAAGCAGGACTAACAAGCGCCTGAAACGGTAGCTCAGCACAAAGTTGTTGCGATAGTAACTCCTGTTGCAACTCTAGCTACATCCTTTTAGCCTTCTTTCTCATCTTCTCCATTAATTCTTGACGTATCTTACTCATAATTTCTACTTTGGTCTCTTAGGGGGAGGAGGATGAGTGTCATGGTGTAACTCCAAAATATAGTTTAATTTCAACTCCTTGTCCAACTGCACGAACACGACCATAGTGCTCAGGTCATCCAATTGCTTCAATCAAGATATCGCGACGACCTTCAGGAACTAAAGTACCTTGAGAGCTTAAGGAATCCTGCAAGAGACCAAAATCATTTCTGTTTTTCATATAATTAATGCTTTAAATAAATGCAAAAGAGGCTTAAAAATAACTTACAATTTTTTTTATGATTATCCCTGATTGCTCAGAACTTGGTGCACCCGAGTGTTTAATTCGGCCATCTTCCATTGTACATGGCACAAAGGTGGTGATGAAGGAGAAATGACTCCTGTATCCACATTCTCAGACCCAGTCCCCTGTCTAGATTGCTCCTTTTCCACCATCAGTGATTGCTCAAGCTTTCGATACCACGAACGAGACAGTAGTATGTGCGGGGTAAAATAATAAGAAAGTGAATTAAATAATATTAACTTATTAAGGTTATATAAACAAAAATAGTTAAGTAACTTCAGTTACCTTCCAAGCTTCATTTTCACAGCTTGAACAAAAAGACGCCATGTCTGTTCATCAATACGTTGGTACTTTAAACAATGATTTTTGCCTTTAAGGTTGTCAAACATATAATTTGTCGTTAGTCTTGACTTAAACTGATGAATTTAAGTCCGATATTAGATATAATATTTGATCGAAGCAGTTCCACATAGGGAATTTTAAAATTTGCCTGCAAAATAACATCACCAAATTAAAATTCATTAATAAATATTAAAAAGCATTATATGATAACAATAATAATGTAAAGCTTACCCAAACATCCTCCAGAGCATGTTCCGATCGACGTCTAACACGTCATCCCATGAATTAATCAAAATGGAGAGCCTCTCACGAGAAA